>JABFEA020000054.1:2793172-2829732 GCA_019775915.2 Cyphomyrus plagiostoma
CCCCCCCCCCCCCCCCCCCCCCCCCCCCCCCCCCCCCCCCCCCCCCCCCCCCCCCCCCCCCCCCCGCCCGGCCCCCCGCGGAATTGCTTCTGGGTGGATTCCTGAGTGCCGTTCTGCCAGAACACTCTGGGTCTATGATGCAACTGACTCCTCCTCAGGCTGGTAAGGCTCTGGAGGGAAGCTGGGTACCACTACACTCAGACTACACTCAGATTTTTATCCAAATGCGTCTAAGGGGTTAATTGAAACCAGAGGAAGGAGCAAGGGATTTATCAGCAACAGCGTCACCTCAGCCCACGTGCAGAAATGAACGTTTGCACCTGAGGTGAAACCTCTGGCTCGAATACAATGCCTCATTTGATTTTCATTTCAACTGCAGTCAAAAAATAAAAAAATAAAAACCATAGCATGGATAATATTTTTTGCCCCGATATACTATGTGTTTTAAAGTCTTTTGCCCATTTAAACCTTTACTATTATCAGAGGTAATTAGCATTGTTATTAAAATAGGGTAGTACAGTTTGGAAATTAAAATACTCACCACTGTTTATCATCTAAAGACCGCAATTTAGTTTATGCATTGTGCATTAGCCACCTTAGCACGTGCGCTGACTTATTACTGTGTGATATATTCTCTAATGAGAAAGCTATACCATTCATTTTCATTTCTTAATGCTTTTTATTTTTCTAATAACAAACAAGACCTTAGTTTAATAAGCCAGAGTACCTTTCTCTGCTGGCACCAGATGAAATTATTGTTTAAGATTTAAGACATTAAACCCTGCAGTATGTACATATATCAGACGTCAGTGAACAGAAGTCCATAATTATACAGAAATTTACTGATGTGATAACAGCACAGAAAATATATTTTTGATGTCTATGTATCCTTTATAGGAAAAGTCAGGTGAAAGAGGTGGATAAACACCAGGTTCCTGGTGTGACATTCCAGTTCCTTGACATTAATAGTCACCTGATGCTTATTTTTCCAACCCTGCAGATGTGACAGGTTAACCTCTGTTTCTCCTTTTCCGCGCCGTTTGCCATATTCATGCCCCGCTTCCCCTGACACCATAAACCCCTTCATAATTACCACGATCGATGTCCCGTGGCTTATTGCATTCTACCGTTCAATGTTTTTTAGGCCAATAAACAATACGAAAATCTAACTCTGGGTACAGGTTCAATGATTATTTTTACTGTAAATGATAAATTCTATGCACGTAATATAGGCTATAGGAAGATTTTAAGTTTTAACCTGCAAATGCTTAATGCAAGCAGCGGGAAGTCAAATCCAAGCTAATAAAATCATTAGTCAATCCTTTATACAATAATTTTCTAAAGAGTTTTATCATTTAACATGCATTTAACTTTAGATAACTTTTCTCCAGCTGTGCTCTTGGGGAATTTTCTTCAATTGCTGATTTGCTTCTGGCTATGATTTTTTTTTTTTTTAAAAAAAAAGCTTATTTAAAAGACCTTTTTTATTTTTTAGTAACTATACCATTTGTCATTTTTTTCACTTGAGGATAATTTCTGATTGTTATTCTACATAGCAGCATAGCAATATGTTGATCATGCAGACTCTTAAAATCCATTCTAATGAAACTATATTTGTGGAAAAAACAAAATTGATATATAATCAATATAATCTTGACGATAGGTCACTAGTTCTTCCCTAATTGAATAAACCTTCTGTTCAGTAACCTTTGCATGATCTTTAAACTGTTCTGAAAATCTCTACTCCTTTATTCAGAAATTTTAAATGCAAGTTTGCATAGGGCATTTTATGCTCTTATGTACTGTACAATGGAATGAAATGAGTGGTACACGTCTGTAATGCAAAAATCCACACCTGTAATGCGATCCGGCAGGACAACATATGACTTATCCACATCGTGAACAAAAAAAAAAGACTTATGGAGAAAACACCCATTTTCAAAAGGCAGCTTCCCACGTCCCAAGTTCATTCTCCTCCTCTGCCTTGCTTCCTACTCCAGCTGCTCCTCTTCTTCCATGCTGCCCAAGAAGCCATATCAAACCTGAAACATCTCCTCCATCCAAGGGGTGCTCTATGTAAGGATACGATAAATGTGCCAGTGTTAGCACTCTAGTCATCTATATACTTACTGTTATATTAAAACTGTGACTGGTACTTCTTATTACCAGAAAAGTTAATCATTTATGTTTTAAGACCTATATTTATTTCAGAAATAAGGTTAGTGATTTGTGCCAAGAGGCCCCATAGCACATGAGACCTTGAGGTATTAACCCTTCATTACTGATCTAAACTGCAGCGTCGTTTGTTATGGTAAACTGTGCCGCCAGTAAAGGAGTCTCTTAAAGGCAATGTCAGAAATGGCCAAATGTGTTTGAAATGGGGAGCGATTTCATTTTAAGGGCAGACTTCATGGTCGTTAAACTCTCCATTGTTTCCCTTGGCTTAAAAAATGCATGATTCCGTGCTCCTCGGTGCAGCCGTGATGAGCCGTGACTTATTCTTACACTTGCTACCGCCCAGTGACTCCCGCACAAAGGCCTTTCGTTGTCACACACTGTGCAGCTCTCAAGAGCTGATAAAATTTGTATGGTTTCTTTGCACTTTGTCATTCCTCTGGTTTCAGTTTCAATTTTCATGCATATATTTTCCCAATCGTCATTTGGAGTGTACTTCAAAAACTTTTACAATACAAGACAAGAACTACAGAGAGAGTACAAATATCACTTTTATTCATCTCAGCAGCATTAAAACTACTTTTCTACTGATATCACACTGCTTTCTGCCATCGTGTACTTGGAAAAGGGATTATGGGGTATTTCTGTGGTATTTAAGTAAAAGTAAAGTTGCTCGCTGTTTCTTATTTTATTTCCACCTGAAGCATGAACTGCTCTCCGAGTTTGAGTCAAAGAATGCGTAAGGTGCAAGAAAATGACAACTCGACCTTTTGATCCTTGGGGATTTCTTGGTCAATAATTTAGGATTGACTCACCTTTCATGTCACAAAAACAATTAAAAACAATACCTACACATCCCAGACTTACTTTAAATTTTGATTGGAATCGATGAGTCACTTTAGATTTAATGATTTGTATAAACAAATTAGAAAATGCTGCCGGTCAAATCAAGATCAGAGATTCATTGATTTCTAACAGTGACTCTATCTTTACAACAGCAGTCCTAGAATCAAAGAATTATGTTACTTCTAGAATAAAGGAACTAGCACTATTCACAAATAACTGGACAAATAAACTTATTATTATTACTCTACTTATTCAGTGCCGTGGCTAATTGTTGTATGTCATGTGTGGAGTCTGGATTTATTTTTTTGACCATATAATAAAGCAGTCAGACTGCATTACAACAATCTACCCCAAAATCAGTAAAGACATATACTTATGTATATAACTGTGGCCTACTTATTGGTAATTTTGCAAAGGAATCACTTAGTTGACTTATGGCTCGACTGTCACGATACGCGACTGGCACGTTGCAAACTGAGGAATTATTCTAGATGGAATTTGTTGAACCACATGCTGAATATTATACAAGAATCACAGACTTGACCTTCATCAATAGAAGCAGAAGGGAGCTTTGAATAAAAATAACGCGAAAAGCAGTGGCATAATTTATGTTGTTACTGAGGCATTCATTCGATGTTATTAGTCCTGTGACCATCCAATAAAGCCTGTTTTCAAAGCATGCCTGATGCTCTAAGCAGTGATTGCAGTATCCGGTCAACGTGCGGACTGTACAGAGAGAGGTCTCCATCCATCTTCTATACATGCCATGGGGGGTCCGGAATATATGGATGGAGCTATGGGTGCAGGACAGGTGCCAAGCCAGGATAGGGCACCAACCCGTCACGGGGCAGACTTATACATGCACACTTATGGAAAATTTGGTAACTCCAATTCACCCCAGTATGGATTTTGGACTGTGGGGGAAAACTGGAGGAAACCCCACAATGACACAGGCAGAACATGCTACAGTCCCATAAACTGTCGGACAAAAAAAAGTATCAATTTGTAACTTTCTGGGTAAAATTATTTGTTAGTGGGGCTGTACCCTTGCAAGTCTACCAGTTGCAGCCTGGCTGCTGGTGAATATACCTTTTAAGATACAGAATTAGACTCTACGGAACATTTTGCACCATTGGGGGTACATTAATGTTATTTATACCTTGGGGACCAATACTAAAGCAGGGCCACACCCTTTTAGTAACAAAACAAACGGAACCACGGCAGCGACTAGAACCCTGGTCTGAGAGGTAGGAGCAAACAGTGCTAGTCCCTGCACCACCACGCCACCCAGAACCTACTGTGTTATTCTACACTAACCCTCTTCTATCTCCTTCCTTCTTCTCTGTTACTCTATGTCTATGGTCTCATGGTCAGGCCTGTACTTGGGCCAAATCTGTTTCGCCCAACTTTTCTCTCATCATGGTACATTTGAGTAATTCACGTTCTAAGTCCATTCCTAACTAAATCCATTATCTTTTGCTGAAGTGATATTCTCCCATATTGTTGTACAGTATCAGTTAAAAGTCTGGACACACCCGCTTCTGATGCATTTGTTTCTATTTCAGGTATGCTATTCATCTTATAGTCAAAGGCGCCAAGGCAATTAAATAATACATATCAGATAATTCAACCTCCAAGAGAAGTGTCCACCATTGCAAAATATTTTCAAATTTTGGGCTCATGGAAATAGCCCCCTTTCGCTTTCATAACAGCATTTCAGACCCTTGGCGTTCTTTCAACCACTTGGAGCCACCTGGAATGCATCTCCAACAGTCCGCAAGGAGTTTCCACAAGTTCTGGCCGCAATCTGGCCACCTTGCTCTTGTGCTTCAGGTCAACTAACCCCAAACCAGATCTTTAGGGTTTAGATCAAGGGATCGTGGGGACCGGGTCATCTGGTTCACAAGACCATACATAACCTCAAGCTGTTCTTAGAGTCACTATCTTGTTGAAAGGCAAATGATTTCCAGTTGGGATGTCCAGACTTTTCACTGGTTATGTATATTAATCGAATGGAGTCACATCAATGGTTAATGCTATCTCTATGCTAAGAATGCATAATGTAACTTTTCCCCATAAGTTTTACTTTTTTTTTTTTGTACGCCAATAATAATGGATGCTAAGGACTACCTTTGATGTGTTAGCACTCTGCTGTTTGTCTTATAGAGAATTAATCATCATGCCGGGGGAAAGTAAACAGATAAAGTGTAGTGATGGAGCAGCTTAGCCGTTATAAATCACGATATTGAAGTGCTGCGTACAACTGTTATGAAATCATTCATCTACACAAGCCACGAGGATATAACAATTGATCTTGAAATAATGGATCTTAAAATTAATTTTTCCAGCCCAAGATCCAGTTGGATGAAGCAAATAGTTATAAGAATGTTATAAAATTTGCATTACACTGAATGTTATACATAGCAAGTATCTTATGATCCAGTCGCAAGAAAGGATTTTGGTGGATGATGTTAAAACGAAAAAGCAAGTGTAAATATGGTGCATTTGTTATTAGGCTATTGTCTCCTCGTGTAAAAGTGATCATGACTCATGAATGGTTAGATCACCCATGTGGTTTGCCACGGTTTGTCAGTAAGCGATGCGTCGAAATGCTATTCTTGTTTCTGACATAACAGACAATGACTCAGAGATTTTGATGGGGAAAACATGCTAAAGACTAGATCCTCAAGATACTAAACTAAACAATGACAAAGTTCTATGCTGTGGGATATGTGACCACAAAAGATGAACCACAGTAATGGTGAGATACAGGTCATTGGTCACACCATGTCAGGAAGGACACTTCAAACTACTTCAGGTTTTACAAGCTACTTAAAAACTGAGAGTTTCCTCTGCTTAGCTGAATAGTTCAGTTTTTCTTGTGCTTTTATGGTTTGTCACTCCCTGCCAAGTCCAAAAATTTGCTGTGCGCCATTTCCAGATTGTCCATAGGTGTGAGTGTGCCCTGCGATGGGTTGAGTTCCATTTGAAAGTATGCATTCAGCACAGACATGCAAAAGATATACTGTAAAAATGACTAAAAAAAGATACCCAACTTAGTAAATATAGTCCACATCCAGGAAATGAAAATGAATAATGGGTAGCATATAGTAATTTTAGCTATCAAAAGAGAGGAAGTTTTTTTTTTGGTTGTCAGTAGCTGAAATCCATCCCTTTGTCCTTTATGCTGTTAACGTAAGCACAGTAGGTAACAATAAAATCCCAGAAGATGGCACAGCTCCCAACAGCAGCAGCCTTGTACTATGAAAATCAATGTTTCCATTTATCCCATTAAATCCCATTTATCTTCCAACAGCCGAATAATGAGAAAGAATGAACTTTCCTTTCGATCCTTTACTGAGTTCCATAAGACTGGCGTTCTTCGACTCCCTGAAAATGAAAAACAAAACCCCTTGCTATCCAATCAAAGTCTCAAAAAGCATCTGTCTGCTTAGTTCTGGCCCATTCACTGGCACACATTTTGCAATGACTTTTATGGCAATATGCTGGCTTTGTGCACCATTTAGTGGAAAAGCAACACAGCATTCTGGGTAAGGGAAAATACATTATTTCCATAATGTACACAGAGACAAAGAAATTGTACTGAGGGGAGAATATTATAGCCCCATGGTACAGAGAATTGAAGATTTTGTGCACCTTTTTTGTCTGACAGCTCAGGCCCCAGGGAACAGAAATGATCCCTGCAGAAGTAGGATCAGGACTCCCATGCAGGTGTGAGATTAAACAGCCGCCAGCTCCGTCTCTCCGCAGACAGCGACCCCCCAATCTTGAGGGGGGGGGGGGGGCTTTGGGGAGGTTGGCTCTAACATCACAGGAATCGATATTAACAAGATTGCAAACATTCACCGCTGAAGTTTTAGAGTTTCCTATAATGGAGTCTAATGCAAAGCATTACCCCAGCAATCCAGTTACCTTCTGCCCTGCGTGACATTGGGCCAAGATGCACATTTTAGGAATTTATTAGAATCACTTGCCAGGAAAAAAGGAGGGAAAAGCCACAATAATGGGGGGGAAAAACAACCGACATTATTGTGAGTTAACTGATTTTGAGAAGTTACCATGTTGTAATGACCTTCATGGGGCTTACATCTAGTTCTGACCTCTAAACTGAACTGGAAGTGTGTTATAAATGGCAGGTGCATCATATACGATCGTATAACGTATCCTGTATAACGTATTTTTAAAGGTATATTTCATAGAAATATACTGAACAATTACATATCTTAGCTATTATTTTCAAGTAATCACCAATTGTACCGGCCTAAAGGTCCAATGATGTTTATGCAGAGAATGTTCATAAAATAGCTTTCCTACACACAAATACAGATACGCACACATACACTGAAAATGTCACAGATAAATGCTTCTATATTTGGCTAGCTTGATTCAACATACTCCCCGTGTCGATATTGGAAAAAGCACACAACATTAAGAGCCAAAATTGTTTGCTGCTATTAAGTTGAAAGAATACAAAGTACATACTGCCTCAGCTAGCAAATACAGATCTTACACCGCAACCCCTGGCACTACTAAATGTAAAACACATTATTATCAATGTGCTTAGCAAGTTGCTAATGTCAGAGCTACTGAAGGGATTTGCTTGAATATGAAAGTGGATCACATGACCTAACACGATGCAGTGAGTGTTTCTCAATACCAACAACGCATCAGACTTGTGGTCTTGGCAAGACCAGTCTTGCTAACTTGCCCTCCAAAAACTAACTTGGGGCACAATAAATCATGGGATTGGTCTCATTTGGCCAAGGTGCAACTGAGGTATCCCTGATATTTTGGGGCGGAGCAAGACTGACATCTAGGGATTTTTCCCATCCTCTGTACTTCTGTTCTTGAGTATCGGAACTGGTCTTTGGCAATGAAAGATGACGTAAAGCGGGTACCCGAGAACACAAGTATGGTCAAGTACGCATACTGAAAAACCAGCAGTAAGTAACCGGCTCCTTACCACACTTTGGTTAATGTAACACACTTCTGCTACTTATAGACACAAGTAGAATTACATCCTCTCGGGCTGCATGGATTCACAATGATTAGTGAGGAATATTTTCCAGCTATGACTAAGTGTTTGTCATGCCATATAAAACAAGCGCAACATATTTTGCTATATTTATTTCCCGGTTTTAATTCAGTTTTTGCACTGCTTGTCATCTGTTCTGATACTGTGGAAAATGTGTGCTATATTATTCTTAAAGAACACACAAAAGAAACAGCAATGCAGGGGCCAATGTTCAATTCCTGCCATGGATTACTGAAACACAACACCATTTAAAATGTGTACTTTCATTCATATGTAGGCCTGTTTTGCATATTTTGTAAACAATTCTGCACTTACATCTGCACTTAAATTTTTTGTTCGTCTCAAAAAGCTTAGGGACACAAACAGAGATATTATTTAATTAGAAGCACGTAGCATGTTAACAAAACACATACCAGATATTTAGCTATCAAAGCTTAGTTTTTCCCGACATTGTCTATTTTAAAAACAAATGACAGTAGCAGAAAGGTTTTCTTTCTTTACAGACACTTGTAAACGACACCATTATTTATTACAATATCTGTCTCCAAAAATATATCCTTAAATAAAATATCAAATTACCTGTTCAGTGGTGCAGCTGCTGCAATGAGTGGGATTCTGAACCCTTCCAATTTCATTATGATTTTGCTAAAAGGTTAATGTTGTGTTTGAATAATGCCAGGAACATAAAAATGTGTATAATTGGCTACAGTACCAATTCCGTTGCAAGCTGTCAAAATTTATAATGTTTGTTTGAATCGATTATCCTTTAATCCAAGGACGAGGGCCACACACTGTTCAAGTTATTTTTTGGTCCAGTGTACCAAGCCAGACTATAACACTATGCTGACCTTTAAGTTAAATATTCTCTCCAGATGCAATTTACATCGATTTATACAGGTGAAGGTATTGCATGAAGGACACAGTAAGTGAATTCACAAATCCAGATAAAATGGTAGAAATGATTTTTATGCCTTGAAAGAAAAAAAAAACAAGATTCAGGCAAGACTTTTAGAGATCATTCGAGCAGATTGTAGTTTTATGCCATTACTGTTTGTGAACTAAGCTTAACATGCCTCTACTGTATATGAACTCGCTTGGACAGTGAAGTCAACCTCTTGGGCTGATACTACAGGCTGATACTACAGCTAATACTGGTTCCTCTGAGAGTTTGATTAGTTCCTTATTTCTGCTCAGCTTGTTAAATCAGCAGACTAAACTTTTTGCCTGAGAGCAGTGTAGGTCATGGCAGTGTGGATTTGGGTCTTAGCCTGTGCCAGTCAAGTTATATTACTGCTCTGAGGACAGTACTGATTACCTGTTACCCAGCAGGTATCCTGCAAGTATCTATTGTGGGAGAGTAAAGCATTGGTCCAATCTGTATTTATTACCCTCATATATGAGCAGCGAAAGCACACATATTAAAAAAAACAATTAGCTACGTTTGGTATCTGGACAAAATAGCACCATTTCTAAATACACAGCCATAGTCAGCAGTGAGTAATTATCTGCCGATGATGAAAAGAACACTATTTTAAGAGATAATTTAAACGTCAGGCTCAGTGGAGCCATTTTTTTTAAATAAAAGGAAATAATTGAAGGACTGTGTATTTCCCTGTAAGCACCAGTAACATGAATGTTCTAAATAATGCTGTTGCAAAATTGGTATATTTGACATTGAAAGGTCATGCATCCAGCCAGCCTCTATGCCGCAATTTTGCCGTTAGGAAAAAAGTGGAGGCATCGTGTTCAGCTTCAAGTGGCACAAAAATCATGGCTCTCCCTCTTCACTCGGCTCGAGAGGCTGGGCCACAGCCCGACACGCGGTTTCCTGATTCGTGTGGCCGAGCAGATTAGTGTGCCACCGGCTGCGGATGGCCATCCCCGTGTCCGCGTCTTGGCATGTGTGACAGGAAGGGTCCTCCCTGTTGTTTCACTCACAGTCGATGGCGCCAATGCCGGGAGTTCAATGACGGCCTTCCTCTTCAACTCATGCCTCCTGACTGGAGGTGCTCCAGAATTTAATACACACAAGGTATCAGCTTTCTGCAGCTCTGTAGACAAAAGAAATGGATGAGAAGCATCTTCTCAAATTCTTTGTAGGAGATGCTCGGGTCCAGAATATTTTGCCGAATCAAGAAAAGCACACACAATCCTGAAAATTGTGTCTGATTTTGGAACATTAATCCTATAAGCCAGTTACAGCAAGGAAAATGTATTTTCACAAAGCCTTAACAGAAAAATGAACATAGTGTGTATTGGTTACATGCAGGTTTCGATAGACAATAGAAAAACTCTACACATCTAATACATTTTCAACCACTTATAATAACCTACCTTTCTGCTGCTATGCATAACCATGAACCAGGAGGTACACCCAAATATAGCACCGCAAATTCAAAAAAATGTATTTGTCTTATAATCTTAAGGTACTATTCTTGCCAACTGTAAAATCTTGCGCTGTGTCAATCAGTGATTGATCCTGACGAGAGATTTTCTCTTCTTCAAAATGTGAACTTGGACTAATGTGGGAAAAGCTCCTCATTTCTCTTCTATTTCTTTGTTGAATTGAGATTTCACTGCAGAGATTTCTTCCCTCTTGACTTTAGCTCCTTGGCAGCTCACCGAGTTAGCCAACATGTGCTCTGCATAAGTTAATGCTTCATTTACAGACTTGCCACCTATTTTGTCTGTTAGGCTAATGATCTGTGCACTGTCTCGGCCTATAAATGGAAAATCCCAGTACGTGACTGATTGAAGATGACGTCTCAGGCGCACATTTTCAACAACGTTGAAACACCTTCTGCAAACTGCAAATTAAAAGAAAAAAACTGTTTAGATATCTATATGTCAAATTGAGTTTTGGCTATGAAATGAAAATTAAAAGTACCATAGCTGTTCTATTTTAAAACATTTTAACTCAAGCAATAAAATTGTAAGGCAAACATCAGACAAGGTAAAAATCCATCACACATTCTTGGCTATTTACGATAACGCATTTTTCCTTTTGGACTGAAGGAAGACCCCAGGATGAAGCAAGGGGCAAACACAGAACCTGAACATGGGATACAAAATACTGCAGTAAACCAACCAGATCATTTTGGGTTATGGATCAAGATTAAGGTGGTTTGCTTGACGACTAAGGTCATGAATGGGATTGATGGAGCAGAACATTTTCTACAACCCCCCCAATAACCAAAATCAGCAAATACAACAGCCTGGACCCCCCTTAAATGGGTGGAGACCTCAACCCCCCCTCAGTGCCCAACCCAAAGTTTTGCACTTGAGTCTAAGGATCCTTCTAATTAACACGGCGTGTTTTGGGATCTGTTCACATATAAAGAGTAACGTTCCTTTCAGGTTCCTTTTAAGTACAATATAGATGAAAATGCGTGCTTCTGTTTGAGAACCACTCAGGACACCTGCATGTCGTTTTTATGTTTATATACCCGCCCCCTGGGTAGCTTATTCCTTATAACTGAGCTTTTTTTCTGCAAAGTCATTAAGATTATATGATTTCCTTTATTTTTAAAAATAATTTTATTCCTTTTAAAGACAGCTATTGACGCACATTTAATTTTTTTTTTTGATTGATCAATTGTTTGTGGGGGCTCTCCATTCATCCTTGATCCCTACCCAGCTATAACCTTAACCATGAATAAGCAAACAAAATGCAAGACTGGCGTATTTTTCCATTTTTTTAAAAAAATGGTCCCCACAATGTAAAAATAACAGGTTTTTATCACATTGTGGGGACATTTTGTTGCCCCCCCCCCACACACACACACACACACACACACACAGGCAAACTGTCTTTAAACCCAAGAAGGAAACCGGAGTATCTGAAAGAAACCCACACAATCCAGGGAGGAGGGGGGCGGAATTCAAACTTCCGAAGTTATACCTACACAGTTATTTTGTTGAGGACAGCATGAGTGTGTGTGTGCGGTGGAAAAAAAATCAAGTCTTTAGGATACAGAAGTTCCGGAACTGCGTTCCGGCCCACTTCAAGCACTGTATATATATACCCAAAAGGAAGGGTATAAAAATACTGAAAAACAGCAAGTGAAAAGAATTCTTGCAAATCATACAGCTACTTGGCGGAGATGCTTTATTCTTCTCCTCAACAATCTGACAAAGAAAAGTTCCTGTAACAGCTTCGGATTCTGCAACCTTTCATTCTGAGAATCAAAGTAAAAGCAAGTTCCCCCTGGACATCAACAGGCCCGCGAAACCAGGCCAAGAAGCGGCAGTGCTGACCCGCGTGTTTTACGCTGTTGCTCGGCTGCCGTATACTGATAGCACGGGCTGGCATTCACAAATTATGGGTATGGAAATGAGCCGTATCATGAGCTCTTCTTGATGCATGTTGCGATGTTGAGAAGCCGTCTGTATGTCATTACTGCCCTCTGTCTGCCGCTGAGCTCAGCGAGACACGGCGGGAAAAGTATGACACTAAATCATGGAGACCCGGCTGAGGTTCAGCGTACATCATTGTTAGGATGAGGTTAGGGGAAAACATGATGAATTCCTCATGGGCACAATCTGAACGGGACGAACAAAATAGCCCCAAAATTGTAAAGAAATGATACATGATGAGCCATGACATTAGCTAGCATATTTGTTATTACAGGCTGAAATAAAAATACAGAGATGTTCATGTCACGACGTGTAGGCGTTTCGACCTCTGCATATGTGTGACCTGTGATTATTTATAAAAGGCAGCCATCGGCTACCGGCACTGACACGACACGGAACGGTGACTTTTGATTGACGGGGAACCGAGCGGATGATGTGCTCGATAACCAACGGCGTGACAGCTCCGCGTCCTTGGGAGAACGTCTTACTGGCAGCCACCTCCGATTTCATCACTTATAACACGACTAAAAGCATAATAAATCTCAGCCTGTGGATTCCTTGCAGAAGGGCTCGCCTCCTTATCCAGATGGTAAATCGCTAAGCTCTTGAAATATCTACAACCTTCTGACACTTTGGCTGCATTAAACTAATTGCCTTTTCTTGTCTGTGTTCCTGGATTAAAATAAAAGTATTGAAGAACTTCCCAGGTTCTTTAGTCAACTCCTGAGGAAAGTTAAGTGGCATTTCTCTGACTGGAGCATCAAAGATAGACATCAGGCAGTCAGACTAGTTCTGTATAATGTGGAAACGATCCTGACCATTCAGCTGTCTCAGCTTATTTTTACTTAGATACATACAAATCAAAATTTTTTATATATTTTGTGTCAAATGAAATTATATTATGGGAAAGGCTATGCCACCAAAAATACAGGTCTGAAAAACATTAAGAGACTACAACAACATTTTTAGTTGCATTTAATTCTTAGGAAATGCGTAAAATCTAATTTTTTTTTCCAATCTGGCTTTTCCCTGCTTCTCATTGATGAAGGCCTTCTTCCACTTAATTTCACCCATGTTTTGAGGTCATCCTCCGATCCATGAGGTACGGTCGAGTAATGCCAGTCCTCTCTGGCATTAGACAGTCATTTCCATCCTCTACCTGGCTGGTTTTTGGTCATTCCCAGTGTCTCCTGCTTCACCTTGTTCTTGTGTACTGCAGTGTAGCCCGCACACATCTGATAAAGCTTTAAGTGGTATATTTTAAAACACTATGTAGCATTATTTCAGTGATACCCCGACCTGTCCTCAGAATACCTCTCATTATTCTCATGCCCAGCAACTGTTGGAAAACCGGTCTCTCTCTTCTCTCCGTCTCCATATAGAGTTAATTACAGGAAGAGAGACGAGGGGAGACATTCTGAGATCAGACGCGTTGGGTTGGACTTCATCCAGGGACAGGTTTGTGATCTCCCTTGACCAAACTGCGCTGATAGCTAGAAGATCACCGCGACTTAGCATCTGGTGAAGAACCACGCATCGTGGATTGTTCTCAAAGCACAAATAATAAACGAGAGGAGTGAGCTGGCATGGAGACCCACCCCAGCTTCTGTTTTAATATATACAGTATCAGTTGCAACAATCTATCACAAATTCATCTTCCAAGAGTATTAATCTGATTTGCTGTCTGGAACTCCTGAAGCAAATAATTTGAGCAACGCTGAAAAATCTCCCCTATATCTGCCTCACCATACAGATGAGAGATGCTATTAGGTTCAGTGTAATAATGGATTTTTTTTTAAAGCGCAAAGTATTTTGTGTCCTTTAAGTTATGAAGGGATAGGGAATGGATGGGGTTTTGGTGTGTGTTCTATATCTGTAATAAAAATGCAATAATGGTTAACGTCATGCAAAGCACATTCATATTCTACGGTAAACCATGTCTTTAATCCAAAATGATCTCATTGTTATAAACAGTCATCCTGAGAGGTGAGTGGGGGGATTTTATGGTTCCGAATTTCCCAGTGCCATCCATTGCTATAGGTATAGTGCAGTGTTTCTTATCCCAGTCCTTGGGGACCCTCAGACAATCCACTGTTTGCTCCCTCCCAGCACACTTGTACCAGGTATTTGGTGTTTCTGATTGGCTGGGAGCTGGGGGCGCGCAAAAATGTGCACTGCCTGGGGCTAGCCAAGGACTACGTTGAGAAAGACTGGTATCGAGCAGCATTTCCCGATCCGGTCCTACCGGGAGCTGGGTGGGAACAAAAATTTGGACTGACTGGTAGGGAGCTTGGAGGGAGCAAAAATTTGGACTGTCTGATAAGGAGCTTGGAGGGAGCAAAAATTTGGACTGTCTGATAAGGAGCTTGGAGGGAGCAAACTCATGGACCGAAAGTGGGTCCCTGAGGATTGTATTGGGAAATACTGATATAGAGTACAGTACATATGATTGTGTTTCTTTTCTGTAAATGTGTCCAGATCCTGATTCTGGACCCAGATGTACCCCTGCCATGACCCAATGCCCCTTTTCAGTATCTGTTTCTGCTACCCCTGCCAAAATAGCCATCCTTCACTTTCATTCATTCCCTCTACTCATCTGAAGTCCCGCATCTAAATGAAACCCCTGCCTCTTCCTGCAAACCCTCACGTCACATGGCTGCGCTTGCTGTCCTCTGCTGGGGCTGCCCTCACATCGATTTCCCAAATATTTCCTGAACATCCGGCCTGACTTTTGGTAGAATCACTTTAAAGCCCAACTAAAGCTCCATGAAGCACTTTGTTCAAGAGGTATGCAAATTGTAGAAACCCATGGAGGTTCAATAATTATGAAAATAAAAGTAGACATTTAGGTAGTATTTACAACACGCTAATGTTAAAATTACTACTGTTGGTATCACAGCACCGCTGATATTTGGAAGAAACAAGCAAGCATCTTGGTAAATACTAAGGATTCCTTACATCTGGTACTGCTTAGTGAGAAGGTCTTTGGAAGAATATGAACCAGTGCCGCTTTAGTTTGTTCTGGCAGGTTTTTATAGTGGATCTACATTTCTTAAATCATGGCTATAGGACCTTTTTTCGACAAGAGACAAGGTTGGGCTGGCAGGAATTCAGGTGAGGGATGTTTTTTTAATAGGGGAGGAGAAGACAGGCACACTGGTTCTAGCAAGTAGATGTCAAGGGTCACTGCACTGGCTGGTGGATCAGAGCTTATTAATGGGGTGCAGGTGGTGAGCCCCTTTCTGCTCTATAGGGAGTCGCCAGCGATCTGCTTATGAACTACGATTGGTAGCCAGTGGCGGGTCACAATGAGGGAGTGACCAATCATGGGGCAACGTTCATGATTAGGGCCAGTAGGAGGCCATGAGTCTATTGTTTAGCTGTCTTATTAAGAAGGACGGATATCGGCTATTAATGAGGGTGCGGCGCTAGCATTCTGCCTAGATGTTTTGGAAATTTAAAAAACGATTAAGTAGGCTGAGTGCATTTTTTTTTGTAAAAAACATGGGAAAAGTAAGAGACAAATAGTGGCATAGGATGATACACGGGTAGTTGCCTGAAGAATTTGTACGCAAAAATGTCAGAGAGAAGTGATTTAAGCACAAAGTCAGAATGGTAGGAAGCTCAGTGAGTATGGTAATGATGATCTGTAGGACCTGAACAGAGAAGGATTTATTCTGACGATTAAGAGCACACTTTACACTCAGGAGCCATTCCGTGGTAACCCTGGCCTGAATCCAGAATGGTTGGGCCTTATGGATTATTCTAGAGCAGTGGTTCCCAATCCGGTCATCGGGGACCCACAGTTGGTCTGTGTTTTTGCTCCCTCTGAACTCCTTGCCAGACAGTCCATTTTTGCTCCATCGCAACTCCTGGGAGGGAGCAAAAAAGTGGATTGTCTGGCAGGGAGCTCAGAGGGAGCAAAAACATGGACCAACAGTGGGTCCCTGATGACCGGATTGGGAACCACTGTTCTAGAGAAAAAGAAAAACAGATCAATAACTAAGTGGTGAAAGTGGACAGAAAAGGAGGTGGCAAGAGGGTAACAGGTTCCAATAGCACAGATGTTAAGGGTTTTCCAGAAAGTGCCCTGACGCACGTCTGTTTGAAGGCAGCCGCAGAGGAGTTGTGATAAGTCCATCAGTGCTTTGTGTTTGGAGAGGACGTGCGTCCGAGCCTAGGGTAAGCAAGACGTGCCAGAAAAACCAACCTTGGTACGGGCATGACTCACCGGTCACGAGAGATGAGACATCCGGCCTCACCGCCTGAACCATCGGGTTGAGGTGAATGGGACGGAGTCTAATCAAAAATGAGGGCACCTGGGGTTGCGGAGTGTTTTGGCGCGATTCATGTATCAGTGAGCGGCTGAAAGCAGGGAGGCAAAGGTTGTGTGAATTCTGATTGCTAATTCCAAAGTCTGCCAGTATATAAACAGATTCTGAGGCCTGGCTATAATACCAAAGGGCATCCATGGATTGGGCTGATTAGTTCACTCTGACATCTTGAAGTTACGGGATAGACAGATTGGAAGTAGAAACAGGCGTACACTTAAAGTCCATTTACATTTATTTATTTAGCAAATGCTTTTATCGAGAGCAACACACAATTGAGAAAGTCAGAGTCAGGCAGTCCCAGCTAAAGGTTAGGGGCCTCGCTCAAAACCCCGGTGGTGAAATTACTCTGCCAACCACGGCATCTGAACCAGTGACCACGGACATACAGTCATAACATGTAGAGATACACACCGCCCCAAAATTAAAAATAAAATTGAAAAATTCAAGAATAGCAAAGATGGGTTGTTGAGCGGAAAATATTTTGATGTTTGAAACCAGTTGGAACTGACTTACAGTGTATTATGAGGATATGAGAGTTTATTCCAAGTAACTGTTTATATCACAAGCTGGGGGCCTATTTTTCAAGATATCTATAGAACTGCTAGCATACAGGGACATGAGGGGGGGGCGGTTTCAGAGGGTCCCCCCCAGTCAGCAAAAGCAGCTGAGGGGGACCCAAGGTGACATGCCAGGGGGGTTAGAATTTCTAGCCACGCCCCTGTCAGTATGTTATACATTAGAATGACCGATAAGCAGAGGTTGGTAGTTCAGGTCCACAGAGTGATTCTGTTTCAACTAACCAGTTGAGTACTCTGTGACTATGATTCTTGATACCCAACTGGTTGGTTGAAACAAAATCCTGGCATAAATTTTTATTTTCTGGACCTATGCTATCCACCTTTACTGAAAAGCAACACAGAGAAACATTTAAAGTCACTCAATGAAGACAGTACCTTTTGATAAAGAAATTAGAATCTCCCGGGGGCTGTAAAATTATGTATTTTCAATAGACTTTGGCCTTATTTTAAATGACGTCAGCATATATTAACCTCAGGTCCAGGTAAATCTGCATATTCCGAGCTCTGTGCTATTACCCCTGTCAGGGCCACTTAAGCATGTTTCACTGGTGACTTCATTGACCACGGCGCCGTTTTAAAAGACCAAATCAGCCAGTGCCTTCGATGACATGCAAGACTATGGCATATTTATTCTGCTGATCAGCCACGAAATAAACTCCTGCTCATGGGATCTTCACTTATACAAAAATGTTCTGGGGGCAGAAGGAAAAATGATTGGCTCATAGGGATAACCAATCAGATTGTAGAAGCTGTGGGTCCAAGCAACTACAGGATGTGGGATCACCCAATCGACTGTCTTGGCCCCACCTCCTCTAGTTACTTTGACCCACCTCCTCTACAATTTGATTGGTTATTTCTCTGAACAAATATTTTTGACTTTGTAAAATATCTTCTGTCCTCAGGATATTATTGTGTGAGTAAAACCATGAGCCTAATATCTCTGCATTTTGAGGTAAAATACTGGTATCTCGACAGTAAAGTTACAAAAGTAAACTTTAAAATAACAAATTTATTGTGTATTGCTTAAATTTTAATGTTTTGTGTCATTACACAAGCTATTATCAGGGTTGGTGAGAAAGCTTTATCTACTGATCTTTGTTTGTTCCCAATAGTATAGTGAGAACAGCACAAGACATCTTTCCTTTAGTTTTGTATTCTTAGTTTGTCTTCAGTGTCTGAACAAGCCTACTAAAAATCAGATACAGAACCCCCTAAACAGAAGATAAATACACATAGCTAATTCCTCTTAAATACCCAGATTTCTGAGCAAGACCTGCCTCTGAATATTGAGGTTGCCTTGCTTCTACCAAAAGGGTTTCTGGTTTATAGAGACAGAGTAACAAACCCATGTATGTACCAGTTGTTTTGTCTCCTTGGCGACTGATTAGGTTATCGTCCATACACTAGCAGAACAAATTAGTCATGTGACATCTCATGTCATCGCAGGTTACTGATGTTAAGATGTCAGCCGGGTTATGCTTCTCGCCCAAGTAAATGCTTCCTGTATCTGCGCACAAATCCAATTTGCTGGAGAGCAGCTGAGGGAGATGCGTGAGTGTCCACCCAGCAAATAAAGAAAAGTGTGGAATATTCCCGTGGTTTCAGGAAGACAATCTAGCTGAAGGGACCAAATGGCCACCTCAGGACATTCAGAGCGGAAGACAAAATTAATCCCTTCTTTATGGCAAGATTCTAAAAAAATCAAATTGAAGTTTCTGAAACTCTCTTTTTCTGTCTGTCTCACATATATATGCAGTATGTATAGTATATACAGTATATAAATACACGGCATATATAAATACAGTAAATATATATTCATATAAAATCAATTTCAGGGTTCAGAAACTTTTTTTGTGTCTGCCTGTCTGTATGTCTCTCTCTCTCTCTCTCACACACACACACACACACACACACACAACCCAGTTTATGGGAGCATTTTATTAGAGGTCACCCAGTTCTCTGTTAAGTGTCTCCTTAATAAAACTGTACAATACATACAGAAGTAAATTGTCCTGATCTCTGCCATGTAGTACTGAGCTAATATTACTGCACAGATGCAAAGAAAACTGATTCAAAAATGGGAAATCGAGATGACGGAAAAGAACGAAAGATCAATATCGACGGAGGAAATGGCTTAGATTTTCTCTGTGGTCATCAAAAGATTGTATTATATCCGATACAATGTATCAATTGTTCAAACGTGTGTTTTTATAGGTCATCTAGCAGGATTTATTTTCGACTAATGGTTTGCATTGGGATAAGTGTGTCTTTCTGGGAGGATTGTAAGAGTAAGGGGCAATAGAAAGGCAATATAATTTAATTTGTCGTGCAGTGAATTTTGCTCTAATATAATAATGGTACCTGAATATCTGAAATATAAAAATTCATAATGTTGGTCGAGGTTTGTGTAGACCTGCACGTCTAGACACACAGTCCAAACAGACAGCAAGCTTTAGATTCAGCCCTATCCAAGTCTGTTTGGTTTAATTAGTGGACCAGACACTACCTCGGAGTCATTTCTCAATTAAGTTGCAATATAATGTATTAACAATCAGAGAGCAAATTTCCAAAACTCAAGCCTTGAAGTAAATTTCTGCGGACTCAGTGCGTTTTGGAATATGAACAGGAGTTCTTTACTGGATTACATGAGGACTGCGTGGGTTTTTTTGTCCCAGAAAGCAAGGGAGAAAGCCTGAAGTATAAGGTGATGAGCATAAAGGCCCTCAAAGAAGGGAATGAATCAGGAGGAACCTCTAGTCAGGTGCAGTCATGAAGTCCTTCTACCCTTTGAAGCGATGATGAAGTTGTAATCATAATGTACCCTTCACGTTCATATGCGTAATCAAATATGTATGATTTATTTATACCTTCTGTGTAAGGGGTCCTTTCTTCATTATCATTGAACATCATACATGCTATTACCCTGGGCTGGCCGTGAGACAGCGTATCTGATTTTAATCAGTGCTAGTATGCCTCCAGATCTCAATTGCACATCGATTTATGACAGATACTAAACCCAGATCAATGTGGAACACTGCCTGAATCATGGCTGTTTAATAATGGAACGCTTTTCCGGGCTTCACCAATCACAAGGGAGAAAAATAAGTTAGGCATCTGTCTCCACGGAGACACGGGGAAAGCAAACTGCCAGGGTTAGGTGGCCAGACTTCTCTGTTGTGTGTTATCTCTCTGCAGCTATGTTCAGTGCAAGCCTTCAAGCAGTGGGTGAGAACGTCCTCTATGACAGTGGACCAGTCCCACGACCCACAGTGTGAAAAATAGCAGACAGGGAAAACTATCCATTCGGACAAAACGTTTTGTCTCAGGGGTGAGCAATATGTTCATTTTGCAGCACTATTTTTTTCTCTATTTGAAATTAACTAATAAAACATCTCTTGAGAGGGAACGAATATTTTGGGCTCTGTTTGTATCAGTTTCTATGGTAACCTCTGTGCCCTACACATGGAAGAAGTGTCATAAACACAACAATGAAAATGAGACCTAGACCGAATCATTAAGAAGAGGTTGTTGATATTATAACTTGTCCTGTGCAATCATCAATACATTACATCATACTTCAGCTTTCCATACAAACTAAAAATGGTATAAATCACTTGGAAATGAGGACAGACATGTGGTTGGCTCATTAAAAATAATATTATTCCATTCGAAACTTGTTCCACACATTTTTAGATATGTGATATAGAAAAAAATATTGGTTTGATTCTTAAATTTACGCTCAGTAGCTAAGGATGTGCTAGACGTGTGATGTGATGGAAAATGACAGTCACCCTGACAGCCACGAACTTTACAGTTTCCACGTCTTCCTTCTCCACGTACTTCAGGATAGAAGCCTGCATTGTTCTCTTTAAGTGACGTCTAAATACGGTAAAAGTGTGAGGCTGCGTCTCACCAGCGTCTCAGTGGGCCCACCTACGTACAGACACTAACAACTGTAGCCTGGGGCTAAATTATGTAGGTCAGTCAGGGATGAAAGACAGAGCGCCGATAACCAATTGCGTTTGAATCGCAACACCACTCACCCGTTCGCTGTTATGGCCACACGCCGCAATTACGGACTCCGTACTGACGGATGTCACCCAAGCTGAGTCACCTGCGAGGAAAACCGATATCCGAGGCGGCCCAGCTGTCTCAGAGCTCGAGAAATGAGCGAAGGGAAGCCCGCTAAAGTTAAAAAAAGTTTGACAGGAGCAGTGTTCTAACGAAGGCTGGGAAAGAATGGCGGACTGCACTTCTGAAAATAAATCAGCGGGCTTGGAACCAGCCAGCTTGGACCCGAGAGATCCTGGACTGTCATATCTGTCCAGTACCCAAGGAGGTTCAGTTTTGGGTCAAACCCAGTTCCTTTCCACAGGGGAAGTCCCTCATGTGATTAGAGACCTGACTGAGGTCTACAGTTCTGCGTTTATTATTCAGTGATCTGTCAGTGTCCTACAAGCTCATTGCAAAATGTTGTCCTATGTGGGATACAGTGTGAGTCTAAAAATGTCAGACTAAAATATCATGTTTAAGGTAAATTATCACTCCAACGTTACCTGCCTATACATTTCCATTTGCTATGGATAGGCCCAAAGCTGTCGTTTCACACTGAGCTTGAAATCATTTGCAAAGAAAGTTTCCAAAAATTAATCATTTTGGCAGCAACTTCTTTCATTGACGTGTTTGCTGTTGCAGTCTCTTCGTGCAAATTGTCACGAAAACAAGTCTCATATTGACTGTGTTATGAGAGGATCTACAGGAAACAAGGCCTACTTCAATTACACATATGTGTAGGATATCACCATGTTCCGGAGCAGCCCTTAAGCATAGCTTCACCAGAACAGATCTATCGACACGGATTCCATGCGCTTTCAGGGTTATGGGTTTCAGGGTTCCCTGAAAATTCCTGGAAAACACCTTTGTTTCTTACCAACAGTACAGTGCACATACCTGCTTAGGTCTAAGATGCATCATTTTAATCATGTTTTCTCCACTGCATCTCTTTGAAAAAACACGACATGGTTTTTGTGCATTCCGTCGGGATCCGGCATGTCCAGAAATGTCTGACTAACATAATCCTTATGGAGCCCCCGCATGGCCCACTCTTCCAGTCATTGTCAATAAACTTACTTGTCAGACTCACAGGGGACTCGTTTGTTCCTGATCAATAGTCAGGAGTGAAGGACGTGTGGTGGACGCCAGATCCCCGGGGAACGTACAAAGTTTCGGTACGGCCTTTAGAATTTCATTTCAGTCTCAGTCCTCACCTTTAAGGGTACCTCTCAGTTCATAATACTAAAAATAAGTAACTGCTTATGCAAAAAGTAGCCTCATAACTCCATCGTGACGCATATTCAAATTTTCCCCACTTCGATGTTTAGAAAGAGAGTTTTACCTCAAACTTACTAAAACAATCTCTCCTGGTATAGCTGGATATTTTAACAGGTAAAAATCACACAGAGGTATTTCAAAATTTAGGAGAAGTGTCTGTGTTCTTAACCAAGACGGGTCCTCCTGCCTATCATAACAGGCGTAACCAAAAAAATCATCATCAAAGAGTAACAGCATTCTAGATCAAATACTCCAGTGTCCGTTTGAGTCGATACTCTGGGGCAAAGCAGGAGAACAACTATGGACATTCTGGAACTTATGCCACTCATTTAATCATAAATTGTCTACAGTTTGTTGTAGAAGTAAAGGCTTCTGTTGATCCCGAGGTGATTTTCCTCCTACGGTTTGGATACGCCGCAAGATTAAGGTTCATTTTCGTATCACTTTACTTGAAGCTTCCATCTATAATGCATTATAGATCCCTTCATAATAGGTTGTCAGTATAACAATTAATAAAACATTACAGTATCTTCTATTAACAGTCATAATGCATTATAGTTATGATTATAATACTTCATAAGCTCCAATGAATTTAAATTTACAATGTACTATAGATTCCACGATAATGTATTATAGTGGTCATTAGAAGAATTAATAAAGCATTACAGTGTCTTCTACTGACAGTCATAAGGCATTATAGCGTTGATTATATCACAAGATACATTGAAGCTGTCATCGATAATACATCTTCATGATGCATTATCCATCCATCCATCCATTTTCCAAACCGCTCATCCTACTGGGTCGCGGGGGGTCCGGAGCCTATCCCCGAAGCAACGGGTACGAGGCAGGGAACAACCCTGGACGGGGGGCCAGCCCATCGCAGATGATGCATTATAATAGTCTTTATAAGTATCAGGGATGCTTTCCTTTATGAAGGTTATCTATGGTGCATTATAGATGCGAGCTTCTTAAAGCATAGTAAACATGGCCGTAAGGTGTTACTGTAATTTCTAACTTGCGCAGGATGCTAGTCAGTCGTGTTCCCACAATGCAGCATTTCCCTCCTTCCTGCTGGAGCAGTAGCCAATGAGACGCAGCCTCCAGCAGCTAGTTGGGCTGATCCGTCGCAGTCCTGCAAATCTGCAGATGCCGGCAGACTCCAAATCCCAGGCCGTGCTGGCTTCATGCGACAATCGCAGGAACACCTTTACTAATAAATGATATGTAATCAATATGTGTCAAAATATCCGTGTTTCTTTAGAATATCTGAAACGCCTGTTATCAATCAGTCCTACTTAATCTTACTGGTGCACACTTAGACACTCATGCCTAAAAATCAAGCAAATCCGGGCTATTTATGTAACACAAATTCTTGGGACCATTCGGATACCGATTTTAACTGCTGCATAGCAATCATTACATTGGCTGTTTCTACTAATCAAAATGCGCTATTAGAATCACTTTCAATCAACTTGGCTCGTGTACGGATTGCCTTTGCGCACAACGCAAGTTTGATATGCTCTCTGCAGTTCTGCATCTCCTAACAAGAGTGTCAGATCCACAAAACATTGCATTTTATTATCAACATTAAACGCCGCTGTGGAAGGATCGACCGGTTCTCCCCGTCGGCATGTTTTAGCTTATCTCTCATCTGAAGGGCTTTTAAAGGCACTCGGCACCCCCCAGGCTTTTAATCAACGCATGGGCAGTAGCTGGTATCATACTGACAGACATAATGAGTAGAGAGGAGAACTCAAAAGCATTGCCTGGAAAAAAAAACACGTTTCCCTCAAAACACAGCCATTTTTTCAAGGGGCGTTCATAATATGGGAAATATGGCCTGTCGTTCCTTCAAAACGCATGTGACAATGCGAAAAAGAACATTTGAATATGAATGTCTGAAATGCATTGGTAATCCAGTATTATGTTTTAAATGATATTAATTATAGCTTAGTCACATCCACCATTTTCGTCTTTGAGTTGTATATTCGCTGACAAAAAAATTACAAGAAAAAAAAAATACAAGTCAGTCTCATTAGCTAGAACAGCTTACAAATGATTAACTGTTATGAATATGCTCTTCTCAGACTGAGGGGCTGAGAGAATAAAATGCAACTTCTTACAGAAAAAAATAAACCTGTCCGCTTTTTGCCTCTTTAGAGCAGAAGCGTGGAGAAATGCGAAAAATGAAATTCATAAGAAATAATTATACTAATGGATGTTTGAAACACTGAGCGCTGCTCATATGTGGATTAGCATAACAAATTTGAAATCATGTCATTATGAGGTACAAAATGCAAGGAGACTGTACTGAATACCCAGGGAGACTGAAATGCAATTCAATGCATGTCCTCAAAAAGTTGCAAAGAGGTAAATGCAGCGCATGGCAGTTTCCGAGAGAACATGTTATATAACGCGGCCTGCTACTTTACACTTAAAATAACTTAAAAGTGGATTAAGGTCACAACGGAGATACAAACTCACTGTCTTTTCTCTATTGCAAGATTAGATCTCATCTCTCTCTTTTTTTTCCGAAACGGGGTGTAGCACTTCCAAACACAGCCAAATACGGCCTATTTCTGGGTTGTCGTCGTGACGACAGGCTAGATCGTTCGATTACACGGGTTTATGACCGTGTCAATACAAAACACCATTGCAACACTAGAATGTTTAGTGCTTGCTACCATTCCAATGCCAGAAGATACCATTTAGAAAATCAAATACCCTTCACAATCTAACAATCTTCTAACCCCAGATCAAAACTGGGGGTGGGGGGTGGTGGCTGTAACCTTTCTAGTGAGCGGAGGGTACAGGCTGGGGTACACCCTGGACAGGATGTTAATCTATCGCAGGATAGACTACCTACACACACATACACAATCGTACATTAAGGGCACCTCAAAGGCATTCATTAACCCAACTGCATGTCTTTGGCCAAGGCACATAGCCATGTAGTGAAACTACAGGTCTGATCCCCCCCGCCTTTGTTTGCTAATGATCAGACACGCAGCCAATTATGAAAATTATGAATTTGAACCCCCACCCCCCTCAAAATTTTCTCCAAACCCACCGGAGGTGACACCCCCACCCGTGGTCAACTAAATCTATGAAGGGGAACGCCATCTTGGTAACCATAATCAACTGAGGGCCCCCCCTGAAATGTTTGTATTTTTGGCTAGGGGCTTGCTTTGAACTTCATGAGGAATCCAGATGAAACCCACACAATGTGGAGAGAACCATTGGGATTCAAACCCCCCAACACTGAATGCATGAGTCAACAGGCCTACCTACTGAGTTCCCCCTTGCTTAACAGCAGAGGAATTTGATTAACTATATCTACCCTTTTCAATATTGAGTTGGAAGTTAGTATTTATATACTCTGATATTAAATAATACTTTGTGCAAATATTTTCATTATTTCTTTGTCATGTGGAAACCGTATTGTTTCCGGTTAAGTTATCTGTGATGGATACTCGAAAACTCACTCAGTTATCTGTATCCATGGTAACACTTTGCCACCATCTATAAATGTCAGCCTCTATAAGGCCGGCCTCATAGAAAAACACACTGATACCTATCATAAGGTGAGTGAGAGTAATTTACCGATCTTGGTCAAAGATGGGATGTGGAAGGAGATTACTGCTTTCAAAATAAAAGTCTTCCCGATCAGAGGGACTCTGGGCCTGTATCATTATGGATGGCTTCATGTGAGGTTCGTGTTTTTTTTTCGTTCTAATATCACAAGGTCACTCACCTAAGGATAACTGCTTTATTTCCTGAGAGCACAATCACAGTGAAAAAGACAGGACTAAAAGCAAATAAATGTACATACCAGAAGACCTTTTAGATCTGCTTGTAAAACCTTATAGCAATACAAAGAGGGGGAAAAAATTCACCATAATATATGGCAAGTCACTCCTTTTATTTCTGTGCTAATTTGCCAGTCATTCAAACCGCTGCTTGAAGTGTTTCCCTTTTTGTGTCCCCTTAGACTGTCAGTGAGGTCACGCGTTGACACCGGATTCGTAACATCCAAACAGACGTGAAGACCAAACGTAATGAGGTTCAGTAATAACTGATGGCATTTCATCAAAAGCCCCATTGCACAACTACAAATTACAGCCATTTAGGTACAGCTTTCAAGAGGCGGCCGTAAAACAAATTGAAAACACTACCTCCGGATAAAATACCGGCAGGAATTATTACCCAGGAACCCAAAAAGACGGTGTTGTGAAGCTATTTCGGAACGTGTGATGTTTGCTGCAACACCAAATGCATTTATATGATAGGTTTGTGTGACAACCTGCTGCGTTTAAAGCATGGCGTGCAGGACAAAATGGCAGTGGGCTGCCACAAGGTCGTGAGGACAGTGTATGCAAGTGTACTTTCATTTGTAGGTAGCTGAGGTCCACTTGAGATGAAGCACATGTCAACAGATCATTGGCTGTCTGAGCACAGGAGAAACTAGGAGCAGCAGAGAGAGCTGACGCAGAGTTCTGCGGACGGAATGCGCTGTACGCTATATTTTATTTTACACACTATACTCTGGGGGTGTGAAGTGCTCTGTCATCTGTTGTTTATGGGGACTGTAAGCAAAACGATCAACATATACGATGAAACGAACACAGGAAATGTTTCCAGGTAGCACTAAAGTTATCACATAGCACATGATAAAAATCAATAAGTGGATTCCTTGTATGATACATGAACGTAAATAATATCAACCTGTGTTCTTTTTCCAGTTAGGTTTGCCATTGCTGCACATCAATAGCAGCAAGTCCTGCAGGATGAGAAGTGAAGACGTGGCCTGTCACTGAAAGGGTGGAATGTACCCATGCAAATCTAATCGAGCCATCTTCCCAGAGCTCTGCAAACAGCGTCTGCGAGCCCCTCGGCACTGGCGGCACTGGGAACAGCCCACTAAGGGCCCCGAAAAACTGCATGGCGGCAAAATGTCATTTTTAAGGTGGATTCTGGTGAGCACTGGGGAGCAGTTTATACTTTGGAAGAAGATGCTGAATGAAAACCAAATACTAAACAGTGCTGAGATGTCGAAAAAAAAATACTAAGTAATGAAGCGCAATTGACATTGAGTAACTTTTTACATAACTCCAGTTCCACGCTCAAGGTTCCAGATGGTTTTTGTACCCCACGTTGGGCACAACACCTGCATACCAGCCGGGTAATACTACAATAATCACTAATGATTGTTTTATATCCAGGCATGATGTTCTTTGCATTACGCATGTGTTTCTCTGTTTTATGGTCCAATGACTTTGTTCTAGGTCAGCACAGTTAAATGTAAACACACCAGACCCCTAGTTCAGTGCCATGTGGCTATTAGCATTTCCAACCCTCAGCACCGTTACAATTATTTAGGGTCCAAGGAACAAAAGCATGCTTAAGGTTTAGCTAATGCAGCTAGCTAATTCTGTTACGCGTGGCGCACAAAACACTGCATGTAGCAACTGTTCAGCTCTGAAAACAGCAGACACTTCAATCAATTTATCGCATTACTTTTGATTGATCACAACTCCCATTAAGCCAATTAAAAGTGTGTGTACTTCACTAACCTATAGATTAACCCAGATCACAGCAGAAATATCTGATCAGCACATTCTTTCGTGTAAGTTGCTTAGCCACAACGATACCATCGTCACTTTTTAATCTCTGTTACTGTTTTTATTTTTATGTAAGATGTTCAAATGAATGTAATTTAAGTAACGCCATGGTCAACATGATCTTCTACGTTAAAAAACAGGTTGTTATAATAATAAGAATAATGATCATTACTATCACTTTCTTTATTTTTTGATTTTATACATGACAGCCTATCACACTGGGCCCCCCAATCCACACCAATCCAATTATGCTCCAAATGTTTTAGGACCCCAGGAAATGGAAAGTTGCTGACATATCTGAGAAATGAACGCACTTCCCACCAAAGCAGCACAGCATCTCCAGGTCGCCACACGGCACCTTCCACGTGCAATCCGCGGAAAAAATCCGCGAAAAAAGTCCACGATATACGTTTACGTGGTAAAAAGAAAAAAAAGGGGGGGGGGGGCGGCGCCATTCTTCCGAAACTATCCGTCTCAAGCTCGTTGAGGAGCGCTTAATTGATGGATGAGGACTTTATCGGCCCTGGCAGGAGTCATTATACCTGTGCTTTTCCTTGAAATATATCTGTCACGCGGCTCAAAATTGAATAGCCATTTTCGGACTTCGGCAGGGAAGGAGGCTTGACCGAAGGTGGATGGGGGGGGGGGGGATGATTAATGCAGTTTATAGTGGGACAGTGATGCCACTCCTGCCTCCTATTTGTACTCCCTGGTCCCCCAGCCCAGGATGAATCAAATGAAAAGGACCCACACATCCTCTCTCCCTTAATTCCCTCTGTAGACAATTTCTCTATTGACAAAATGCACTAATGAAATGTCACCTACCTTAAAGGATTGATGTTCAGAAACTTTTATACCTCATTTAGGTTTTTTTTTTCCTTTTTCCTCCTCCTCCTCCTCCCAGAATTTTTATTTGGAAATGAAACAAATCAAAGTCGTGAGCTGTAATGTAATTCATGCTCTCGAGGTGCCCCCCCACTCCCCCCCAGAACGGGCTGCTTTAATACAAAAGAAATGAATTGATTTGGCTTCTCATTTCCTGCTTTCTCACTTTAATTTATGTTCATTTGCATTCAGCTGAAAAGGAGGCTTTGTATAATTATTTGACAGTGAGGGACTTTTACAATTGGAGATCATGCTTCTCGTGAAAATAGAAGGACATTAAAGATTTCGGTGACATGTTTCGACGTGCGAGGAAAAAAAAATGTACCTGAAAAAAGGTGTATATCAGTGCAAGAGGGCAGAGTTAGGCTATGTTCACACTGCCAGCCACATCGTTCAATTCCGATTTTTTGCTCAGATCGGATTTGTCTAACTTGACGGTTCACATTAATAAGTACAAGTGACCTGTATCTGACTGTAATGTGAACGCATCGGTCCTCCAAAATGTGACACATATGCACATTGATACGTTTTTACACGGGGGAAAAGCTGGCCATAAAATTGGCACGTTGTGCGGCCATGACCGCTGCATTGATTCAAGTCGTTTGCCTCTTTAAACTTTGACTTCAGACTCCTTATTTTTCTTTGGTATTGTAGCCACGTTCGTGTCCGCGCTCTGCCATTTCTTTGGCGATTATTTCAAATACTACTCAATTACGATAGCTTCCATCCAGTTTAGCTTGAACAGATTCATTTCCCCAAATATCAATTAAATCCCCACCCTCTCCATCCTTCCACTGACTTATCGCATCTCTCCTCCATTTTTACCTTCCTGTGCTGACGGTGCAGGCTGATGATGTCACACATGTGTATAAGCAAAAAGCCACATGAATTCCGATCTGATCGTTCACATTCGGGTCGCATGGCCGTGAATCGGATACGTATCCGATTTAGCACCACATATGAAAGTGGCACAAATCCGATTTGAAAAGATCAGATTTGCGTGTCTACACAGCCCTGAAAAGATCAGATCTGTGTCACATTAAGGCAAAAAATCTGATTTGAGTCACTTCAGCATGGCAGTGTGAACGTAGCCTAGAGGATGCCTAACCTTATTGAAAAAGTACAGAGCAAGGTAAATTGACACAAGCAGAAAGTCACTCTCCGTACAATGTGCACCTATATGACCAGGCCTTCTGCCCATCCGGAAGTCCCCTGAGTGCTTAGTGCTGATAGGCCATGGGTTGCTGATTGCGAGGTTATTGGAGGTTATTGCATTGGAGGTGACTGAGTAGGACTCAAGGATCAAGGTGAGATGGATCAAGCTAAAGACAAGGTCATTGGAACAGACAAGGTCAGGTGATCAGCCAGCAGGAAGTATGCCACTAAACAAGAACAGAAACTAGCAAAACTGAGCAGGCATGGCCAAACCCCATTTATAATGGTACATATTTCAGTGAATATATAAAGGTATTGCCCTATCTATTTGTTTACATTTACATTTATTACAACCATAGCTTGCTTAGTCTTTATTTAGGGTGACCTAAAAAAACAAAAGAGCAAAAACAAAAATTCCACAAAGACATACATTACTCATGAATCGCAACACGGTGTACTTATAATACAAAGAAATAAAAAAAATTCTGCAAGAAAATTGCATTAAAACTTTCTTCGCCTTTAGATAAATGGTGCTTTTAGGTAATTCACTTTTAGATTAAAAAAAGGCACAGAAATCGTTGTATTTCTTCAGGAGAAAGGGTTTGTAATCTTAAGTTAATGAAAATCTATTTACATTAACCGCCTCTGTAATAGACGTGGTTGTTATCCCGGCTTGGGCGTGAATAATTGAGGCAGCGTTTCAGAGCATTCCCTTTAAACACATATTGATCGAAAGCCTTTCCTCCTTTCTGGTTTTTACCGATTCGCGCTTGGAAGGTGGAGAAAATGGAAGATTTATGGTTTCCCTGTTAGGTGTTTCACGCACCTGCCATCTCCATCGTTCTTTCATCAAAGACACAAGTCCAGTGTAACAATGCACAATTCCTATCAGACACGTGGTACCATCCACGCACTGTAAGTCCAGCAAAGATACCGGCAAAGACCAACTCTGCACAGGCCGAGTTTGTTAATATTCTTAATGAATAGCCAGTCAGTGAAGGTTAACTAAATCCAGTCTTATGTCGAGTTAAGCCTGGTCGAGTCACGTCCAATCCTATTTGTGTCTGAAGTCCATAGTAAATAATATACATTGATTAACAGGCCCCATGAAAGCAGACATAGTAAGACATTAATAAACAAGTGTATCGCTTATTAATGGATCAAGGGCGGGAGACTGGGCAATGCTGCAGATGTGTAACGACCCACTGTCCATATCTAACTTGCAATGCAGTGTGCATACAATAATATATATGTAGTGGACAGGTATAAAATCGAGATAGACCCAAACTGACTTGCGTCTGATGGTCCCAGTCACAAATGCGAATGCAAGGCTGTATTAAAAATATAGAGGACCCTGTGTGTATTTATTATTTGGCAAAGAAAGTTATTCAACCGCAAATAAACCCAGTGTGAAATGGTAACTGACTGGTTACGCCACCATTAGTAACAGCAATTGCACCTAAACGCTTCAAGTAGCTATCGATCACGTTCTCCCAGTGCGCCGCAGGAACTGCGGCCGGCTCCTTTAATTCCGCAGCTCATCTTTGCTCGGCTCGTTTTGCCTGGTGACGCAGACAGGCTCTGTATCGGCTGCAGCTGCCAGGCAGATATCTGGGAGAATTCTCTATTTCGCAAGTACAGAACCCGTAAGTTCCAGCTTCCACTTAGTGTGATGAGATGCAATGAGATAAACGTGTGCAAAGCAACAAACTAATCCCAAGTTAACCATTTCACAAAAAGTCACATATTTATTGTTGTACAGGCTAGATAAATAAAAAAATTCTCTTTTCTCTCAGGCTTTCCCTGTACACAGGTAGCTTGCTTACAATATACATCAACCCAACTAAAGCAAAACCAGATTAATGCCAAAAAAATATCCAAGATGCATATTTTGAGTTTTTTAACACAAAAAAAACATTCATCTGTAAGGAAATTTATAATACTACCTTTTCATTTATTTCATGTATTCTTTAGTATATATTACTACTATTTTTTTCACTCATGTGTGACAATGTATCATGTAACAATACCACATTATCTGATGAAATTTCTACATTTCATTGCATTATTACACAATGTGGCGATATTAAGTAATGCATTGTTACCAGGTGTCTTGAATGACATGGGAAAGTAAATCTGATTCATGAGAAATTTGACTCACCTAAGTGTTTGTGCAACTTATGTTGCATTCGTTACTCGACAGCGACCTGTAACTATGGCCCAGTCATCCTTTCCTTCTCTCCAGCAGTAAGTTGGATCACATACTAAACTTTTCTTTACATTGTCTGATCGCATTTAGGGCTTCTAATTCATATGAATGACCAGCCCCCACAATCCAAAATGCCCTCATTGGTATGTACAACCTAGCGCACTCTTACAGATTGCCGCATGCAGGTTTGCTCATAATTCCTAGAATAAATAAAAGTACTGACGGCAGTAAAACCATCAGCCATAGCAGCTCTGAATTATGGAACAGTCTGCCAGTCAGTGTAAGAAATGGTCCCATGCACTAAAGCATTTGAATTTAGAATAAAGAGTGACTATTTCAGCCAAGACACACAGAGGTCACTTGGATTCTTAAGGACTGCAGGTCTTATGAAACACTCAGCAGGCCCTAGGAACTGGGCAGGTGCAGAAGCTCCTCTCAAGGTTCCCCTACTACAGTCAGACATTATGGGATCATTCTCATTTGTTCCCACAATGCTTGAGGATCAAGGATCGGGACTTTTATTGCCACTGTACAGGGAGGATTACACCAGTACAAAGAGACTGAGACTGAATTTTCATTGACGTGTACATATACGTCTTCGTAAGGAAAGGTAACAAGTAAAGGAATGCATACAGAATAGCTACACAAAAATGCAGCAGCCACACAAATTAGTGTAGTTATGTTCAGGGTTCCAGAAAGCCAGGTCAGGTCATGCTGGGGAGCACATGCGGTGGTACAGAGCGTCACTGCACCCACCACACGATGAGACACCTCGGGATCCTGGTTGGCGACCCCCCCCCCAAGGCCGACACACGGTCCAGTCCCACTCTCCGGAAATGGCCGTCTGTGTGTCACAACCAGGTGTTACGTGGGCGTCCCCTCAGCCGGGTCCAGCCGCTTGGGATCTCCACACTGAGCATCCTGTGAGCCGGATCAGCGAAACGCACCACATGGCTGTAGTGCCGTAACTGACGCTCCCGGACAATGCAGGTATTGTGCCTCATTCGGGACTCCCTCACAGTGCAGGTACTGTGCCTCATTCGGGACTCCGAAAACCAGTAACCACGATATTGCGCACGGAGATACTGACATAATGCAAAAGTGTTTGAACAAAGACCTGTGGGAAACAAATTGTATTACGCAACAAAGTGCAAACTGAAGTACGGGTCAGGGTAAAGTGCAAGACACATGAAATAGCTGGACAAAGCGAGGTACATGACACAAAGTACAGGACATAAACGCTGATGGACAGGATAGCAACATCAGCAGCATTTATAAGGGTACAACCCTTCAGTGGTGTCTCAGTAGATAATCGTGACAAGTCCAGCTTCTCCAGCTAGGCAGATTGATGACGTCCAGATTTTTTTTTTTTTATTATTTATTTTTTTTCTGCATCAAATTGCAAGAAAATGTTACAGTATAAGCCTTGATATCTTAAGAGGAATCCATGCTCTAACCGGGTCTTTGAGGAGGTCAGTTCCCAGTTTTCCATTCCTACATTCCATATCAATGTTGGCCAATGATATAATGAAAGGAATTATACATATCTGTGAAGTTTAGCAATATTCATACCAATTTTGACATGACAGTAAATAAAAATGACATTTTATTTGGTAAACTGAAATATGAAAGTGTATGAAACAGACAATAGTATCTTATTTTAAAGCTCAACAAAAAACTTCACTTTTATCTTGAAACCATGTTAATAAATTTTGCATGGTTCAGCATTTATATGTGTGTGTGTGTGTATGTGTATATATATATATATATATAGATAGATAATTTAGTTACCTTGACTGTCCAGCATTCCGAAAAGCGTTACGTCAATTAAGATCTCTCTGACTTTACACATGTGAGCGTAATAGATTTAGTCAAGCTCGCCTCTATAAAGCATCCCTTTAATCAGCTTTATATAATCAAGATCAAGTCCAATCAGTTTCCAGATTTGCTGATTTTTGCAAAGACCAGGAGGGGGGGGGGGGGCACTTTGTAATCTCTAATGGAGGGTGGCATCACTGGAGAATCACGTCCATCCTGCTGAGGTTCAAGGTCAGACTGCCCCAGCAGTATCTGTGTGCCATGGAAGTCGATAGACTGCAGGAACATCATTCACGCCAACCGGCTATCAAAGACACATTCAGGGGGTCCTTTGGCAGGTTATCTTGGGATGACTAAATCTGCTGTATGTGGTAAATATAGTTCAAACTGAGCCCAGGAAGCAATTTTCTAAAAAAGTGTGTGGTCATCACTCATCGGAGGATGGAAAGATGGCACAGTTATCTCAGAGCTCAATGGAGACTCCTACAACTCCTTGCACGCGTGTGGATTCTATGTTTTGTATTACTAATTGCTGCAAAAAAAAAAAAATCCCTGATTAAAGTTCCTCTTTGCAATCAGATGAATATCTCTGCATTTTATATCACAGGCTTGAGACAAGTGGAGGACGGTCCAAATGTCCCCTCTCGGTGTAGTGGCCTGCAATCTCAGCGAAACAGCTTGTTCGGAGGGACTAAACTCCGTAGGAAGGATTATGGGAAATTTAATTATAGAGAAGACCCCAAAGATGTCTGAAAGGACACCCTGGGATTGACAGAATTCTAAAATAAATTACCTGCCACTGACCTTACTCTTCTGACGTAAGGGATCAAGGCACTGTGGGTTTATATTGGTTCATACGGAGCAAAGCAATGCTTCATATTCTACATCTTAACCTGTACATAAAACTCAAGGAGAGCTTTCTAGCGTACAAATAAAGATACCATGAGTCTTTCATTAAAGTTAATCGAATTAAGTTTTAAAGGCCATTGTATTTGCACATAAATCTGTTGCGCAACGAGCCACGATGCGTGTATTAAGATAACACTGGGCTTTTAATTAAAGGTTAATTACCAATAAATTATGGATGCACTAGTTTGATCACAAAAATAACCATGTGAATTTTTGATACAGAAACATTTTTAAAATAGAATTTGGACAAGGCTGTGTCACCACCTTCAACAACATCAGGATTACTGCTCCCTCACAGCTCCAGGGTTCGAATCCACGGTACGGTTTCAATTAAAAGGACCTGAATTTCACTTAAGCACTGAGTTCTTGCTGCGTGCTGATTGGTCAGTCTCCTACAATCATGCATGTGTCTCTGATGTTAATGTGAAACAGCCGGATGAGTCTTTCAGTCAAGGAAAATAAACAGTCAAAGCACAAGAAGAGCTGAACTGTTTAGCCAAACACAGGAGCCTTTCATTTTGAAAGTAGCTTGTAAAAGCTGAAGTGGCTCACAGTGTCCCCCTGACATAGATTAGGGGGTCACCCTATGCATTACATAGGTTTCCTCTGGGGGTTTTGGTTTCCCAGCCATATATTTAGGTGTATTGGTATCTTTGAAAAGCTCTGTGTAAGTGTGTGCTCTGCAAGGGGCAGGCACCCCAGCCGGGGAGTACCACAGCCGGGGAGTACCACAGCCGAGGAGTACCACAGCCGGGGAGTACCACAGCCGAGGAGTACCACAGCCAGGTAGTACCACAGCTGGAGCGTACTACAGCCGGAGCATACCCCAGTCGGGTTGTACCACAGCTGGGGCATACACCAGCCAGTATTACAACCAGCCAGAGCATACCCCATTCGGAGAGTACCCCAGTTGGTGCGTACCCAGTCCGTGCAGTACCACTGCCAGAATGTACCCCAGCCTTGTGTCCTTTTACTTCAGGCCCCATGCAGCTGAGCAGGATAAGTGATTGGAAGTGAGATGGATCACGAAGATATACTAGTAAATAAATATAATAAAGCACTGCAGTAATAAGACAAAAGTTCATTACGATTCTAATACTTAATTGTCAATCGTCACTGAGCATTTTACTTTTATTTAATTTTCCTTTTTATTTATTATTACTGAAGCATCAGGACACATCCATGAAAAAAGGAGCAGGAATTACTTAAAAGATGCTTTAAAGCCTTCCTGCCTGGCCCCGGGGGGGGGGGGGGGGGGGGGGGGGGGGGGGGGGGGGGGGGGGG
>JABFEA020000054.1:2854874-2872746 GCA_019775915.2 Cyphomyrus plagiostoma
CCGGGATAGGCTCCGGACCCCCCGCGACCCAGTAGGATAAGCGGTTTGGAAAATGGATGGATGGATATATATATATACATATATATATATATATATATATATGACATAAATGACATCTTCGGACTGGGGATTTTGGGAAGGAAAAAGAACATTTGTTTTTCATAAAAATATTATATTCATCAGCTACACCCAGCCAACACTAAAAACCAAGGGGAAAATAATGTTCTTCTTGAGAGATTTTTGACATGTATTTGTTCTTGCTTAAAGCACTTCTGAGATCTGTTTGTTCTTTTGACTCATTAGCGAACCAGCAACATCCTGGTAAATTTATAGAGCGTTCGCTGATGTATGGGATCAGTCTCTGGAAGAATGCTGATCCTTCACACTGGAATCTATTTATTTGCTCGGCGTTTGGTTTGGCCCCGGTTTACATGGAAGGTGTGGGGCTTATGAATTTAGATTTCATCATGTTTGAATAGCAAAACACACGCCTGCTTCGGACTCTCTATTGTTTTATATTTATAAATTCAGCCACGGGGAGGATGGAATTTTCCTCGAATGCGGTAACTGACTCACTGAATTTAGCACTGCGCGACTAAGCCACACAACTTCTGGCTTGTGATGGGATACATTTTATGATAAATAGTAAGAAAATGTATTTATGCTTTGCCCTTCAAGCAGGATGTGCTCAAATTATGCACAAGTGGCACAGTGTTTGCTGTGAACATGTATTCCGAGGCTTCTTTTGTTGAGACTCAGGCAATTGCTTTGTATTACTGGATTTATACTGCCAGGGTAATCGGTTTGTATATTAGCTTTTTCTTAAGTTAGGACGGGGCAGAAAAGTCAGGTGACCCCCTTGATGCTCTGCCCAGCCCACAGTCACATGCTGATCCTCATGATTTAGCTCTTCCATGACCTGACATTCCTTCACTCCTGTCATGTGACTCCATTCACCTTCCCAGCGAGAGCAGGAACTCACTCCAGATAGAAATAATGAGCAGCATTCTCTGTTTGGATCACAATGGACTGCCATGTAGGGTGACCCCCTAATCCATGTCAGGGGGACACTGTGAGCCACTCCAGGTTTTACAAGCGACTTTCAAACTGAAAGGCTCCTGTGTTTGGCTAAATAGTTCAGCTCTTCTTGTGCTTTGACTGGTTTTTTTCCTTGACTGAAAGACTCATCTGGCTGTTTCACATCAACATTAGTGACACATGCATGATTATAGGAGACTGACCAATCAGCACGCAGCAAGAACTCAGTGCTTAAGTGAAATCTAGGTGTTTTTAATTGAAATGATCATTTACAAATCCCGTTCTGGCTCAGCAGTACCTCATAGTGCCTCCCTTGATGTGGATATTGTGGTCACCCTACTGGCGGCTCATCCCACATCTACCCCAGCCTTGTGCCACATGAGACAGGCTCCTGGGTGCCTCCATGATGAGTAGGTGGATGGATAAATTCTCTGACTGGTCACCTTGGGCACACACTTAGGTGCTCGAAGGTAAGTGCTCATGCAATTTGGCCCATCGACTAACTATGAAGATACAGTACATCATACTTTTGATAGCAGAATCAGCTTTGCATCCAGTGCCTTTGTAAACAGCAAGGACGGTCGGATGTGTCATTTATCAGAACTGTGACTGGCTTTAACAGCAACACCGCACACAAGATCCCAGTTTTAGCACCCCAGACAGCCTAGGGGCCCTGATTTACGTCGACGAGGGCTTCACTTAAAGGGCATCCCCACTGCCATTTGTTGGTAAAAAGTTCAGCATGCCATTGGGGAAATGCATTATGTAAGAGCAATTGATCATGTAAAACTTTGTGCATTTAATTAAAACCTGAGAGGCAAAACACAACTCCATGGTTTTCACTTCTTGTGTTGCCAAATGTCGCCATGACGACTTTAGATCATATATAGTGCAATGTTCCATAAATCATATGACCGGACAATTTTTCATCTGTACTTGCCTGCGAGCCCACTTATGTTTCCACGTGATAGGTTTGTCTTTATCTGCACCTATTACGAATTCGTAGCTTAAAGTCTCCATCATTACTCATTGCAAGATCATCTATCCATTTACCGTAACCGCCACTGTGGAGGGTCCTGGGGTCCACTGCCTATCCTGGAAGCTACGGCCGCAAAGCGGGGAATAACCCAGGGTGGGGCAACACCATCCATATCTCTGGGCCAGCAGCCAACTCCAATTCATGCTAATATAAATACTCAATACACAGAGAGCCTGGGCAGACACTCGAACGCAGGTCTCCAAAGGTGTGATGCAACTATGCTAGCCACTGTACCTCCCCCCCTCATTGAAACTATTAAAAAAAAAAGTCCACATTGAATAAAACACTTCATTTCACATTATTTCACTCCCTCCCTCTGTTGTATCTTCCATGCGTCTGTATGCAGGCTATGTGTTATCCGCTATTATACTCACTGTCCTATTGAATTTATGTATTGTCCCATCTAAAGGAACCATTAGGGTAAGATATATATTGTAACATGTCCATGTGACAATGACACTCAAATCCTGCTAAATTTATATTGTTGGTGAAACATGATGCCTTGGCTTTTATAAGCGCACAAAGAAAAGTGCAAAATTACCGAAATGTAACATAGATGAGTTTATCCAGATTCTTTTGATGTCCTCTTCACTGCCCTAATAGCTTCACAGCTTATAATTCATATCAACCAGATACAAAAATAGCAAATACAGCTAATTTTAGAAAACCTTTTGTAAAAGCAGGGGCAGTGATAGACTTTAACTACAAATGTCTTTGACAAAGTCTTTCATAAGATCTGGTGATAAGTGATATATTTTATGCTGTGAACTTAATTTCAGTGACTTTTGTCCTGACAGCATTTTCTGTCCTTGCTCACACACAAAAAACCCCTCCAGAATTGTAACAGAACCCATAACTCTTCCCAAGAGAGAGCAATTTAACCAGCAATCTATAGGAATATTTATCATCTGGTAATAGCACATTAATCATTGCGCTGAAAGGTGTGACTTGAGGCTGCATTTTCACCAATATTGTTGATTATATCTTCAAATGATAACGTGGCAAAGTAAAATTTATCTGCGGAATCTTTTGTTGGGAGTGAATGAATATGGAACACTGGCTATTCCGCTGACGCACGAGCTTTGACTTTCAAACTCAGTGCCGATTTTAAACTTTTTCGTACAAAAGGACAAAGATTCCACTTTGCACTATGGCCTCTTACTGTCTAATAAAAGAAAAAAATGCATGTAGCCAGCACACACTGCCCATTCAGGGCATCTTACTCATCTGGAGAGTATTTAGGTAGGACTTTTATCCAGTGCTGACTTAAAAGAATCTAAGACAATGCAACTGAATCATGTGCATCCATTATGCTAACAGGCAGCTTATTCTGGTAAAAACTCATCCTTAATCCTTTTTAACGTGCTACCCCATGTTCTTCAATCAGCACTGACATCAAATAAATGCTCTGGGTTGACCTTCTGTATATTGCTTTGGTGTTTGCACGACTGGAGTGCATGTTTGCCATAAGAGGTTCTTATCATGGGAATAAAGCAACTTAGCAGTCGCTAACCTATGATTAGCATCCCGTTAGAAAGTGCAGAAGGTGAATCGACCTGGTTAGGGTGACCAGATAATCCATGTCAGGGAGGACACTCTGAGCTAGGACAGAAATTGTAAATTACCATTTCAATTAAAAGGACCTGGATTTCATTTGAGCTCTGAGTTGGGATGAGCCACCAGTAGGGTGACCACAATATCCACATCAAGGGAGGCACTATGAGGTACTGCTGAGCCAGAACGGGATTTGTAAATGATCATTTCAATTAAAAACACCTAGATTTCACTTAAGCACTGAGTTCTTGATGCGTGCTGATTGGTCAGTCTCCTATAATCATGCATGTGTCACTGATGTTAATGTGAAACAGCTGGATGAGTCTTTCAGTCAAGGAAACAAACCAGTCAAAGCACAAGAAGAGCTGAACTATTTATCCAAATACAGGAGCCTTTCAGTTTGAAAGTAGCTTGTAAAAGCTGAAACGGCTCAAAGTGTCCTCCCTGACATGGATTATCTGGTCACCATAGACCTGGTGAATTGAGGTGAGAGAAATTGCAGGACAGATGTTGGGTAAGGTCTTGAACGTAGAGTTTTGGCACAACGTAAGATGTATCAAAACATGCTGTTCGTTTTCAGGCTCTTTCACATTGAAGGCATGCAGAAATATATGCTCGCGAGTGTCCGAGATGCCGCTAAACAGGCTAATTTGCTCTGTCCCTTTCCTGACACATCCAAGGTCCATTTACCTCCTGAGCAAATTTGTTTGTCCTCATTGGATTCACTTTGCCAGGCCTTAACCAATGTCACGTCCTCTGAAAATTAAGCGGCCCTTTGATTCTGCATGCATATCATGTACATTGTTCATGTGGACTCAGTTTTGAGCTACAGGCCTGGCCAGATACACCCCTAGGGAGATACTCTACAGTGCTTGACAGGAATTACGCAGGACACCCTTTGGAAATCTAATGACGCCACATGCTTTTAAACTATTTGGTCTATTTGTTCCACAGGGAAATGCATCTGGCAAGTTACACGGTCAGATACTTCCAACAGAATCTGCAGAGGCTGCCTGTTTTAGTTCAGTCTGTGCACTGAAGACGGGCATCTCTGACTTCGGATGGTTCATTCATCCATGCCTTGCAGCAAGTCCTATTTTTCCCGTTTCATGCATCCGTGTCACATTAGCTGCTTTCTAATCTGTGGCTACTATTTTCATCTGTGACCATCCGCGGCGTGAAATGGCTTTAGGACGGCAAATAAAAACTCCCATTTTTTAACTGTGTAAATACCATTAATCCTCAGGCAGGTGGATTTCTCCCCTTTGTTATGAATTATGCCCCTGAAAATAACTTCACACATTATTTTCGCTGCAGTTAATCTAATTCTTTGCTTTCAAACTACAGTTTTTCTGTTTTTTACTAATAAAAGCATTTCTGATCTTTAATTTTGCTTGCAGCACATCCAGTTGAAATTCCAAACCATGTCCGTTGTTTTGCTATTTAGGTCGATCTTAGAAAGACCAATTCCTAGATTTTTGCTCACAGCCACACTATAGTTGCACTACAGCTCTGATATAGTGACACCAAACATTATTTTACAAATGAATGACAACATTAGACAGACTATCAGTCAGTCATAGTCATCAGTCATAGGCACACTGAACTCAGAATTATTCAGTAAGATTTCTGCAGATGTGGAACTTTCAGGTCCAAAAAGTAAAAATCCAGACCACGGTTTTGTTTCAACCAACCAGCTGAGTACACATGACTGTGACTCCTTATATGCAGCTCATTGGTTGAAACAAAATCCAGGTCTAGATTTTTACTTTCTGGACCTGAAAGTTCCACCTCTGGATTTATATATATCATAAAAATGATTCTCGGTCATTAGATTAGATTATTATTTATCCTCTTACCTCATTAATGGAAAATAATTCGTTTTTGTATCTCCACACGATAATATAAACAATGATAAATGCGACTGCAGTTGCCAAATGAATTTGATTATGTCGATGCTTGCATTATGGGAGCTGGGTTTGTCTTTTCACTGAACAACCATGAAAATCAGACATTACGTAATTTGACACACTTTGTGTCACAGTGTTGCTGGAACTGTGACTGGTATACATCACCTCAGACACCATCCTGGAATTAGTTATGTTCAAGGACATCTAGATGGAGAATTTATTCGTCCATTGTTCCACTTAACAAGGGCATTTATGCTGGGTTTATTACTGGAGTTACTGGTACAGTGCTGAAGAAAACCAGCCCTTCACTCTGCCAGCTTGCTATTCAGCTAAACTTGGTGAGGGTTTCAGTGTCCTTCAAGACCTGAAAAGGTACATTTATTTTGTTAGATTTTTTTTTTGTTATTATTAATAACTATAGGAATGCTTTTAAAAACTGCATGAATGAATTTTATTTTGCACTTTCGGTTTCTTCACAGAATCCATCAATTGTTTAAAATTTCAACACCATCAACATCAACATCTTACTAATCTGACCTGCATTCTTTGTGACGTTTCTATACTTATTTTAACTGTTTGCCGTAGTAGTTAAATGAAAAGTAAGAAATATGCTCCATGTTTTAAATAGAACTTTGTCCTCTGAAGTGTGATTGCCATTCAATGTCATTTCAAGTGGTACAAAACAGGAGCTAGTTTAAGCTGCCCCTCTGAATGTGAATGAGGATGTCAGAAGAATGGAATCTATCTGTCATTATCACAGAATACTCCAGGGTAACAGTGTGAACAGGTCTATCACCCATAATCGATTTGATTAATGATATTATAAATGTAGAGTCAACGATCACTGGAGAGAACAATGAGGAAGGAGAGAAACAGATGGCTTTTAAATTTCATCACGTTTATCATTAAATTCCCATGCCGTACGTCGAAGTCTCGTTTTTATGGTCCACCGGCCACCCAGAAAGCCATCCTTGTAGCTGAATTAGCTCGGTTTCCAGGCTCCAGATTCTCCCTAACACCCATCCATCTTCTAACCATTATCCTGATCAGAGCGGTAAGAGGGCTGGAGCATGTCCTACTCAGACCTGGGCACATGTGGCTGGGGTGTATCCTGGATGGCAGGGCACATAAAACCATACTGTATGGGGGATTTACAGGCAAATTAGCCTAATCACCTGCCATTGGACTCTGGAGTACTCGAAAGAAACACCTGTTACATAGGGAAACCTCCATACATGTAGGATTCGAACCCACAACCCTGGAGGTATGCTACCCACTGGCATCCTCATCAAATGGAATTCTACCTTGGCCCAGGAATTATCCCATGCAATAAGTACTATATGTGTGGAGTTATTGCACTGCAGTTGAGCTATTTTGCTCAGACACTGTTCAGACCCACCGTGCACTGTGCTTATCACTGAGGCAAATAACTGGGTCACGCATATCAAACAATAGGGAACAGGGTATAAGTAGCTAGGGTGATTTAATAGGGTTTTGTTGGGCCTTTCTTCACACAGTAATGCGTTCGAAATTGCTGAACGATTTTTGGGCCCAAAGAGGCCCAGGTCATGTTCATTTCACCTGAATTAATTTTTAATAGTTATCTAACTTTGGCACAAAACCTGCTTTCTCTGCTTCATCCAGCCTTCAGTCCCTAAATATTAATAAGAAAATTAGATACACAATGCTGACAGAGATTATTGAGATGCTTGCTATTCAGTGAAAATGCTGTGAATGTATTGGTTTTATAACAAGAATCATTACTTTGTTCATTTGTTTACAAAATGCCTGTCACTTTAGAAGCAACTAGTAGTTTTAAGTAACACATTCATAAAATTATAATTCTAAAAGAGCTGATCTGAGTTAAACAGTTCATTGACTAGCAGCCTAACTGGGTGCTTTTCAACTAATAATACTTTTGCAATAACGTAAAACACCAAACATTTTAATTTTATCTAATTTAATTTTGCTTTTAGGATTCCATCGGGAGAAAATTACTACAGTTGTAATTATGCCAAAATGGCAAGAACTGAACTTGAATGAGCCAGAGTCAATCAAAAAAAATGCCACTTAACAAAAGGAAGATGTCTGTATAGAAAATACACTGTATGGACAAAAGTACTGTGACACACCTCTTAGTCATTGAATTCAGGTGTTTCATTCAGGCCCATTGCCACAGGTGTATAAAACTGAGCACTGAGCCAGACAGGCTTGCAAACATTCATGAAAGAATGGATAATTCTGAACAGCTCAGTGAATTGAAGTGTGGTGCTGTCATAGCATGCCACCTTTGCAATAAGTCACTTTGTAAAGTTTCTTCTTTGCTAGATATTCCATGGTCAACAGTAAGTGGAATTATTGCCAAGTAGAAGCATTTAGGAATCACAGACCACGTAAGAGTAACAGAAACAGGTCACCGAGTCGTGAGAGCATAGTGTGTAAAAGTCGCCAACGCTCTCTTGACTCTCTCTTGAGTAACTGCAGATTTCCAAACTTCCTCTGGCATTAACCTCTGGTAGAGTGATGGATGAATCCGGGTCTGACTGTATTGTGTCAACTGTAAAGTTTGGTGGAGGAGGGATAATGGTATAGGGCAGTTTTTCAGGGGTTGGGCTAGGCCCCTTAGTTCCAGTGTGGAGAACTCTTAATGCTTCATCTTACCAAGTTCCAACTTGGTGGGAACAATTTTGGGAAGGCCCTTTTCTGTTCAAACATGACTGTGCCTCAGTGCACAAAGCAAAGTCCATAAAGACATGGGTGGGTGAGTTTGGTGTGGGAGAACTTGACTGGCCCACATAGAGCCCTGACCTCAATCCCACCAAACACTTTTGGGATGAACTAGAACAGAGATTGTGAGCCAGGCCTTCATGTCCAATATCAGTGTCTGACCTCTGGATGAAAGGGCAAAAAAATCCCACAGAAACACTCCAACATCTTTTGGAAAGTCTTCACAGAAGAGTGGAAGCTGTTATAGCTGCAAAGGGTGGGGAGAGGCAACTCCATATTAATGCCTATGGATTTAGAGTGTGATGTCATTAAACTTCCTGTAGTTGTAATGACTACGTGATCCATTGCTTTTGTCCATATAGTTCATGCATGAGTACACCTAGAAATTCTGCTCCCCACCGACAAAATGTCACCTTGCCCCCCCCCCGGTCCAGTTGTATACAGCACTTTTTAATTCAAGTGCTCCAATCAAAGTCCCGCCCCGCCCCTGAATCTACCAGGGTGTCCACTCCCCTCTGACACAGACACAGTAAACATTGCTTCTCAATGGACTATTGTTATGTAACCAATTAATCTGCAACATTTTGCAGAATTAACCAAGAGGCCCATAATTTTCTGTGAGCACTGCATGCGTCGGACGAGGAGTGGATGTAAAATTCCCAAACTACACTTCAGTTAATGCAGCTTGAGGGCTGAGCTTTAGAAAGAAGGAAAAAAATTAAATACAAATAAATATAACAACCAGCCCAAGAGAGTGATACATTTTAGCTGTGGATATTTCTCGGTGTTTACTATTTTCTAGTCTAAATAAAATCCTTTTTTAAGAGCACACATTTCATGATTCAGTTTATGGTCTGTGAACCTTGGTGGAGATTGCATTTCTCATTAATTTCCTCCAGATAATTTCCCTGCCATCTAAACATCTCTGTACTTCTTGATAGTGTCATGCGCTCGTGTGTAACTGAGGATTACAAACCAGAAGAGCATGGAGTCTGTTTTTACGTAAACACCACTGAGTAAAAATGGCTAAGCATGAATAGTGATATTTCCAATGAGTGTCAAATTTTAGACCAGAAAAATGCAGGCAGCTTGTATACATTTTGTTTATTTCCTGCCTTTTCATTGCATATTAGCAAAAAAATTCTCTTTTAAATGAGTGAAACCCTCCTGAAAAGCAAAGCTAATTCTTGTTTCACATGATGTAATTTCATCACTGAAATAATCTTTGAAGAGACAGATTTTTATAGGATAGCCATTCTTTTGCAGTTCCAGTGTTTACATATTTAGATCAAGTTCCCCTGTAAAACTGCACCATTACCTTGTAAAGCAAAGCTAGTGTATAAACACCTGGAATATCTCTAATGGTGTTTATCATGATAATATTATCAGTGAAACGGAAACTGATGGCTGCGATGGGTTGGCACTAATCCTGGGTTATTCCCTGCCTTGTGTCTGAAGCTTCTGGGATAGGTTCTGGAACCCCGTGGCCCTGCAGAGGACAAGCGTGATTATAAAAGGATGGATGGATGACAGATGACAGTAACAAGATACAAAGATTGTATTGGTCCGTGGTATTTTATCACTAAATTATGAATTACGCAAGTACAGAAATTTCTCTTTTCTAGTCGGAGGTTGCCTAACGTTATACATTTATCAGATCACAAATGCTCTGTAACTTCATTCGTGAATATCATTCCGGATGCTCAGTAGTGTAAACAGGATCACGTGACCCAGGGATGGGACACAGAACAGGTGGTTCATCAGGGAGTGATGTTTCCCTTTTCACAGTTAAAAGAATGGGGCAGACACAGGGTCAACACAATATAGAAAGGAATAATAGCGCTTAGAATAAGCCGTTTTCGGGGAGGGAAATGAAATGAAACTGTACCGTTAGCGTGGGTGTCTGGGAAAACAAATCAGAGTCGCAGGAGGTGCGACAGCTATTGGGAAGTGGGCAGGATTATTGGAAGTGAGAAAGGAAAAAAACAGTAAACATTTACTGTACTGAAGAAACGAGTGGAATCAATCGGCGCGACGCACCTGGTCACCTACCTGTCTAATCCCAAAATGGCCACGCCTCCAATCTCAGTATAACCCATCGCATCCTGGATATAACCCTGATTTAAAAAATTCTGCTTTAATTCTATTTGCTCATTTGTTTTGCACATGCTCATTGTGCGTCTGAATGAAAGAAGTCAGGTACCTTATACAAGAGAGATGGAAACATCTGAAAATGGCTTGTTTGTCAAAAAGGCCACAAAATTATTGCCAAGTGGAAGCATTTAGGCTAAATTGAAAGGATTGCAAGTCTTTTGCCGTTTCCGTTGCAAACTTTCCTGTGTGAATTCGGAGTTCATCCGGAGTTCAGTTCATGCTATTGGGTCTTACTGATATGCATAGCACAAACTGGAATTAGGCGAGAAACACTGAGCCATTTATAATAATGGACTGTTTCACCAGGCAGCCAATTTGTGTAATTCACCCAAAACACAATGAGTAGGTTCAAAGTGTTCCTTTATTGCAGTATAATTACAAGCCTTGTTTGCATACAGCTGGTGGGATTATTAAAAATATAATCACTGTGTTTAAACAACAAAGACTGTCAAGCACCAAAAAACTGAAAAGAAAGCAGTAAACAACCAAAGCTACAGGTATTTATTGCTCATTTTACAAGAGTAATTTCCCATTTTATTGCAGGTTAATTTTATTGTGAATAGTATAAGAATAAAATTTCACTTGAGAAAACACAAGTGCACCACAAATCATAATTGCAATGTTGATGCCCGTAAAATATTGCCCTGAAAACTATGATTATGGGAGCCCCATACAACTGCTATGTATTTCCCATACAATATTTTCATATATTAAAAAATAAAAAACATGATTAATGATGCGATAATAAATTTTCTAATAAATGTGTGCTGATTTGTACTTTCTTTGACCGTCTCGGTGCAGCGCACCAAGCCACGCATCGCTACAGGCGGATGGCGTCACGTTTGGGCTGCCAGTCACACATTCCGCCTTCACTCCAGCAATCACTTGGATCTAATGCCTTTCCGCTACATTTGTTATGCTAATCCTCAGTTATTTAAATGTAGGAATAGCACCGTATAATGAGAAAAGCATGTCTGCCACAAAGAATATTGTCTTTTCAATACTGTCCACATGTATTTAGACCTGCAAGACCTTCGTTATACTATGAATTAATTCATTAATGGCATTAATTTGTTATGCATATTAATGTAAGAAAGCTTTATTTAACTATTAAAACAAACAGATCCATCCCTTACCTCAACCACCCCATAGCTGAACACGATTACCCCCTTTCCAGGGACTATAGGTGCTGTAAAGGGGGGGAGGGGCCCTAAATACTTCTACTGGTCTTGGGGGGAAAAATCTGTAGAAGCACCCCTGCTATGGACTGCCTAGGCTAGAGAGCTGCATTCCTGCCTCTTTGACGTTTTTAAATTATAGTTTCTTTACTAATTCACATGTGTCAAACTGCAGCAGGGAAGTGATGACTTCAGAAACCAGGGCCACCATGTTGTCCCGCACAGCGCAGAGTGTGGTCATCTTGTTAAGTGAACTGGAATTCACTCTGGTCAGGCATTCGGGGCCTTGACTTTCAGCTGACTTCACAACGCCAGTCACACTGAGCCAGTCGCAGATACTTTGAAGGTGTCCTTGCTTATTAAGTGTAAACAGCTGGTGTCGGGTCAGCAGGGCTGTTACCAGCGTCTCAGTGTGGAACCTTCCACACCACACTCTCTCCATTTACCATGCTTGCCTGTGTGTAATTCACTCAGAAGTATTTTAATCACATTACAGTCTATAATCACAAAGTGCAGGTTATTAAAATGTTGTTTCGAAAATTCGGGAAAAAGACGACTATATTTAGCACCTGGAGCAGAGCCTTGAGCAGACGGTTTAATATTCTCTTGAAGTTCTTCTGCACACCTGAGCCATGGTTTAGGATTCGGAGGTTAAATCATAAGTATTGATGTTTTCGTGAGTATGCAAGCTTGACAGTAGTTTGAATTGTGTTTAAGAGCAATGGTAAAGTTAAATTACCGGTTAGTGCATATCACAACGAAATTACGTTGCAGTGACTGACTATAGGCCTAGCAGAGTGTATTAATACTAGAAATCTTAAACTTTAAACATACATAAAATATAACATCTATAGAAAATAAATAGAAATTAGCTTAAAATGCTTTAATTGATGTGGGTAGTACTGATATGCATCCATGTACTGTAGATTAGTGGGCACTGCGCTGAGAGTTAAGCCTGAAGTAGGATTTGTTATAGAGGCAGTGTATCACCAACTGCACAAGGCTGGGCTTAATCTGCCAGTTTTAGATGGCCTTAGTGATCAAATGCAAGCTCAGTTTAACGTTCCTTTAACGTTCTGGAGGGTTCATTACTAAAGATGATGTTGATTTTCCTTGCAGTGGGCTTATTCCATATGTAATTCCTGTACTACAACAGGTCCCAGTGCACCAGCTTTATAGACGTATACACGGTACGACGTGGTTCTAGACCAGGTTGAGCAGGTTCTATGCTAAATCATTATGGAAAGTAGCCTGTAAAGTAGTGGCCATATTTGTTCCCTATTGTACAGCTGAAGAAGGGGAATAAGAATGTGTGTTGATTACTGACAGCTGAATGCCAAGATTTCTAAAAATTCCCATGATTAAGAACTGAAGAGTCTTTGGATGCCCGTACTGGAGCAAAATGGTTTTTGATGTAGACTAAGCTAGTGAATATAGCCATGTGGATACGGTGAAAAGCTAAGACTGTGTTTTCTATCCTTTATGGACTTTATGAATTCCATCACATACCTTTTGATCTCCGTAATGCCCCAATACATTCCAGCATCTTCTATGATATTCCTCTATCTCTATTCCTGAATCTTGATGACAACCAGTATTTTGGTCATATTTCTGAGCACAAAAAATGATTCATAAGCAAGTAATGGACTTTATCTGGCTTTTGTTTTTGCTGACATTGCTCCAGTAATTCTGGACTGCACTGATCCAATGTCCATCCAAGTCACTGCCATCTTCATGATGATGTGTAGAAGACATTGCAGGAGAGGGACAAGCAAACAGAGGCTTATCTCTCATGACCTGTCATTTGAGAGACAGTCTAACACCATCCTAAGGTCAATGCGCCTGATTACATTTCTGATCTAGTATGTTTTTATACTTCATTTCCTCAAAGTCAGACTATTTCCCATTTTACTAGTAAGGTAGCATTGATAGTTTCCATGCTATTTTCTCAGCCTTTGCAGTTTGTCCCTCAGACATCTCTTTGTCACCCTGTCAGAGACCCTCTCAAGCCTACAAATGTCTATCCTGGTGAATGTCCCTGCCCCTGTCTGTGTACGGAAATTGAACATACATTTCACAAGATATATTATTTAGGAAATCCTGTACCTTGAAAAGCCACTGTTTAGACTAACTGCTCAAAAATTGGGATCTTCATCTTTTTTTTTGTTGAATTTGATGGGGTTCCTCTCACCTTCTGTGCTTCTCAATTCTGCATGCTGTCTCAATGCTAAATCTAATGTGTTCGGTCTTATTTCCTTGGCACCAATGTGCAGGAACTGGTCTGAATATCAACAAGCATTTTACGGCCTTATGTTGCATTTTAAATCAGCCCCGCCTGTGGCGTAAATCACATGTGGGACATAATACAGGAGCTGTGAAATGAAATTCTTAAGGTTCTTTTCTGAGGAATAGTAATCGTCACCCAACAACTTTCATAAAAGTATCTTTTTTTGACCTTGTCTTTTAAAATGCATTTTACGACAGCGGCAGAACTGTAATAATTGCCAATCCATAAAGATATGTTTCATCTTCATTAAACTGTCCCCATAAAACTATTTTCATCCATTTTAAGGGCCTGTCTCTTGACAATTATTTTACTAGCTAGATCTAGCACCCCGTGTTCTTCATATATATTTTAAAAGTCGGTGCATATTTAGATTTGTCTTCAATATATTACCTGCTCTTCAGCATTTCCTGAAAACCAGAGTGCAGACAGCCTTATATTTCAGATTTTAATACAGAAACATCAGCACTGCGTGTGGGAAAACATTTTCAGCAAAGACCACTTATTGCTTTTAACTCAGCAACATAAAATGACTCTGAAAGACACAAATAACACCCCTACTGCAAGAATAACAGCAGGCAGAGTGTGCAGAGTTAAACTCCTCAAATGATGTTATATTCTGTGCTCACAATGGTTTTCTGCACGAAGCTCAAAAATAGTTGTTTCTCATCTGAACAACGATAACTAAACAGTCAAACAGAGCGACAAACCCTAAAAGCCAATGTCATTAGTTATACGACAGGGTCGAAAAACATTTCACTAATGATTTGTACGCCTTGGTGAATTGTTTTTGATGTCAGGTATTAGGGAGTTCTGTTTTGCTCTGATGAAAGCGCTGCTGTCTCTCAGCCTGATGGAAATTAAACGTACAGGATGAATCATTGCTAAGGAAAACCAATTTATTTAGTCACTCAGCGGTACTAAGTTATTTATTACTTGTCAGTATGTGCCGTTAGTTCAATTTAATTCCAAGTGTAAAAAAAAAGAGGCTCGCTTCGGCAGAGGGGCACACAGCAAGAAAAATGACACAGTTGGGGAGGCCTCTGGGAACCTTTAGAGTGCAAGCCACCCTGCTTTGAATATTCAGCGGATCCTGGAGCCGTGTCTCCGAGGTGGAAGCAGGTTTTCAAGCGCGCACACAACTCGCTCTAATTCATCATACAGACTCTAAGGCATCCGAGAGGCTCCCGTCGCAGAATAAATCCAAAATGGTGGCCGATTAAATGCAACTCAAACTGCGGCGCATTCCTGTGACATTTCATTTACAAATGTGTTTACTGGGCACAGGTTCTGTTTGAAACGCACGCGGAATTTAATGAGACGACAGTGACAACTGTATCGCCGTAGCGCTGCCGCTCTTGTGAATTTTTAGCAGTTTTCTTTTTCCCTCTGAACAATCAGGCGTGCGGTTTCAGATCAACAATGGCACTAACATGCATTATGCCCAGTGGGATGTTCTTGTGGGGATCTTGGTGGGCGTGATGTTCTGTTGGGTTTGGCAGGAAGCCTGTGTCTGCAAGGCATTGGCACACGGAGACATAAACAAAATCGGCGTTCTCATTAACAATAAATGAATATGTTGCCTACAGAAGTTTGGAAAATGGAGAGTGTAAACATGGCGCGATTCTTTATGACGCATGCCATCTGACCATCTTTACACCCAAGTCCTGCCTGGCTTTCACTTTGGCCTGGTGTGGAGCCATATTAGAATATTAGAACATTCTGGACAGGCTAAAGTCTTTCTGAAAATATTCCCAAGACCATTTTTTCTGGATAGCTTAGCTACAAAGTGGCAGGCCTCTTCTCATCCACTGATGACGACTTTCTTATCTCAATCAGTGGGTTATATTTTTGTGTTGGATTCATGTCTGTGATAGCCTGCAGGCAGAAAGGCAAAGGCTACAGTACCTCATTAGCACAATCTGATTGTCTTACGCTTTTATTTGCCATTGTGTTTTGCTAATATGCTCAAAATCCTTGAAAATATTGTCTATAAAAAAATATAAAAACACCTTTTAACTTTCAAAGACAGGCACAAGTTTTTGCTGTAAGGACATTTGGGAATAAAACTACTTATTTCGCCTAGTCGGCCGTCTTGTCAGCAGTCTAGTCTTTTGTAAAAGAGCAGATCGTGGGAGTTTTACTAGCACAAACATGTTCTGAGGGCAGAACGAAAAATTATTGCTTCAGAGAGTAAACCAATCAGATTGATACACAATAATTTCAAGTCATTGGTTGTTCCCGCTTCCTCTAGTTGCTTGGACCCGCCTCCAATACAATCTGATTGGTTGTTATCGCTCTGAACCAGTGATTTTTCTTTTTGCCCTCAGAACTTTTTTGTGTAAGTAGAACTCCCACAAGCAAATGAACAGCAGCATTTCCCAAAAGAGTCCCAGAGTGTGTGAGTTTATGGTTGCAAAGTGTTTGGCCTCGTTGAGCTTTGAGGTACAACGGCATGGGGGTGCTTTAACAAAATGCACTGGATGACTGATTCATACATTTCATTATCATAAATATGAGTCATAATACAAACCAACCAATATTTTATTGTGGATTGTGAAGTGGTGCCAATTTATACAGTATAATCTGGTTTTACTCTAAATTAGTATACAATTTTGACAGTTATAAGCAATACAAGTTTAAAGTCTGGCAGTTGTAGGCTATTCCTGATTAATTATTTGGAATCCCGGAACTCCCCGCGACCCAGTAGGATAAGCGGTTTGGACAATGGATAGATGGATTATTTAGAATTTTAGGTTCAATTAACCATTAAGTTACAGAAGCTGGACGTTTTGGTGCCAAATGTTTCCAAGCTTGGTCATGTGACCACAGCTCCCTTGTCTGATTGGCTGGAGCACTGTAAGTGACCGCAGTCTTTGAAACGCCCATTTTCCCTCTGACGGTAAGTGGGTCTGGGAGGCGATACACAGGAGACAAAACCTGAAGCTCTGCAAATGCTCTTGTTGTTTGGTTTCATCACTTCCTGCCTTTGACTAAGAAGTGGCTGCGTGACTGGAGAGCTTCGTGGGCTACCCGACAGTATTAATAAAAAATAAAGCCTTCTTTAGCAGCCTCTCGCATCCCACGCCTCAGCCTCCTGTCGCAACCTGTCATGTCTGCGCCGTTTACGTCTTTAAAAGACAAGCATTTCATTTTGACATACAAAACTCACAGCCGGATAACTATACCGTCAGCTGACGTATCCTGGAGCGTATTTCCAAATGGCCCCTGTTTGTGGCATAAACGTACTTGGAGGGATTAATTTTTAACTGTGATAGTTTTATGCAAGGGAAAAGTGTATATCCTGCAATAGACAGACAGACTGATTCCTCGTATAATACCTTCCATCCCCTTACCCATCGAAAAGCCCATCCCAGCCAGCAGAAGGCTGTGGTCACCCTGGATGGGATGCCAGTGCCTCACTGGGCACAAACCCTGTCACTGTTTACAGATGCCAGGATCCAGTTCCCAACCTTGAAGGTGTGATGGAGCACTACTAGTATGTTTAAAGACCATGGGAAGTACACTGGGCTGGGTAAAATATGACCACCCATTCTGAATGCACCTTGTTTCATTGTGTCGTTAAGCAGCATGACGTGACGGCCTTGATTTGACTATATATAATACAGCAATAATACCCTCCTCCAAAACTATATGAGGCTATATATACCTACATCCATACACACACACACACACACAGACTCATGAATTAGCTGCCGCTGGCTATGTCATGATGTCAATATGGGTTAAATGCAGCACAAATGTGGTTGTTGTGCACTGTGTGCTCTGTGGTGTGTCAACAATGACCACTGATTATAAATTCTAATACACACATGTTTATATATATTATAATATCTCACCTAAAGGATTATTAGGAACACCTGTTCAATTTCTCATTAATGCAATTATCGAACCAACCAATCACATGGCAGTTGCTTCAATGCATTTAGGGGTGTGGTCCTGGTCAAGACAATCTCCTGAACTCCAA
>JABFEA020000054.1:2878347-2917775 GCA_019775915.2 Cyphomyrus plagiostoma
GCTTAAGAAACCTTTCACCTCTTGGCTTGGTAAGAAATATTAAGTACGTAGTGCAAATTGGAAATCATTTTAAGTTTTATTATTATTTTTATTAAAAAACTATAACATTTCAGAGAAATCTCTACTATTCCGTTTTGTTGAGGATGCACTTTATTTTTATTTTTTTCTGAGGCCAATTATTAAATAAAATAAAGTATAAATAGAATAATAGATAAAAGTAATAATAGAATAAAATAAAAACATTTGAAAAGACTTATGTTTACGGTCATAGTTAGGCACAGTTGGGTGCATAAACTGCAGATCACATGAAAATTATAACAAATGTCATGCCCCGATCGTCCGCTTCTCCCGTGTGCCACGCCCCCTCGTTAACCCGGTGTGGATTCCCGGTGTTTACCAGCTCTCCTTGATTGTTGTCATTAGTTAATTTTATTTAGTCTGCGTTTCCGTTCGTTTCTCCAGTCCGGTCATTGAAGTTATGCGTTTGGTGTATTTGTTTCTGCCTGCCATCTCCCTGGAATTAAACCCCGTGTTTCCCGCTTCCTGGCTCCGAGTGATTCTATCTATGCTCCGGGCACCCGCACCCCTATAACAACACAAATATATAATGTGTGTGTGTGTGTGTGTGTGTGTTTATATATAATACAGATGTGTGTGGGGAGGGGGGTAGATTTTTAATTTTTTTTTTTTGTTAATGGTTGTTTTTAATTCCTAGATCCTTGCTATGATTGAAGAGGCTGCTGGAACCAGAATGTATGAGTGCAAGAAGATCAGTGCACAGAAAACCATCGAGAAGAAAGAAGCAAAACTCAAAGAGATCCAGACGGTAGAGCATTTTACTGACATGCCTAAAGAGGTCTAGGAAATCCTGCCTTTCAACCTTTACTTATCATAGACTTTTGTTTTGCTGAAAGATTCTTGCAGAGGAGATCACACCTACTCTGCAGAAACTGAAGGAGGTGAGTCTGGCTTCTGTTTCAGCATATATGTACAAATAAATGAAGTTGTAAAATGATAGGACTGTGTGCATATCATGGGAAGAATTTTTCTGATGTGTTCACTTTGCTTCTCAGGAACGGTCCTCCTACTTGGAGTACCAGAAACTGATGAGAGAGATCGAGCACCTCAGTCGGCTATATGTGGCCCATTTGTTCGTCTGTGCCGAGGAGACCAAGGAGAAATCTTCAGAGGACCTTAAGGTGATGCAGGGCGATATTGGTAAGCAGCAGGACTCCATGGTGGAAAATGAGCGCAAGGTGAAGGAGCTTCTTCAAGAGATCAAAGAGTTGGAGGCCAAGCGGGACAAGGTAGGGTGTGTTGGACAAACCACTGCTTTTATTTCACAGAGGTGGTTTCATCACAGAGCACCTTGGTCATCATGTATTTGTGGTTTTGTAGTGTGTCAGTATTTGTGTTTGCATTTTAACCCTCAGCCTGTTCAGGATACAAGTAGGTTTGCAGCTGAATTGATCTATTTAAAGACGACTTTTTCATCTGGAAGGGACAGTTGAGCCATAGACTCGGTTTATTTCTGCAGGATGTCGGTGGAGATTTGAAGGCCCTGGAGGAGACGCTGTCTGAGGTGCAGAGGGTGGATGCCAAAGCCCAGAGTACCTTGGACCTGAAGAAACAGAACCTTAAGGATGAGACCAAGAAGCGCAAGGAGTTTGTTAAAAGCATGGAAGAGGTAAGCCTTGAGTGAATCTTCTCAGGGAACATGGGGGTTAATGCTTTAAGTAAAAATGGAACAGTGTTGTATCCCATTATCACCTACTTTGTTCAGTGACCATGACTCCTGACCTTAAGGTCGACCACATCTCTGGCCTGAGATCTGGGCTATCCTCCTGCAAAACAGCTTGCTTCTTAATACACTGACTGCCTTGCCCCCATTCCCCCCAGGACAAGAAGATGCTAGAGGCGAAGGAGGTCGAGATGAACAAGGTGATGGAGAAGCTGCAGCAGGTGCAGGAGGAGGGGCAGAAGGACGCAGAGGCCCTTGTGGCAGCTCAGCAGCATTTCAAAGCCGTGTCGGCTGGTCTGTCCTCCAACGAGGATGGGGAAGAAGCCACGTTGGCTGGCCAGATGATGGCCTGCAAGAACGATATGAGCAAGGCGGAGACGGAGGCCAAACAGGTGACTCTGTGTGCTCTGACAAGGATGTAGCAGACTGCACTGAAGTGATAATGGAGAGCAATGCTAAATGTTTGGGTGTTGAGGGTTCTGGGTTGTATCTGTACTTAGGCACAACTGAAACTCAAGCATGCTCAGCAAGAGCTGAAGACCAAGCAGGCCGAGGTAAAGAAGATGGACAGTGGCTACAAGAAGGACCAGGACGCCTTCGACGCTGTGAAGAAGTGCAAGGAGAAGCTGGAGACTGAACTTAAGAAGCTGAACTACGAAGGTCAGCTCGGTGTACATTCATTCAAAATCGGAAGAGTTAGGGTCAGTACTTCACCCCTGACTGGTTTCACTGTCTCCTGGCCTTCAGATGGAAAAGAGGAGAATTTAATCGAACGAAAACGACAGCTATCACGTGAAGTTGGTAAGCTGAGGGAAACCCATGAGCTGCTGATGGCCAAATTTCCTGATTTGAGATTTGAATACAGGTTAGTGGTCGGCTTTCTCTTTGGCATGTATTGTGTACTTCAGTGAATGAGCTTCAATTGCCTTAGATGGTGCGATATGGAGCATTCTGAGAGGAGTGGGGATTTTATGCTGCGCTGTATGACCTGACAAAGGCTCTTATCCAGGACTAAACTGGCTCATTTTCAGAGACCCTGAGAATAACTGGGACCATAATAAAGTGAAAGGCCTGGTTGCCAACCTCATCACCATCAAAGACGTGTCCAACGCCACAGCCCTGGAGGTGGTGGCTGGGGGGCGCCTCTACCACGTGGTCGTTGACACAGAGGTGAGCCAAAGGAGCAGATTAAATACAAGCAATGAAGTCCTTGTGATTGTTTGGAATTTCTGCACATTTTACATCCTTTGAAACGTCTCCCTTTTAGGTGACGGGGAAAAAGATCTTGGAAAAGGGTGAACTTAAACGAAGATGCACAATAATTCCACTGAACAAAATTTCAGCAAGAACCCTGAACAACAACGTTGTGCAAACAGCAAAAAATCTGGTAATAACCTTCAGAGCAGTCCTTTCAACTCGGTCGATGATTAAAGTTCCTGAGAGCATAGCATACATATTTAATTTCCTCTCTCTGAATTTCCTAGGTTGGGGCTAGCAACGTCCACACGGCTTTGTCCTTGGTGGGCTATGAGTCCGAGCTCCAGAAAGCCATGGAGTATGTGTTTGGCACCACACTGGTCTGTGATTGCCTGGACAACGCCAAGAAAGTGACCTTTGACAAACGCATCATGACAAAGACGGTGACCCTGGGAGGAGATGTCTTTGATCCTCAGGGAACTCTCAGTGGAGGTACCATGAAATTCCGACAACAAATGCGAGATGCACCTCATGCGGTGTGGTCCATTACGTTTGTTAATGGAGTGCTGGCTCTCCGTCCTAGGAGCCCGACCTCAGGCGGCCTCCGTGCTGTCAAGGTTACAGGAGTTGAAGGCTGTCCGGGACGATCTCACGGCCAAAGAAGCGGAGCTACACAAAGCAGAAGATGACCTGTCTGGCATGAAGGGAATTGCAGATAAGTGAGTCCAGTGAGACCATGTGATCAATCAATTCTTTCGGCATTGAAAGATCCTCCAGTGATGATGCTATTCAATTCCGTCACATTGAAATGCTAATGTACTCTTCCCAAGGGTTTTTTTTTAGCATGCTCCCGCAAGGTCATTGGGTGCTAGATGTTAGGAGGTCTAAACTCATTAAAGATGTTTACGTTGATCGGTTTTGCTACCTGGATTGTGCTCGTAGATACCGGCAACTCAAGCAGCAGCTTGACATGAAATGCGAGGAGGCTGAGATCCTGCAGACCAAACTTCAGCAGAGTTCTTATCACAAGCAGCAAGAGGAGCTGGAGACTTTACACAAGACAATTGGTACCTAGATGCACCACCTTGGAACATTTTCAGGTCATTGGGTTGAATGAGTTTGGGAATTGTAATCAAAAGTCTTTGACAGAGGAGAGTGAAGAGACCCTGAAGAAGACCAAGGAGGTGCAGAAGAAGGCAGAGGAGAAATACAACGTTCTGGAGAACAAGATGAAGAACGCTGAGGCGGAGCGTGAGAAGGAGCTGAAGGAGGCCCAGCAGAAGCTTAATGCCGCTAAGAGCAAAGCGGACGCCTTCAACAAGAAGCTGAAAGGGCAGCAGCAGGTGTGACTTGTTCATAACTCGTGCTTGTAAGGGGAAGACCTTGGGATCGTCCATTTTGGTTTTGAACTATGGTATTTGACACCCCCCCCCCCCCCCCCCATAGGAAGTCGACGCCCTGTCCCTGGAGCTGGAGGAGCTCAGGAGAGAGCAGGCAGGCTACCAGCAGCAGGTCGAGGCTGTGGATGAGGCCATGAAGGCCATCCAGGAACAGATCGATGCAATGACCGCAGACGTGTCGAGCAACAAGGTCAGACTGCCTGAATAAGGAAATGCAAAACCACAAACCATGGCTGGGGAAGTTATTTAAAAGTATTCTGTATTTAACCTGATGTGCCATTTATAGGTGCATCTTTTGAATGATCTTTTAATTGCCCTTATTTTGGGTTTAATTTAGCCAGGGGGAGCAAATGAGGGTTACTAGAAACTGTGTGCAATGTTTAACTTGTTTGTTTAATTTTATATAGTGCTTTTTAGAATCTGAAAGATGCTTCAGTGATGTGCGAGGAAGATGGTACAGCACAAGAATATAGCTGTCTAGGAGCCAATTAGGCACAAGTGTAGCTAGGCAGAGCTCCCAATTAGGGACCAGTAACAAGTGCCAGTTAGCACTGGAGTGAGCTGTAGAAAAAAACATCAGGAGCCTAACATTACAAAAGCTAGTCGGATCAAATACGAAGTAGATTACTGTAGGTGACGGCTGACGGGTTTTGTCTTTAGGAGGCTGTAAAGAAAGCCCAGGAGGACCTGGCCAAGAAGAAGGAGGTGATCATGGCTCAGGACAGGGAGATCAAGGGGAAAACCACAGAGGCTAACAAGCTCCGTGAGCAGAACAACGAGGCCCAGCTGAGGATCAAGGAGCTGGAACACAACATCAACAAGCACAAGAAGGACAGTGCTGATGCGGCAGCCAGGGTAGGTGTTCGAACTGGGTTATCAGCTCTTCGTTTCTTAGGAAACGGCATTGGTGCTTTTTTGGCTGCGACATTCGTTGGCCAGCACTAGCTCGGTATTTAATGGTCCCCGGGTCCCACAGGTTGCCAGGATGCTGGCCGAGAATGACTGGATCGAGTCCGAGAGGCACATATTTGGGCAGCCGAACACGGCTTACGATTTCAAAGCCAACAACCCCAAGGAGGCGGGCCAAAGGCTTAGGAAGCTGGAGGAGACCAAGGAGAAGCTGGAAAGGAACGTCAACATGAGAGCCATGAACATGCTGAGTCAGGCTGAGGAGAAGGTCTGTCTCTGCCTCCACATCAGTGTCTCCCTTTGGTTGGCCATGTTTGCGATCGTCAAGTATCCAAATCGGTAATTCTGCTCAGATTCTGTTATGCACTTTGTGCTTTTGCAGTACAATGAACTGATGAAAAAGAAACGAATTGTGGAAAATGACAAGTCCAAGATCTTGAAGACCATTGAGGAGCTAGATCAGAAGAAGAATGAGGCGTTGAACATTGCGTGGCAGAAGGTGAATATTTGTTTCTCTACAGGAAATGCCACCTGAATGAGGCACTGCAGTAGTGTGCTTATAATGCACGTCTGATGTGGCTGACCAGTCCTATTCTCTTCAAGAACCCTGTTTGTGTCAGACTGTTCTTGTGCATGTACACTGAACAGCATGCAACGGTGCACCTTTCATCTTTTCCCAGGTAAACAAAGACTTTGGCTCCATCTTCTCCACGCTGCTGCCAGGTGCGGATGCCAAGCTGGCCCCCCCTGAAGGCTGTGGGGTGCTGGATGGCCTGGAGTTCAAAGTTGCCCTGGGTAACACCTGGAAGGAGAACCTGACAGAGCTCAGTGGGGGGCAGAGGTGGGTCCTGCTTCAGGAAAAGCCTTTTAAGCTAAAAACATTGTGGTGAGATTAAAGAGTTTGTCTGCTGCTGTTCTTCCAGGTCTCTGGTGGCTTTGTCCTTGATCCTGGCCATGCTGCTGTTTAAGCCAGCACCCATCTATATCTTAGATGAGGTAGACGCTGCCCTGGACCTCTCTCACACGCAGAACATTGGCCAGATGTTGCGTACACACTTCACCCACTCACAGGTAAGTGGGCTGAGAGGTTAGGGTCAGTTTAATGTCCCATATGCATTAAGGATTTCACGTTTCTTTGACTATATGTATAGATGTGTGTTTTGCAGTGATGTCTTGATTTCACTGTATCAGGTTAACCTTTGGTTCATTACTTTCTCCAGTTTGTGGTGGTCTCCCTGAAAGACGGCATGTTTGCCAATGCCAACGTTCTCTTCAAGACCAAGTTTGTGGACGGTGTGTCTACAGTGTCCAGAAGTTCCCAGTGTCAGAATGGCGGCAGTGTTCGCCCCTCAAAAGGTCAGGACAAGTCCAAGATGAAGGACAGACGGCACTAGCAACTCACCACTCAATGTCATTATTCTTGCATACATACAGTGTTTTGCCCAATACTTTTCATGCTCCTCTTTCAATCTGTTGCTTGTATTTAACCTGTTTTAATATATTGTTTGGTTTAATGTCTGTCCTTATATTGACTTTCCTTTTAAATAGCTGCTTTTAAAATACCTGATCATATTAAAATGACCCCAGAAATACAGAATTTTGCTCAGTATTTTTTTTTATTCACACCTTGTTAAAGACAAAATTCACAGGGAACTTCATAAGAGCATGCCTCTTACCAGCTTCGGTATGAGTTTACAAATTAACGTTAATTTATACACATACCTTTTGACATGCAGAACACACGCACGGTAAAACTCCCAAAGTCCCACATCCCCGTGCTGAGCTATTGGCAATTTTCATTTTCTAATATCAAATCCATCACTGGCCATCTGTAATCAAGTCATCCCTTGTGGGCACAAAGTTCGTTGTAAAATTAGAGGAAAAAACATTCAGCTTTTAAACGGTATATTCGCGGTGCACAGGTCTCTACCCGCCAGTCATGGTATGTAACTGCCATTCCCGCTCACAGAAAATCAGCACTCTGCTTTTGCGGCAACTTTTAAAAAGTATTTGGGATGTACCAATATCCCAGAGAGGGAAAAGAGTTTTAAATAAACGGGCACAACCAATAATAACGGTAAGGTGTTAAAGCGGAGTGATGGATGGGTTTGAGGTGTGATGATGGAGGCCGATTGGGTAGGATGTGCACATGGATCGTGCTGTGGGGGGTGGGGGCTCATGGATGGTGTTGGATCTTCTGCCTGAGTTTCAGGGCCTTCTCCTTCAGCTCTGGACGGCTGTCTGTCTCCATGGCAGCGAGACAGAGCAGGAGCTGCTCTCGGCTCTTCTCCGACATGCTCTCCCAGTGGCCGCCCTCTGAAATACGAGTTGCCGTCAACCAGGCCGTCCCCCTCCTTGCCCTAAACACTATGCTTACAGTGTCACGAAGGCAAAATGGATCTGGACCATTCCATAGACAAAGTAATACGCGAGTTTCAAGAACTGCGGGACAATAGGTCCGCGACCTTCAAAGATGGTGCAGTAGGAAGGAATGTCTTCGATCACATACCTTCTATTTTTTTCAGTAGTAGTTCCACTATGGACAATGCCTCCGTCCTCACTGAGGAATAGCTCTTGTTTTCTGATGGAAAGACAGACCGATGCTAAAACGGGTGCGGAAGATCATTTGCTTAAATATGTAAGCCCCCCACCCTTGATCAAAAATATCATACCTAAAGGAATTACAATAGCAGTACAAGTCTCTGTTAAGATTTCAGACAACGCCGTCATTCCCGGGGGAGGATCCTTTCCTAAGAGTAACAGTCTTTGAGAAAAGAGGAGAGAGGAAGAGATTAGGCAGAAACTACAGGTAATTAAGAATTCCACAATGACCTTGATGGCGGGAGAATAAGCAGAATAAGATTAATTACAGGTGCATGAACACCTTAACCGTTTGTCAGTCTTGGTCGGTCTCCCAGACACACGCTTATGCTCCTGCTAACCACCCCCACCCCTGATGGGCTGTCTGGGACGGAGGGAAAACACGGACCGTCTTGGAGTCCTTGAGGACTGGTTTGAGAAACACTAGTGTAGGTGAACAGATTTGCTACTCAGAGAGAAGGCACATGAGCTTCAGAGGAGGTATTGGGGGCATCCCCAGTGGCCCACAGCTACTGGTGGACAGTCGACGCTCACTCACCCTTGAAAGTAGGCCTTCATGGACTGCAGAACCCCCAGCTGAACGCGCCATGTGCTCAGCTTCAGCCTCTCGCACATCAGCCGACACACCTCCAGCTGGTATTGCGCTGTAAGCCCCACACACACGGGACATGGAGACATTTCACTGGATCTTCGTTCACTGCTTTTGCCAGCACTGGCAGCCTGCCTGCCAATTTAAGATTCAGGCCAAACTGTACAACTACACACTAATGGACTGGTGCTGATAACACCTGGCTGACCGAACAGGCTGAGAAATAAATGTACAAAATGATGAGCAAACAATTACAATTATTTTATTCCGCAGATACTTATTTAAAGAGACATTTACTTTTCAGTAAGTAGCATCAGCCAGCCCTTTATCCAATCCAATGATAAAATCACTGTCAACCCCCAGGATTTGAACCGACGACCTTCTGATCACAGGTATAGCATTCTAAACCCAATGCAATGGTGAAATCACGACCTGGGGATGTGAACAGGCCATCTTCCTTAACCCGCTGAGCCACACACCTGCCCCCAGGTCCATTCTCATGCCACCTCCGCTTCCCACGCCAGTGAGCGTGCTACCACCTGCTGTGCATTACCCTGTGTCCCTGGAGTGCTGGGCCAGGCCTTCCCCAACGTCTCGAAGGCGCAGAGCAAACCCTCCGTCTGCAGCTCCCTCGCTTTCTCATCGGGGTCGTCATCGTCATCGTCAGCGCTTTTCCGTGACGGTGTCCCGGCAGGCGAACTCTGAAGACCACATGCCGGTCAAGAGATGCTCGACCTCATCCGGGACAGGAAGCGGAGGGCGTCACGGACGTACCTTTCGGATCAGGGGGAAGAGGATCTGAGCCAGTTCCTGGAAGCGGTCTTCTTGGGTCGACTCCAGCACCTCGGCGGTGCATCGGAGGGCGGCCATCTTGTAGGTGGGACTCTCTTTCCGACATTCTTTCATCACGACCTCGACCACCTCTGTGATGCTGGGCTGGCCCGGTGTGGGCTTCTGCAGATCGGCGCTGAGTGGGCAGACACACACGCAAGACTTGCGGCTGACCAAAACTCAGTCTAACACCATGGCACAAAGAAGCGTGTTCCATTCTGGGAAATCATAGCTGGGAGGTAATACCTGCATTTGGAAACCACAGATGCGATGGCCTTCAGGAGCTCTTCCTGGATGAAGATGGGAAACGGTACATTTATTTAGATTATTTAACATACTTAGCAGGGGAGGGGGCGCAGTGGTTAGCACTGTTACTTCACTCCTCAGGAACTCTGTAACCTATGGCTGCCAAGGAGTTGATTAGGCAAACATAAATGTGGCTCAGCTGAGCTTCCAGTGAATGCCCTGGTACAGGAGTAAGCAGGACTGGAGCAGGAGCTACAACAACAACTTCTAACAAAGCAAGAACCTAATAAGGCTATACAAGGAGCAGAAGTGCAACGTAAGGACATTCGGCGAATGTAAATAAGCATCAGGTTCACGCCGGAATTCATGGAACGGGCGGGTATTGGTGTGTATTTCACAGATGCTTTGGTCCGAAATGGCTCAGAATGTGTGTATCAATATCCAAAACATCAGGGGAACAAAATTCCACCACTGCTTGTGAGTAACAATGGAGGAGGATGACCGCTACTCATACCTAAACAGCCATTACCCAAACCAGCAGGGTTATGATATGGGATGGACATAACTGGTACACAAGTATGCATTCACCTTTAAAAACGATACCAGCGACAATCGATTGTGGGGACAGTGTAATGCACTTATTTTATGTTTATTTGCTATGTCCATCCTTGGATATAATGGGAGAAACCAGTGAACAGCCACTGACTGGCTAATTTCACCATCCGGCAGGGGGCAGCGTGCCCCGGACGCACCTTGCCCGCCCACGTCCTGCCGCCCAGTCCATGCATCAGTGCGCTCAGCACCATGCCCAGGTGTGGGGCTACCAGCGAGCCCGTCTGCTGCTGGGCGATGGAAGCCATGGCCGCTGCCCCCTGGGCCTTCATCTTCCAAGACTGAGACTGCAGGGCCTTCTGGGTAATGGCTATCAGCTCCACCATGTACAGTCTGATGCCACCAAAGTTTCCTGGAGAAAGAAGAGTGTCATCATTTCAGGAGCACGATTTCAGAATGACATGAAAGAGAATTCCTTTCTGCAGTGATTTTAATAGTAAAATGGGGCACTGTGAAGAGCAGTAAGCTGCAATCCTGCTTCCGCTGTTCTGGTACCCGGCACGTGGTCCTGCCACACTTCTGCCCACAGGCTGCAGGTGGCGCTCTCGCCCTTCTCCTGCTCGGGGGCCTCGTGCATGCCCAGGAAGGCCAGCGGCAGGGCAGACGTGGCATGGTTCTTCAGCACGTCCGGGCTGTACTGGCTGATGGCATTGGCCGTCAGAACGCACGACGACTTGTACGTGGCGTCTAGGGGGTGGGAGGGTGGTTTAATTCAAAGATGGTCACCTGATGTTCGGGTGCAGTATCAACGCAGAAAAATCTAGAAAAGACGAACGACAGGTTACCCTCTTTCTCCAGGTACCAGGTGTTGAGTTTGTGGAACAGCTTCTCAACGCTGCTGTCCTTGGCAGTCTGAAAAGACAGCATGTCTTCAGTGAACAAAATGCAGATGAAATCCATGTGCAAAATGACGACGAGCAGAGACGGCAGCGTCCTGGACCCACCCGGACCACGTGCCCTAGAGCGAATGCGAAAGACTTCTGCACAGCGCTGCTCCGGTCCAGGATCCCGCTCAGCAAGGCGCTCATCAGTTTACCTGTGGCGGGACGCAGAGGCCGGCCCATGTGTTAACAGGCTAAAGTCTGACCGTCATGCCATCATAGCTGGAGCGCGGAAGGGGGGTTCCGAGTAGGAAGATGGACATGTACCTGAGAAGGGTGTCATGTCCTGGGGGCACTGGACAGTCAGGGACACGATGACACTGGCGCAGCCTCCCTGGTGAAGCAATATTGATTGGCATGGTCAGCACAATTAGCACATAAGCGTGATTAGCACAGCTAGCAAGTTAGCATAATTAGCACATTTAGCATGATTAGCACAGCTAGCATGTTAGCATAATTAGCACATTTGGCATGATTAGCACAGCTAGCAAGTTAGCATAATTAACACATTGACATGATTAGCACAATCGGCACAGCATAACCCTGCCCATTCCCACACATCCTGCCGTACCTTTGTGCCGAGGCCCACCCCACTCTTCAGGAGCTCGCATAACTTGGGGACTAGATCTCCTAGGACTGAGACATCTAGATGCTGAAGACACTGAATTGGCAAAAAAAAAATATATCGAATAAGTGAGAATCCACTAGGGGGCAATAGAAACACCGAAAGCAGCCGACGGCTGCCTCACCATGTTGATGGTCTCCATCATTGGGGAAGACTTTGCTGCGCTCAGTCTTGCAGCATCCATCGCCGTCTAGAGAAAACCACAGCCGGCGAATCAGCGGCGAAAATCACTCCCTCATATCACAGTGCCCCCTAGAGTACCTTCTCCTGCTCCGTGGCCCTCAGACTCAGGTAGTTGAGGACCTGCGGCTCCAGCACGGTGAGGGACTCGAGCAGGGCGGGGATGAGGCGGGCCGCGTGGGGCTTCAGCCGGCCGCCTGCGCTCTTGCTGATCTTCACCAGTGTGTCGATGCTGGAGGACGCAGGCCGCTTAGCAGTTAGGCTGTGAGTAGCACTTGCTATCACACAGGTAACACAGGCCCACCTTGGATGGGATGCCAGGCCATCGCAGGGCACATGCACGGAAAACTCTCTCAAGCACCACAGACGATTCAGGGACGTGATAGGGTTGGCACCCGAACAAATATCATGACCGGGCCTAAAATTTTTGGGGGAGGGTGTACCAGAGGTACGCTATCCTTATATTCATTTAAATAACAAAGCAAAAAGCAAAAGCCACAGCACTTATGCTTGTACAATACGTCTTACTCACTCTTTTTTAGCATCTTTGCATGCTAAAATTATTACTTCTAGGAAAGTGCTGCCCATCCTTTGTGGGGACCCCGACCCCCCCGGCAAGGGAGGAAGCTCCTACCTAAGGGAGCGAACCTCGGCCACGTTGCTGACGAGCCCCACGTCCAGCAGGACAGGCAACAGCACAGCAACAGTGCGCTGGGCCATCGCGCCCGTCGACTCACACAACCGCACGCACACCTGCGGGACAGAGCACAATGCATCCTGCAGTTACCGCACCCGACCTGCAGGGGTCGCGAAAGACATCCTGTTTCCAACACCTCTCAAAATTCAACTGGGTAAAATGGTGGCAGACGGCTGAGGGCAGGTACATGCGACAAAATAAATCATAAAAACATGCCTTGCTCAGCGTCTTCAGTGTCATATCAGCTGCCTTCCGCACAGATTCCTGCAGGATGGGAGGAAAGAAAACAGGTGCATGTCTTTTATTAGAAAATCTCACCTGAAAACTTCAGGAAATCTGGTCTCACTTTCCTACGGCTGTAAATATCACCAACGTAAATCAAAGGAAAGCATTTTAATGTATTTTAACTGCAGATTCTGCTCCATGGTCTTTCTACACATTTAGTACTCAACATTGAATTCTGATCCGTTCCTGCACCAGCGATATGCTACACTATACTTTCTACTGATGCTGACTGATGGCAGCATCCACCCAGTCACGATTCCAGTCTCTGTAGCGTTCGGGAGTGTGAACATCTTATACAACGCATCATACATCGTTTCCCAGCATTCCTCACGTTTAACCAAATTGTCAGAAGCCCGTAATGTCTACTAAATGCCCACGTATGTCAAATCACATTGAATATTTTAATTTCATTGGAACATAAGCCCATTGTAACTCCAGAAGCATCTGTGCAGCACACAAATCGATCACTCAAAAACCATTTCATTTAATTTGTGGAGCAAAGCAGACCACCTTCAGGTTATATGATGTCATTACCTTGATGTCATCCCGCACTCTGAACAAGGTCTCCCAGATCTCAGTCAGCCTGTCAACGATCTCATCAGCTTGTTTACCTCGTATTAAGTCATTGAGGGCCAGGCAGCTGTAGGAGTAACCCGGAAAACCATCGCTGGTTAGGACAATCTAATCAACAGACTCACAGACCTATTAAAAGAGAAAATTACCATCAGGCTGTCAAAAAAAATTAAAAGTAGCATACCTCGATTCTCGGACTCTCCACAAGTTATTTGTGAGGTTGGATATCACATCCTGCAGTATTTCCTTTAAATATTTGTCAACCTGGGAAAAAAACACAAACACAGAAATATATATGTTTTTTTAAAGATAGGTATTATCGAGCTGCTCTTTAGCAATAATCACCAGCACTTAAAAAGGTACAAAAATTTAACCATAAGATGTTTAAATATATACTACAACAGAAGGCTCTGTCCACACATCAATCAGAGATCCGTATTGCAACAGATGTTGAAAACGAAGAGCCAATCAGAATCCACATAACAGATTAAAAACAGCCTGGCGACTCTCAAATGGATTTTTATAGGTCCCATATGTGTTAATGCGCTAAATGCCAGTTATGATGCAAGCTGAGCATATTAACATATACTACATCTAACTCCATCTGTACACCAGCCTGGGCCCCCATGTTGGCCAGGACAGGCTCCATTACCACCAAAGGTAATGAAAGATGGATGGATGGACAGCCACTTCAGAGTGAACTGGAGACCTGGCTGGCTGATTAAGCACATCATCTCCTGAGCCAGCCTCACACATGCCGTCCAGGTGATGCATCCTGGTTTTATGTGATGCTCTATTAACTTTTACTGCTCTGCCTGTAAACAGTTCAAAGGGGTGATGCAGCTGATTTCGTCGACATTCAGTGTCATCATCATTTATGGCACCAAAAGCGAATTATGTCACCTCACCCCAAACTGCAGAACCAGAGAAGTTCCCCTTTATCCTGCTACACTTGGCAAAAATGATGGTTTCGAAGTGGAAAAACTATTGGTCTGTCCATCCATTGTCTAGATCTGCTAGGGTCCAACAGCCTATCCCTGAAGCTATGGGCACAAAGTAGGGAACAACCCAGGATGGGGCACCAGCTGGAAAAACTGTGAATTATTATCTAAACGCTTTTATGGGTATCAGAAGCTTGGGAGTTATGCAGGATCGTTGTACTCCTGGAAAGCTTCTAGAAAAAACTTACAATGGTTTTGTCGGTGACGAGGGCGTCCCAGATGCTAGTCATGGCCTGCCGGATGGCGACGTTTGGGTCAAACTGGTACCTGTAGAGCCGGGGCACCAGCTGGGGCAGGAAGGGGGCAAGCTGCTCCCCAGCCTTGGCTGCTATGATGTTGAACCCAAACGCGGCACCCTGGTGGAGGAAGCACCTGTGAGTCAGTCTAGCCTGGCTGGGCTCCCAACCCGAAACATCCTCCTACTGTCGCCCGTGGACGGTGGACGTACCTTTCTGGAGTTCCACATGGCGTGGTGGTTGGCGAGGTTCATGAACTTATACACGAGGTCTGGTTGGTTCAGATCGCTGGCCAGGGAACACAGCTCTTTATACGTGGACAGGCCTTGGCTGAGGATTAAGAAACACGGCCCATTTCATGTGCGATCATGTGACATGCATCGGAACCTTTTATAGGTGCCAGATCAGACAGGATATCTAAGGCAGTGTTTCCCAACCCGGTTCTCAGGGACCCCCAGACCATCCATGTTCTTCCTGGCTCCCGGTAGAGCAAAAATGTGGACTGTCTGTGGGGATTCCTCGAGGGCCGGCTTGGGAAACACTGGTCTGTTATGTCCCAATACATCTACATTCCTCCTTACCCATCCGGGGCTTTTCCGAGAGACCCATCCTGAAACACCTCAGTGTCCGCAGAGACGGTGTGTTTAATCCTTGGAAAGAAAATGAAAACGGATGTCACACCTTGCTCCCGATGGGCTGCATCTGACGGCTTTTACAGTAACAGCCCCTCGATTTAAGTGGCCCCATTACCCATTTGTCTGTATATCTTTCTGTCTGCCCGCCCGCGGAACTTGGAGCTAACGTCTTTAAAGACATGACCAGGAAGTTTGGGTGCAAAAACTGAGCTTTTCTGAAATTCCAGTCCTCACCTCTTGCCCGTCATCAGCGTCTCTACCAGCGTGGACACCAGCTCCTGCTGGTCCTGCTCGCTGCCCAGCTCATACACTAGGCCCAGACCCTTGGACGCCACGTCCTGGCTCAGCTCTGTCAACAACGGCATCCAGAGAACATGGCTTAGGAAGGCTAACGGAAGCAGAACGGCTCTACGGAGAGATGAAGCCAGCTTACCATCAGGGTCGGACAGCACGGAGATGAAAGCGATCTGGATTTCCTTTAGGTGCAACTAAGGAACAAGAGATAAAGAGAGGATGGACTACAGAACACAATCCAACATGTCACTCGCCTTCATCAGCCAGAACGATCCATTTCCACAACCACAGCAGCCCTCGAGCATCCTCGGCGGACTTTGGAACCCCTGACTTTACCTTGATCTCCTTGTGTTGGCTGAGCTTCTTGACCAACGACAGGAGCCAGATGCAGGCAGCCTGGCGGACATGGCGGTTCTGGCTGACTATGTGCTTGGCCAGGATAGTGTTCATCACCCAGGGCACCACGTCGTTGCTTCTCCCATCTGGCAGGAAGAGGCCACTGAGCTTGGGGTATCCTTTCACAAGACGACTTGCTAACATGGACCAGAAATGTCCTTACTCTGAATATCAATTGCAGGCACTAGAGGGAGCCATAAGGCACTTTCTAAGTACCACTACGTTTGAGGCATTCAGTGTAGACACAAATTTGGTCTACGTCACCCATGCAAACGTTCCACCTACAGGACAGTAGGGACATGACACCACTCCGGGAAAATGACCAGCGGTATATATGAGGAAAATTGAGCATTTCCTGGAGTAAAGGTATGAAATGGAGTAAGGAAAGGTACCAGAACGTATAGTACATGTCATCCCAATAACTCAGTTCTGCCTGAAATTAGTCCCAGCAAGGCGATGTGCGGTATTAATGATGCCCACCCTCCGGGGGAGTGTACTCCTCTTCGCTGCACATCCAGACGTCCCGCGACGCCCCTGAGCTCGTGCCCACGGCTGCGCTGGTGATGGCTTCTGCCACAGTGAACTGGAGCTCCACCTGTTTTGCCTAGAGGTCAGCCAACCCATAAAGACAAGCACAACTCATTAGCACCAACCATCTAATGAAGGGCTATCCATTATCAAGTTCTCATGCGCCTTCCAATCGCCTTCTGGTTTAACGGATTCAGGTATTCAACGACGGTGCAAAGCTGTTGTGGATGCAGAAAACTGCAGGAAAAAAAAAAACTAGCATGCGATTCTGTTGAAGACCTTTAGCAACATTGGAAATTGTCACCTCCACTGAGTCCATGAGACCCTGCAGTACTTTCTTCTGGTGAGGAAACTCCCCATCTCCCACGGCGAAGAAGCCAAGGGTCTGAATGGCACGCTCCTTCATCTGCGGAGGACGATGTTAGCGAAGACGGCGTTAGCATTATCAAGGACATCAGCATTAGCATTAGCAACTGCCAGAATGCCAGTCGATAGCTAAACCAACGCAAGCGCAACACAAGCTCCCATAGCAGCAAGGGTACAAGAAGGTAAGAGACCCGTGTAGGAAAACGGAGGTGGGGGGGAGGGGGGCACCTTTGTGCTCTCCTTGCCAGAAGGGATGCGGGAGAGTAGGTTGTCCACCACATGCAGCTTGGTGAATCCCTCCCCCTCACTGGGGATGAGCAGGGCCCCGTTACGTCCGACCTCCCCTAGGGCCGTGCACGCTGCCACCGTCAGGATGGGCGAGCTACTGTCCAGGAAGGAGCCTGTAGTACATCAGCACTGACACATCAGTTATCGAGCAAGGTTAGCAATGCTAACACGCATGGGAGACCTATGCTGTCATTTCAGTCAGTCAAACAAATATAAAAAATTGCCTCATATACAGAGCTGAAATTCTGAAATGATCTTTTTCTGTTCTGATACACAGATAGTAGCTGAGCTTTTGTTTTAAAGGACAACAGAGACAACTGCGTTACCGATGGTCTTGGTGGCTGATGAGATGAGCTCCTCATCCCCCTGAGGGGTGACACTCATGTCCTGTTCCTGATGACCGCCCGCCAGAGATTTCTTTCTGCTCAGGTACCGGCCCACCATGTAGCCCAGCGCCAAGATGGCTCCGTGTTGCGATTCCGGGCTCTGCAAGGTCGGTGACCGTGAGTAAAACCAACAAAACAAAAGTTCTGGAGAATTTGATCAATGAGGGAAACGATGAAACCAGAAGATTAACAAAAGAAGCGTACATGGGCATCTTTCGTGATCTTTACGAGGTTCTGCACGGCCGTTTTCAGCTCATTGCCAGACATGGTGGACACCACCACTGCGTACAGCTGTGCTGCCAGCTCGCGCATCTCCTCCTTGTTGGTGTTCATCAGACCCTGCATGGGGGACACAAATGAGGAAATGAGCGACGTTCTGCTGGGGACCGCATGAGGGCGAGGAAGGGGGACTGAGCTTACCTTGATCCAGTCGATTTTGTCGACAAACTTGGGCGCCAGCTTTTGAGGACACACGGAAACTACTTCTAGGAGACAGTACATCACTGGGACTCCTGTGGAGAAGCACGCTTGGAGATTAGAGTTTTATATAATAAAACATTGTACATATAATTACTGCCACAGTCATACGCGCTAATTCCACCTTTTACGATTCCTCCCAACTTACCCCCGATGGCAGACAACAGCTGGTGCAGGAGGTCCATGTAGACCTGCACGGGGTTGGTGTCGCCGCCCTTGAGGGTGGGCGAGGAGGGGTGGAGCTCGGGTCCCAGGAGGCTGCGCACGTAGCGGCCGATGGCGGGGGCACTGTCCTGCATGTCGGCCAGGCTCTGGGAGGTGGGCGTGGCCCCTGCACTGTGGGCAAGGCACATGCGCAGATACAGGATGATCTGCAAGGGGAGGGCGGGGCATCAGTGCTCATGGTGAGTCAGGTGACACCAAAACAGCCAATCAGGTACAGCTAGTTCACTGACCATAATTATCAACTGTACTATTTACATTTAGCATTTTGGACAGTAGTATTTGTTAATCACCTATTTCATTCTTCTGCAGTAAGCCTGTATTTTTGCGCATTACACTACATCCTTTTTACACCCACAGCATGTTACACTTTAGTTACATACCTCATTTTGACCCTTTTGTCCTTATACTTGCATACTAGTATTCTACTTGTATAATATTACATTTTTTGGTCTTTTTGTAGGTCTGTCATTTAATCCTGAATGGTGAGAGCCATCCCTCTGCACAACAATTTCCCTCGAGATAAAGTTTTATCTTACATTAACTTTCAATACAGCACTTCACTTAAAGCAGTCATGGGACAATTGGAATCCATTATAGAGGTATAGTGCATAGTGCATAAGGCAGTCATAATGCATAATAAACAGGGTTATAATTATGGCTTTTTATAAATAAAACCATGTACTTTATGAATGCATTATAATGGTATCTATAATGCATTACGGTGACTGCTTTAAAGAAAGTGTTACCCAATTCGTTTTGGTAAAAAAAAAAAAAAAAAAAAAAAACATCCACACCAGAAACTGAAATAAACAGTGTGAGACCAGCTCCTCTGAAGCTGCTGCACATCTATCAAACATCTATTGAGTGATTGGTGTACAGTGTCACCCACACCAGCACCTAGGGCCAGATGACAGCCTATGACAACATCTCCCATCCCTAGGAAAGCGGCCGGTCTTCAGGTACCTCTCCAAAGGCAGACGGGTTAAACGGAAGTGTGTAGGTCCCAACCATGCACTTGTCTGGGGTCTTCATCCTCTGAACAGCCTGACAGATAGAGGGTGCCGGTTAGCACTGCCTCCTGGGGACAGACCTCCGAGGACAGCGACACAGTCCCATCCCTCCAGCGTCCTGCCAGGGGCCTGCAGGACTCACCTTCTCCTGGATGTAGCTGACCATCTCTGGGAAGGAAGGCATGGGTCTGCCGCCTCCCTTCTCCATGCCCGGGGAAGGCAGAGCTCTCAGGACGTGCTGGGCCTCCCCATGCACCTCCTCACGCCTGCGGAGACACCAAACACCTTCAGCCTGAAGACAGCCTCAAAAGCGTAGGAGGCACTTTGATACCGGGGGGGGGGCAACGTAATCATTTAATGCACTGGTAGTTATTTCAAAAACCGATGCTTTGGTCTGCAAGTTATAATTAAGTCCCAGATTAAATATTGGGGGTTACACAAGGGCATAACTTTGGGTTGAGCACTGGGGAGGTCGCCACCCACTTAAGGTGGTTGTTTTTGATTATTGGGTGGTTTATAAGCCCCCCAGCCCCCATATACCCCCGGACACAGCTAAGGGTGCCGACATGTACGGCACCGTTGGGTGTGAAAGTGAGGACGTGCGGGGCTGAGCACTCAAGCTTACGGGTCCCCGGCGGCCAGCAGCAGGAGGTATCTGGAGGGCACGTGGTCAGAGGCGAACACCGTGCTGGCGAACTTCATGGCCACCTGCCGCGCCTGGACCTCCGGCTGGCAAACAAACGATTTGAGATTCCTCAAACGGCGCCAAACAAGATCCCTGCGCCAGGTCATGCAGGATCCAGGATGCGGGCGACAGGGCGGAGCAGCACGCGACGTACCTTTCCGATGTAGGCGGCCACCAGGGCCTCCATGATGTTAAGCAGCGCCCCCTGCAGGTGGACATAGGCGCCCACCATCATGGACAGCGCCTCCTGGATGGCTAGCCTGACGTCCGGCTCCTCCTAGACGAGCGAGACCCCACAAAGTGGCTGAGTGACCTGCAGCCCCAAACCCACACGCGCCCCTGGGTTGCTTTAAGACGACTCCGGAGAGTGGCATTACATGAGGAACAGGGCATACCTTACACATCGCTTCGAAGAACTGCTGAACGATGGCAATGTCTTTGGTGAACAGCTGCGGCATTCGGCTGAGGGGGACAGCAGAGTGGAGATGCTTTATTTGCCATTTGCAGAAGTACAAATACAGGTACATCGCAATGCTTCTTTTCACGTATCCCACAATGCTCGCCTTTGGAGCATACAAACACGTACACATACATACAGCCATGGAAAGAAAAAGAATAAGACACCGCTCAAATCCGCATTTTAAAATTCTGGTTTAATCCCGGTTCTGCTGGCAGGTGGTTAGACTGAGCAGCAGGCTGCTTCCAGGTTCAAAATTTCAAAGGCAGCAGTACGCAAGAACAGGGCGAAGCAGGAGATACTGGGAACGACCAGAAACCAGCCAGGTAGAGGGTGGAAGTGACATTCTAATGGCAGAGGTGACCGTTAACTTATCCAGCAGTTTGTCATGAATCAGAGGTGAAATCAAGTGACCTTCAAAAGAATGGGAAACATTACGTGCAGGTGTGAAGTGCACTGCTAGGACAGTTCATACCAGGCTCCTAGAAGCAGGACTGAAGTCCCATAAAGCAAGAAAGAAGTCTTACATGAATGAGAAAGAGAAGATCCAGGCTGCAGTTTACAATAAAAAGTATTTTTTCACAGATGCACACCCATAAATTGAGATATGAGTGAAACAAAATATTGCGCTGCGGTCTCAGTTTCCAGTGCTGTATATATAATTAAGAGCAAAGATCAGGGTCTCGGTACAGGGACCTCTCGAGCGTTTCGGGGGGGGTAAGGGCCACGCTCAAGGGCCCAGCAGCATGTGGCTTAGCGTGATATGACACTGTGCCTGTGATTGGAAAGTCGGCAGTTCAAATCCGAGGGTCTGAGCGATGTCGCAGTGGTCTCGAGCAAGGCCCCTAACCCCCAAATCTCTTGAGGGACGGACCCTATGTTCTCAAAAAAAAAAAACATTAATTGTAATTCTTCTTTCTACTGTAAGTCACCTTTAGATAAAAGTGTCATGTAAATAAATACAATGTAAAGTTACTTTTCTGGCACGGATGGGATTCGAACTGGTAACCTCCAGATCACCGGCACAGTGTTAATCCACCGAGTCACACTTTGCAAATCTACAAGGCAACATAACACTTGTTCGTTAAAGGTCTGGAGGAGTGAAGTCAAAGCCTCACCTGGACAGCTTCCCCACAGCAGAATAAGCGACACACAACAATTTCGGATCCTAGTGAAAAAAAATATATACATATACATGTAAATATCACTGTGACCCATCTATGTTTGCAAAGTTACATTTTCCAGCTACAAAAATAGTGTAAGAGAGCAAATACCTCCTTGTATTCATTAATAAGCTTCGTTAGACCGTTCAGAAGCATGAGGCCAAGGGGCTTGTTGGTGTCCGGACATCTGGAAAAGGATGAAAAATGAATAAAGAATAAAAAGCCTTATTTTGGCAAAGAGCAGGAATTCAACTTCCCGGCCTGTTTAGTTACCATCTAACTACTTCTTAATAGTCATTTTCAGGGTGATTTGAGACAGTAGATAGATAGGTGAGCGTGGACTGGGACACCAGGCGTGTTTAGGTCACACTTCTGTTCACTTACACGGCACAAATGTGATGCACAAACTGCAGGGCCAGAGAACGCAACTTGCTGTTGGTGTTTGCGCCAAACAGGCCGTCATACACCACCTGTAAAAGGGAGGCAACATGTGTGACGAGGACAGAGGTTTGAGTTTAGGGGGTTACCCAGGTGATGGGCCAGGGCATGTGCAGGACAAGGATGGAGAAGGGGCGGGGCATCTACAGGAAGTGGTGGGGAATGGGCGGGGCGTATACAGGACAAGGACGGTGGGAATGGGCGGGGCGTGTACAGGACAAGGACGGTGGGAATGGGCGAGGCGTGTACAGGACAAGGACGGTGGGAATGGGCGAGGCATGTACAGGACAAGGACGGTGGGAATGGGCGAGGCATGTACAGGACAAGGATGGTGGGAATGGGCGAGGCATGTACAGGAAGTGGTGGGGAAGGGGCAGGGCATGTGCAGGGTGGGGGGGAAATGGGTGGGTCATGCGCAGAGTGGGGGGGAATGGGTTTGCATGTTCAGGAAGGGGCAGGGCATGTGCAGGGTGGGGGGGAAATGAGTGAGGCATGTACAGGAAGGGGTGGGGCATGTGCGGGGTGGGGGTGGGGAATGGGCGGGGCAGGAGCAGAGCATGAGCGTGGACTTACCTGGATGTTAGCGGGAAAGCTCTCTGCCGCCAGTCGTGACCTCATGAGGTGAGGGAGGATCTTCAGCTTGACCCGTGTGCTGACCGGCTCCCTCTTCAGTTCCGGCTTGACGGCGCCCCCCTGCTCGGGGACAAACCCGGTGAGAGGCTGAACGCAGGTCGAACGAAAGCACCCAGTGAGGCTGAACAGAGCGCTGGGCCACAATCCATATACATCAGGAAAAATGCATCATATTCGTAGTAAAACTTCACTAAAAACTTTTTAAAAAGTTTTTGTAAAGGACAAAAACATATTGTAGTGACTTTTAAAGCTTTACACCTACCTCCTTTGTTTTGAGAGGAATGTCTCCCAAATAAACCTTATACATCTTGTTAATTATTAGCGGGTTGTTCCAATCAATTATGCTGAAAATGACAAGATAAAAATATTAATGAACAAGTAGGAGAAAATTGGATTTCAAGAGTAACTTTCTGAAGGACGTCCTGCGCCCCCCACATGTCGCTGGGATACCTCTGCTTGCTCTTCAGCTCCAGGTCGGCGGCCGTGGCGACGCTGTGCCGGGTGTCGCTGGATGCCACGACCAGGTGGACCACCGTCTCCACCTCAGGCACCTGCTGCGCCTCGATGAATTTCACCACTCCCAGCTTGCACTGCAGAAACACGCAGGAGTCGATGGCTATTCCTGGCGTGACTCCAGACCCCCCCTAACCGGATACTGAGGGAGACTGGGGGGACTCAGAGAGCCGTATGAGTGACGACTGAGGCCTGACCTGCTCCAGCTGCTCTGGGCTCCACTGTATTTCTCCAATGACACGCTTGGCGGCATAGACGCTCATGCCAGGGGGCGCCTGGGGAAGGCCTTGGCCGGCACTCGCCCCCGCCGTGGCCATGCCGGCCTGGGGGGAAGCTGGGGCGGGGCGGCCAGTGGGTTCGTTAAGGACAAACCTACGAAACAGGGTGGAGTGTTATTGCAACAGCAATGACATGACACTCACACTAAAACAGCCTTTATCGATGACAATCCACCAAAGCACCGATTATACAGCGTCAAATACAGAAAATAGCTTAAAGAAGGAATGCGGTACTTACCCATAAGGCATCAGGAGAACGTCCAACATAAAATCTAACAGCAAGTGGACCGTCTTTGGCTTCTCAAAAAGGTTGAAAGGAGAGGCACCTTTTGAAGGTTCCGATGGGTATTTCATGTGGAACAAGGTTGGGATCAGCAAATGCATTAAGCTGCATAAACGAAAAAGTTACCGGTCACACAGTGAGCCAACTCCGGTCTCAATAGACAATACAGAATGAAAATACATACGCTCCTTGCTTGACGGTGGTACGACTTGCAGTATAGATGCAGTATCATCTATACCAGAGGTCCCCAACCACCGGGCCGCGGACTGGTACCGGGCCGCATAGAAAAAAATACTTGGGGTGTCATTGTCTCCGATTATGCCTAGATGGGACCGGCTCGTTTCGGAGAAACAAGCTCAGGACTCCCACTAATTCACCGTAATGGTGAGTTTTATTTTTATGCGGTTTATATTTGTTTTTATGCCAGTCGTATCATTTTATTTCGTCGTATTTACCCCCCGCACTTTAAAGGCCGGTCTGTGAAAATATTGTCTGACATGTAACCTGTCTGTGGCGCAAAAAAGGTTGGGGACGGCTGATCTATATGATGGTGTGATAGCGGTGAATATTTAGCAGTCAACTTTCAATTTTGATCTTTTGCTGGGCTAGTGGCAAGCCGTATGACAGTATCTACTGAGCATCCACCCTGCCACGCTCCGAACTCTGTACCGACCACGAGCGTAAAGATATCACACCGTGTTTAACAATGTATCAAGCGATGTTTTGTTTGTTTGTTTACTCTGTTCATTTATTTTAAAATTACTAGTATTCAGTTAGTCACAGTAAATGTATTCATGTACTTATTCAGTGACAGCACTTATTTACTCACTAATTCTTCGTACCATATTCACATTCCACTTACAGTGTTTTCCACTTCCCATAATTTATTCAGAATGTATGCTGAGGTCCTCCAGCCGGTAACACTTTACTTGACGGCGCACAAATACTTGTTATTCATTACTTGTTCCTTCAGTAGTTCACAAAGGTTTACAGAATTTACAGACACAGTAACAAAAGTACTTACTTCAGATAAAACATACATCATGATTCATTAATGATGAATCGATATGAAATCAGTATGTAACTAAGACTTAGTTTGTGGGTAATTAGTACATGAGTAATAATAGCATGATGCTATATTTTTTGTGCCCTGAAGTAATGTGTTACCCCATTCCAGCAGGAGAGATACTCACCAGTCCTGCTGGGGCTGAGGTTTCTCCTCCATGGCGGTGAGCAGGGTGGGGGCCAGTTCACATTGCTTCCCCACCTCTAGCCGAGGGTAGCCCATTTTGATGTAGATAATGGTGAAGTTCTGCACAGGGATGCGCGCAGATACATTTCTCATTTCTCACTGTGACACCCCCATCAGCCAGCTACAGTAACCAGGCCGTGGAACGTCCATCCATCAAATCACAGGGTGCCACGGTCATACAAGGTGTTCAGCCCCAAGCATAAATTTAATCAGAGCAAGAATATAATCTAGGAGAGTTTCTTATCTTAACCATCATTTGACCATTTGTAGAAGGTAGAATTAACATCAGAATATTTTTCCATGATATGTTTTTGGGGGAACAAAACATTTAAGTATAATCAGTGCTTGAAGTGGGCCGGAACGCAGTTCCGGAACTTCTGTATCCTAAAGACTTGATTTTTTTTTTCACCGCACAAATGTCAAATGTCGGAAAATTAGAGTTCCTGTATATAGTACATTTTTACAATACAGAAGCATCCATGCTTAACCACGACGGTACAAGCTTAACTACAAAACGGGGAGCCGACTTACAGTCACGAATGAGGCAGCCGATGGGTCTTGGTACTGCACTAACAGCGTCTCGACCGGCAGCTGAATCTTCGGACGGCTCTTTATACGTTTGTTGAGGTGAACCAACAGCTCCATCACCTACGAGAAGGTGAGACAGTGACATCAGCATCGCTACACAGAAGAAACATGTTTAATTAACTGTAGAAAAGTAACCAAGATTCCTGCAGTCCACTGAGGAGACTTACCTTTTTCCTCACACCCTCTTGCACACTTGACAGCTTGAGCAGAACTGGAGGTAGGAATTTGGATATGATATCCTGCAACTGATCATCTGTTTCTGCGTGACCCAGACGGAGAAATACTCGCTCCAGCTGATCTGCAAAATGAAGATGCATATTTCCCCCCGCAGTTATTAATGTTTCTCAACAATTAACCGTATATCTAACTTTAGCTTCCGTTGCGCCACGTGTAAACGCAAAATTAGGATGCAAAAATACACACTAATAGACTCAATTATACGCCGCGGCAAAACAAGAATTAAAAGAAACTCAAGTGTCTATTTACCAGTGACAAAGTACATTCGTATTAACAAATCAAACTTTGTGTGAAATCTACAATCTTCACTAAAACGCGACTGCATTTACTGCTTCTTCCCACGAAACCAACTATACGATGCATTTAAAAACCAGAATCAGAAAGGCGGTTAAATGGATTATTTTGTTTATTCAGCTCAGATGCCCCCCAAAATGTTGCATTTAATGATAACAATACCATATCTATGGTGGAGAGGTATGGCCGAGACCTGGTACTAAATAAAAACATCAAGAGGCAGCCATGCAACGCATGCATATTGCTGCTAAGCGATTTTCTCACAATATAGTGACAAAATATTTATTAATGTTGAAATATCTGATAATAGATAGCATGCAATCTGCCGGATGATGCCCCCTCCAGCAAGCGACCCGTGCGGCCAGACTGTTTCTAGCTACTTGTATTAAATGCCCCGCACTTCTGCTAAGCCAAAGCCCACAAATGGTGGAGGTGACACACAGATCTGTAATGACAAGGCGACACGAAACATCTAGCCGCGTATCCCTGTCTGTCTGACGGGTATTAGTGCTACGTCGGTGTGAGTTATAAGTGAGACGCTTTCGTTTTCTGATCGTGACTGTGCATTTGGCCTAAGCTAAGCGGCGTGCTGCTGATCCTCCACACACAAAGTCCTCCATTCCGCCGGCTTTCTTTCTATCCCCCCTCTGCACACATTTTACTGACCATGCATGAGCCGAAGGCTTCAACATTCACTGTGTTAAAACACAAATCGTAGCGTTTCTCCCCTCCGAGAGAGAGAGGCAGAGCTGGCCGGTGGTAACTTACTGAGTTCATCCTGAGCAGCCATATTTGCGGCGAATGAGCCGCACTCGGCGAACGCCCAGCCCTGCCCAGCCCAGCCCAACCCAGCCCTGCGTGGTGCGGAGCCGTGCAAGCCACTCCTGCTGCCGGCAGCCGAGCAAGGCTCACCCCGCCTCCTCCGGGTTAATGTGCTCCTGCCTAAAGGGGCTGAAGGGAAACGGCGATGGCCCTCGCTCGCTAAAAGGATGCCCAATAACAACAGCAGCAACAGTAGCAACAACAACAACAACAATAATAATAATAATAATAATAATAATAATAATAATAATAATAATTGAGGGCTGCCAGTTCTCACATATCTGGTGTGACATCTTCAGACTCTTATTGCGCTCACGCAAGAAATATTACGGCAAATCTATGTTATTCCATTATAAACTTAAAATTTGCTACATCGAAAAGCCTGGGGTAGCTTGCAAACCATGCAGACTATTTATTTATTTTAATAAGTAATAAATCTGCTACGTACTAGCTGACCACAGTAAAGGCAACCCTGAATACTACTACTACTTCTACTACTACAACCACTACTACTACTACTAATAATAATAATAATAATAAACCAAATTTGATTACCAGACATATCACGTATGATTGTAACTGTTAAAGTAAATCCAAGCATGATTTACATGTTTTTATATGAAGATTTGGATTTCTGAGATAAGGCGGTGACTTTCTGCATGCATGTAATATATTGCATTCACCAACCAAGTACGATGGACACACACTTATAAAATCAGTCGGGGGAGGTATTTTATAAAGAGTTTCCCTATAAATAGCGATTTCAGTAACTGAATCAGCAAATCTAAGCACTAAGTTACACATTTGGAATAACGATTCACTGTTGGCCATGAGAGAAACGATTGTGATGAACTGGTATATGAAAAATTGGGTCCTTTTGTCCACTAATGGCATTTTCTTCGTGTATAGCTCTTGCTCCTAATCGAAACCCAAACTTTACAAAACAAGAAAGAGCCAAAGAGGAATCTTAGCCGTTTGATTTTAATCAGTCTGGACTGGTTTTGGTCGATGCGCATAAAACAATTTGTGAAATCTCGGCTCTTTTAGTTTGACAGCCAGATGGGAGCCCGCACGCGCGGCTCGGGGCCGCTGGGGGCCCCGCGCATGCGCAGACCAGGCCGGCGGCCGTAGTCCGGAGCCGAGCAGCTGTCACTGATCGGGGGCTTTAAATACGCGCAGGGTATTTAAAAGGCTGAAAGACAGCGGCGCGTCCGCAAAACGCCAAATAACGCAGGTAAAATGCATGTTAATGTACATAATATATGCGTGTCGGTGCTATGGGACAGCGGTCCGCCTCGGCTTTGGTGAGCTCGCTATCAAAAAGGGCTGTTTATTACCGCTAGCCGTGATGCTAACAGCTAACAGCCGTGAGGCTCCAGGCTGCCGCGAGGCGACACGCCGCTCTGCGGTCGGACAGCGGACGCGGTGCACTCGTGTCGTCGGGGGTTTGCTGGAGGACCGGCCTTCGCCGCAAAGCCCCCACGCCTGGGTGTCCCGCCTCTGGAGGCCTGCGCCGGCCGTCTTGCCGGGCACCTTCGGCCGCCATCCGAGGCTCGCTGCTGGGGATGAAGGAGGGGGGGCCCTGGCCGATCCTGCTCTGTCGTATCCGTTACGACGCTGGAGCGGTTAAGGACGGTACCGGTCCGTGTGCCGGGGTGGGCTGGCCGGTGCCGACCCGGTGCCTAAGGGTGTAATGCACAACCGGTGCATGTAGGCGTTAAGGTGTATGGCAACGTTTCTGAGCCAGGCTGCGTAATGGAGGTGATGGTGTGTTGTTGTTGATGATGATGATGATGATAATAATAATAATAATAATAATAATAATAATAATAATTCCACCTGCGCTACACTATCCCTAACACATGATTGTAATACACTTTTTTTATTATTATTGAATTACTTATTACATTTAAGTTGCTTAAACTAGCTCCATGATTATTTTTATTAACCCACTAGTTTATTAATGCAAACCTAATACGCAAATTTGTCACTGGATTTTATCATGTTTTAAACAGGCACTGCTCCACTTAATGTGTATTTAAATAGATTTTCTTTGCGGTAAAAGAAATTTCTATACTTGTAGTTTTGCCTTAACAATAAAACTGAAACCGCAGAGAATTTTGTATACTTTATTTTATTGTTTGGGGGGGACATTAAAGCTACTTCTAAAGCTGATGTTGTTCAATATTGTCACGGGGAGGGCGGCTGACCATGAATCAGCAGTATATCAGAGCATCTACAACCGCAAAGCGAGACATGGGCTTTTAAATACTCATTTCTGTGCTTTCAAAAGTGAGACTGGTGAGATGTTTACCTCGTATGTTGAGGGCAAATGTCTTGCGTACCTCAGAAGTACCTTCTGAAGTAGGAATGTCACTCATTTGGTTTGACATTCTGGGTACACGCAGGCATACGTTTCCCTGGAGCACTGGGATTTTCTGAAATGGGAGTGAAGTCCTGCCTCTGTGGCGATTTCCTGCTGAAATGATTGATATGCCTACACTGGTTGCTTGCACGCTGCTGCCCGACTGATTAGCTCTCAGCATGCAGCTGCAAGTTACCCCTGTGCCGGCTTGGGGAACTTTCATTGACTCATGAAAGAAAGAAAGAGAAAAAAAAACAACCGCTATAATCGGTCAAATGGCATCTTGTACTTTTGGAAACCTTTTCTCCCTTTCTGGATGCATAGCAAGTGTTTTGTTTTCTTTTATTTTCTTCATCCAAGCCATGCTCAAGGATATACTTTAAGTTATCCTCCATATTTACTTCCATTAGAAAAGCTCTTAAACAGTGTGATACCTATATTTAGACTCTAATTTTAGTGAACGTGAGAACCCCTTAAAAAGGGGCGTCTGCGGACGGTCATTGCTGTACGCTAATATGAGTTTGTCGCGCGGACAGATAATGGGTTAGTGATCGGCATTGGTCATCAGATGTGTATTCACCAGCAGTACCACTCGGTAGCTCCCGATCATCTGCGGTTGCTTAAGTGCCCTTTAAAACTGCACTTCGTGGCAAACCGAGATCACAAGTGCTTTGTTTTCGTTTTCCTTTTTTTATTTTTTGTTAATCACTGATCTAGTAAAGCCTAAAAAAACCCGAAGGAAGAAATTAGCATTAGCAGGTAACGTGTGTTTCTTTAAAAGATGGTGTCTCTAGCTTGTATTTTACTTAATACCGAATTTCCTATATCCAGATACTTAGAGTAGAAGCCATGATGTTTAACTCTAGAACTTCCTCCATTGATGTCACCACGTGGACGTTACAGTTGTTTTAAAACAATTTACAACTACTTATTTATTGGTGATCTATTGGTCTCTCTTTACGCCCATGAATACGAATCAGTACAGGTACCAGGTACCCGTGTAAGTTTGATTTTCTTTCCAGTTGAAATACTGGTACATGTAACTCTACTTCTGTGAAGTCAGGTTTGCACCTTTATTAATTCTGAAACTGCAGCTTTGCATTGTTATGGAACCACTTCAGGGGTCAAAATTGGATAATTAGATGATAATAATAATTTAAATAATTGGTACTTTATTTATCTAGGTATAAATGCATTTTACTAGGTTTGGCCTTCATTAATTCATTCTTCACTAATGTCTTGTTTTATTTGACCATTTTTACAGCTTATCGATTAGTCGGGTGTGACATTTATAACAACTTAAGCAGTTGTTTTAGACTCTTTTTGAGACACTTGCATTGTTTGGAAGGTTACGGTGATGTACCCTAGTCTACATCGCAGAAGCATCCAGTTAAACGCCTATGAGTTTTTTACAGAAGACTTGTAGAAAAATCCAGCTTTAGGAAGTTGACCCGCTGCTACTGTTTGTTCCCCACTCTCCAGGGCTACTGTTTAATCTCTGCGTTAACTGGAGGCTAGCTGTGATTAATTCTTGCCTGTGTAAATACCAGACCCTGATACTGAGACTTGCTATTGAGGTACCACTCTGACACATTCCTCCTTTAAACAAACAATAGCCGGTGGAAACGAATAAATAAAAAAAATCTGGAAAAAGCCATATACTTTGGGATTTCATTCCTTGATTTGCTGTGCCCGCCCCCCCCCAACCCCCTGCGCGCGCGCGCGCGCGCACACACACACACACACACACACACACACACAGTGGCAATGTGAATAAGGATTTTAATGTTTTTGAGAATTCATAAGACAGAAATGAACTGTAGCGTTCTGTGGAATTGTTCTTGTTGGATAAAAACCCTTTGTACATGTGTGTACCGTGCGCGTTCCTGAGGTTCCGAAAGACCCCCGGCCCCATGCTGTGCCTGGTCTAGCTGCCGCAATTCCGCGGAAGTGCGTTGCCGCAGGTGCTGAACATTTGGGCCTTTAGTGCCCTCTTGTGGATTTAAAACATATACACATCTGTGAAGTGTTACAGGCAAGTGATTTTGCACCCGTAATTTCGGGGGGGGGGCACACATGTTAGGGATTGCGTGCTTCAATAAACATCTCCTGTTTTACGTTGAAATACAATACAGAATTTCATTTAGTATAGGTGAGTTGTCTGAAACATTTAAATAATTTGGCAGGCTGGGTTTTATGGCCAGTAAACCAGTGGCAGTAAAAAGCACTGAGTTATGGTCTGGTGGTGATTCCTGACAGTCATTTTAATGTTGCCTCACTGGGTCATGAAAATGGGTCGGCGTATTTTATTAGCAGTTGGGTAAATATTTTTGATTATTTAATAAAACTGTAGGCTTTTACAGATTGATTGCTATTTTAGTCCCTTAGGCTGTGTGTGAATTGTATATTGTCGCTACTGGTTATTGTTATTTATGTATATTGAGCATTTGTATGGTGTTAAAAAAATGAATTGTTTTGCAGACTTAACAAATACTTCGATTTTAAAATGCTTGGTAGTGTACTTCCTTGGTAGTGTAGCGTGGTTCCTTTTGGGCTGTTGATTTGTATTTTTTTATCATAACTGTACACTACTCTGCCTATGAATCACTCAATTGTTTTTCCTTGATGCACCTTGCTCTAGTCTTGAATGTTATTAAGTAAAGATGGGAATGAGTACTTGAGTACCCAGAAGTGCACTTCTATAGTCAAAAAATGTACTTGATGGTAAAATTGCATGCCCCTCAAGCCTGCCTCTCTCTGCTGTTGAACTCTTTGCCTGACTGTAGCCTTGCCGCTGCAGGGCTACACGCGGGCACAATGGCGGGAACGGAGGCGGACCCCCCCGCCAACCCCGCCTGCAAGATCATGACCTTCCGACCAACGGCAGAGGAGTTCAAGGACTTCAACCAGTACCTGGTACACATGGAGTCACAGGGGGCTCACCGGGCCGGCCTGGCCAAGGTACCGGCTCTGCCAGAACCCGCTCTCATTCTCAGGGATGTAATGGCAGCCGGTGACGTAACGGGGCCTCTTATGTGAGAAATGGATTTCAAACAGTGACTAAACTATGCCCCTTTGGGCTTTTGTGTCAGCTTCAGTCCAGCTAATTTCCATATCTTTGTGCAATTAGTCATTTATATTCTGGGTTATCATTTAAGCACAACTGTTCAGCAGTGAAAAATACCACTTTAATTTTTACCCCTTTTACTATTATTTATTTATTTACATTTAATCTTAAGTAGCCAATTAATGTCGTTTTAAGTCCGGCGCTCCGTTCTCGGGATGTGTGGAGCCCTGCACACGTCTCCTCTCCCATGTCGGCCATCGCTTAATACAGGCTGTGTGCCGCCAGATTCCCCTCACAGCACAGGGGCCCCTGACAGACAGTAGATCTCACTGTAGTGCAAGTAAGAAATGCAACTCTGTGTTTGTCCACTGGGCTGCTCCTACGTGCGTCCAGGGCGACACAGGAGGGAATATCTGCATTTTTACTTGCATTTGAAACTTGTATCTATTTCAATCAGTACAGCAGAGGCAATAAAAGAGAATTCAGTATTTGAGAGTTGTGGTTAGGATAGAAAACCTATATACATGCACAAAGACTGGGTTTGAAACCCTTGCTCTAATAAATGCTGTCTTTCCATCCTCTAATGCTAATCCTGGTCGGGGTCGTGGAGTTACTTAACATGAACCCATAAAAGACTTTTGTTGCCACCTATTGGTGATCATGTGTTACTTCGAATGGATAGTAAGCCATGGCGTGGTAACGTCGATCAGAGTAGGATGACTCTGTATCTGAAGGCGCCGCTCCCCGGCAGGTGGTTCCTCCCAAGGGCTGGAAGCCCAGGCGCAGCTACGACGACATCGACGACCTGGTGATCCAGGCACCTATCCAGCAGATGGTAGCCGGCCAGTCGGGCCTCTTCACGCAGTACAACATCCAGAAGAAGCCCTTGAGCGTCAAGGAGTTCCGGCGCCTCGCTAACAGTGACAAGTGAGCAGCCAGTCCCCCCTCCCCACCGGTGCTCTGTCTTGTTCTGACATGCTTGACCGTCTTGAAACGCCGCCTCTCGCCTGGACAGATACTGCACGCCCCGGTACCTCAACTACGAGGACCTGGAGAGAAAGTACTGGAAGAACTTGACCTTTGGCTCTCCCATCTACGGGGCAGATGTCAACGGGAGCCTGTACGATAAGGTGAGGCTGCTGACCAAATGCGTATGAGAGGCGTGTGTGGGGGGGGTGATCAGCCTATTAGTTGGAAAAGAGATTATAGTTTGGATTTGAGTGTTATCTGCGTTCACCTTTTCCCAGAGCTGTTCCACAGAAGGTGCAGAAGTCTTGGGGGGGATGGGGGAGGTGTCTGTCAGTCATTCTGCTGCTGGTGTATTAAAAAGAAAGGAAATTGAGAGGGGGTGTTTTTGGGGTGTCTCTCAGTAATGCTGCTGGCAGCCAAGCTTGATGTAGGATGGTGGTCAACTGACCTGTCATAGCTATCAACCCTAAATATACAAGCTCTTTCCTCCAGGACGTGGAAGAGTGGAACATCGCACACCTCAACTCTATCCTGGACGTCATCGAGGAAGACTGCGGCGTCTCCATCCAGGGCGTCAACACGCCCTACCTCTACTTCGGCATGTGGAAGACCAGCTTCTCCTGGCACACGGAGGACATGGACCTCTACAGCATCAACTACCTGCACTTTGGGGAGCCCAAGTCGTGGTGAGTGCGTGAGGAGGAACCTGGACCTCCTGCTGGACCAGTCACACTTGACATCGATGAAGCGATCAGCCTATCAGCGAGCGATGGGGCCCAGTTTCCTTCACGCTCACAGCTTGACGTTTCCTACTCCAGGCTGATAAACCCCTATGGATGCGTGAGGTTCTCTTGTGTGCGTGATGGTTGAGTCGTTTGTGGTCTAATCTGTTGTGAGAGTAGAATGTACGTAATGTACAAATACTTTTAATGCATTTGTCTCTTTCAGCTGTTACCTTGCTCTCACTCTTCACCGTGCTCTATATTTTTCCTTGTACATGAGAATACTCACTACATATCCTCAAGGTGTCCTTAGGGTCATTTTCTTGCTTCAAAACAAATATTCAATGGGCATGTCCAGGCTTTTGGCTGCTAGTGTATGCGCTCTTGTGTTTTTGCGTGCAGCCTCAACACTGTGTTGTACAGGGTGTCTGCAGAAACACAAAACATTATTTTGTTGTATTAAGAAGTTGAGTAAACAGTTTGCAGTCTTCCTGTTTCTAATCCCCTGTTTCCCACAAGTGCTTTATGTTAAGTGTTCTAGAAGGTGGTAAATTGTCCACTGGGAATGTTACCAAGACATCTGTTATCCGCATGACAGGAAACCGAGGGCGTCTTCAGTGTTTACTTCTGTTGCTGCTTCTGAATGTGCATGCAGCTGGTGTTGATTAATATCACAGGAAATACAGCAAACAGCCACTTTCAGTGGTCTTAATGACAGTCGGGGAATATTCAGGATTCTCTGACTCATTTTGGTAAAGAGTGTTGCTGATAGACCAGAGCAGGCTTTGATCTGTGGGCATCAGAAGTTCCACATCAGAACTCTGAATGTCACTGGCTTTTAAAAATTAGCCATGGTATTTATTTGAATTTTTGCTCTGGCATGGAGATGTGTGAAGTGTTAGATGGGTGAGTGGAGATGGGATCTTGATTTCAGCTTGGTCTGTTTCTGGATATTGGGTATCGGACGTGGCGCTGGCAGTAAGATCCCACCCTTCTTGAGATCTGTTTCCCGGTAATGCCCTCCACCTCCGAACGCATCCGCGGATTATCCGCAGGGTTGTGAACATGCAGGGAGCCGAATGGTGCCCATGCCGGTCAACAGATGGTCTAATCCCACAGCCAATTAGCTGACTAAACAGTGGACAGAGAGATTCCGTTAATGAAGCAGCCCCTCTCAAGATCCTGAAGGATTTATGGGTGCCCGATTCCCCCGACGGCCCCTCCCTCAGCACAGACGTGAGCTGAAGGTGAACCAGACTTCCCATTCCCGTCCTGTCATGCCAAATCCCTGCGTGGCGCCACTGTGGTCCTGCTGTGGGCCAAGCTGGTGCAGTTTGGCACATCCTCTGCGAAGGGCAGTACCATCTTTAAGAAACGTCTGCATTTTATGTGCGTATTTTTATGCTTTGTTTTTGTTTAGCATTGTGGAGACGTAACTGAGTGCCAAGTGATGGACTAGTATCCTGACCTTGGTTTACAAGCATTGCATTCTGGGATACAGTCAGCGAAGCTTTAATAGTGTTTCTCAATCAGTCCTCCGGGACCTTCAGGCAGTCCATGTTTCTGCTCCATCCCAGCTCCCAACACACCTGTACCAGCTATTCAGAGTTTGTAATTGGCTGGGAGCCAGGAGGGATCGAAACCGCAGGCTGCCTGGGGGTCCCCAAGGACTGGGCAGAGAACCTGCTGCGTTAATGAACAGAACGGGCTGACACGGAAGCAATGAGTCTGGACTCTCTGAGGTTCCTTAATGGAGACTCGTCACGGCGAAGGCAGCCGGAGCTAATGACGATTGTCACGTCAACGTCAAGTGGAGAACTGAAAAGGGGGGGGGGGGGAATCGCGATGACTAATGGTGGAACATTACGCCGTTAAAGATGATCGTTCCCATTTGCAGGAGCCTGAGGGCATCCTGAAGGAATCCATTTAAAACGCTTCTCCCAGACAAATGTGTGCAAAGACACGCCTGCATTAATGGCATTATAAGTGAATTTTAGCCCTTGTTTAGTAATGGCGCCAAGTCTCAAAAGCAAGGCATTTCTTAATATTGGACTGTACCGAACTGCCTACTGAGTTTTTATTGCCTTTAATGGATAGGAATCACTGTTTCTGTGCTACGAATGATGGTGAGTCCAAATGGAAATGCAGCTTTCAGCAAGTCTCTCAGCCTTGCTAAATTTGTCACCGGAAGTTCGTAGTTTTATTTTTTTTTTTTAAGAAGTATAATATAGTTATTTCCTTGTTCCTGTAGTTTGTGCCCTTAAATACGTTTCCAGTACTCACAAGGTCTTGATGCTTGCTTAAGTCAGTGTTGCAGATTTACTGGTTTCATAATGGCCCATAACAAGCAATGTCTAACATCTGTCTTCCACAAAGGCATTTTTCTTTCTATTAAATGTTTTTTTTTTTTGACTGACTCATTCAGTTCTGTTTTTGCCATTTTGCTATTAATTGCAATGTAGTCACTGGCTCCGATAGGAATACCAAACACAGATGTTTGGCGTTTTATGTGATTGCGAAGGTGTTACGAATTAAAAAGCACCTAATGAGACTGCTTGTGAAGGAACTTTTTAACTCTGAACAGCTTTAAGACTATAATTTTGGGTTTCACCTTATTACTACTTGAATGTTTTTTTTATTTTTTTTTTTTTACTTAAAACTACTGGTTGTTTGTAAACGTGTAAATAACATAATGATCTTTCTTATAAAACCAATAAACCTGCCAAATTTTCATTGGATTAAGCAATCGTCCGAAGACTTTCTGTGAGCACTGCATTTAAATTATTTATGGGGTTTGCTGGTTTATTTATTGAATCTTTTTGTCGCAATCGCTCGGTTAAAATGGTGGGCATTTCCCCTCCTTGCCTCTAAGTGGCAGCAGACTCCAGCTTCTCCTTCCTTGGAGCGACATCATCCACCTTCAGGTGTCAGTCTCAGCAGGTTTAGTGTATTAGTCAGCCAGGAAGGTATTATCATTCCAGATGAGGTTCCCTGTTGTAAGCACAGTTATGTTCTTTTGTTTTGGAGGCGTGGGGGTCACGTGACGGAAGGTCTTGTACTGAACAGGCTGGTCTGTCCTCTGTCATCTTTTTCCTTTTTTTTTTTTTTTTTTTTTTTTTTTTTTTTGTTTGTTGGGTTGGGTCCGAAGGATGGAGTGTTATCGCTGCCAAAGTGCGAATAAATAAAAAAAACCCCAGGTGCCCGCAAGATTCGGCATCCGTCTTCCTTCAAATAAGAGTGAGGAGCAGCGCCTGTATTATGGCTCTCTATTCCAGGCGTGTCGTTCTCAGGCAGCTTTAAGGCGACGTGCGGGGCTGGGGTTGCCCTGGAAGTAAGCACTGTCATTACAGGCGGCGAAAGAATGCTCCCCTGTGTTTGTGAACTGGGCTTAAAAAACAGAAGGGGGGAAAAAATGTGCTTTGTAGCTGATTTTATTTTTTTTATTTTTTTTTTATTTTTTTTGATATGTTGTGTGTGCAGGTTCCAGTGATGTGTATTCTGTAGTGGTGCCCCCCCATGCCTCCACCCAAACAGAAAGGAAGCTGTCAGTGTTAGCTGACCTGTGAGCTTGGCCTTGGAGTTCTGCTCCATGTCCCTGACTGTCTCTCTGCCTACGTGGTCTCCTCTGGTTTTCCATTTGGCGTCCTCTGTCTGAGCCCCTTCTGGAGAGGGTGGTGTGTCAGGGGGGTGCACTCTCCCTGCCCGCCCCACCCGCCCCTGCTGTCCCCAGCCTCATTAGAGCCCGTCAGCCTTGCTGTATCTGCCTCCTTAGACAGTCCGCGGTTGTCTCTTCTCTCTGCAGCCTGTCTTGGTGTGGAGGTGGGGGTCGGCTAGTCAGTCGCTGACATTAGCCCCCGACCCCCGTGACCTTACAGCACCCCTCAGCTTCCTTGGCCAGTTCCTCTCTGTGCTGTCATTTCCACTGCTTCTTTCTAAGAGATGATTCTCATCGGAAGCGGATCTCGGCACCTTGGGAATGGTGGTTTCCAAGTTTGACTGGATAGGCAGGGTGTAGATGAGAATGTCCCTGAGGGTGTCGATGGGAGTGTCGATTTTGAGGTGACTCTTGTATAAGATGCATGGTCAGGGACTGAGATCGAATTTTATGTGATGGAGGGGTGGGTGCTTTTAGTTTTCATTGGTGTTTATTAATTTTATTATGCTTCTCAAAGCAAATATTTAACTAATTTCTTATTTTTGTGCTGCCTATAAACATTATCAGTAGAGGACTTGGGGTGGAGTCTGCACAGTAACACTCTTTCAGCGTTTTTTCTCTTTTGACCACTAGAGGTCTCTCTCGCATTTCATCTCTCCCCACTGTAGACAAGTTGAATGTTGAGACTGTGTGTGTGTGTGTGTGTGGAGATAATCAGCATGCAACAGCCAATATACACACATTGGTCAGTAATGTGTTTTTTTTATATATATATAAAAACACATTACTGACCAACGTATGTATAGTGTGTTCATTGGCTGTTGCATGCTGATTAGTATATAGTGATATTGCAATGAGGGCAGTATGTTTGAGGTCAAAATAAAGTAATGCAGTTTTTTTGTTGCCCAAGTGCCCGTGGCCCCGTATGTGACCTGCCATGTGACCTGCTGCGAGCCCAGAAATTCACTTTGATTTCCCTGAGCTGTTGGCCCTGCAGTCCACTTGGTGAAAGTGTGCAAAAGGTCACCACTAGTTGTATAAAATGCAATGTTTCCAGTTCTCATTTCCTAGTACAGAGCTTTCACTCTTGATGTTGGAAACCTAATAGCATTTTCTGAAAGCTACATCATGTCAGACTTCCTCAAGAAACAAAAATACCTCAGCTCCCGGCTCACAGACTATATTAAATCTCCAGAAAATTGCTGAAAGAGAAATTCATTTAACCATCAAAGGCTTTTAATTCCTGAAACAATGCAAAAGGTTACTTTTTATCCTTAATAAAGGTCTGAAGGGGAAGCATTTTGACCTTCGTTAATGGTTTTGGAACTGTGTGGAAATTTGATTAGCGCCCTTTTCCGTTTGCGGGGCCGTAGCCTGTGATTTCAGTGTCGATTGGTTGTGTGATGTGCTTTAGAAGCCATACACTGTTCCTCCCTGGGACGCGTGTCACTGAGACTGCATCCCCCAGAGCTCAGTGTGGCACCAGGGGATTCAATTTCCTCGATTCGGAACGTGGCGCTCGATTTGAGCTGGGCTCCTCTCATCCTCGTTCTGCTCGTTCGCATCTGCTCCGAAGAATAATTCCACTCTACTGTTACCCGAACTCGTGTGCAAAAATGTGGAGTGACAATGACAATGATTACTGGGACTGGGAGCACCTCTGCCTGAGAGGGGGTGGGCTGACGCAAGTGGGAGTCTTTCTGCTTTGACTGATCACTATCATTATTGTGATAAATAAGGGGTGAAACCAAGGAAGCAGTTCCCCGTCAAACCTCGAGAGAATGCTGGGCTCGCTCCC
>JABFEA020000054.1:2917795-2929718 GCA_019775915.2 Cyphomyrus plagiostoma
AAGCAGGATTACTTGCTTAACCAGATAACTTGCCAGATTTAAGGTAGTCTGGGCTAAATGTAAGTTGATGAAAATAATGTCTTTATCCCAGACTACCTTAAATCTGGCAAGTTATCTGGTTAAGCAAGTAATCCTGCTTTGTGAAACAGGCCCCTGATGTCTTGGAGAGGCTGGGGCAGAGAGCGCCACCCGGTGGTGATTAGCGGCCCTCCCACCAGCCACTCTGCTTGGTATCGAGTGGTATGGAATGCTTGTTTACATGAAAGCGAGCAGCGAAGGTCAGTCTGGGAAAGAGGATCCAGTAATGCCCTGTTTATGAGCCGTGGCAGGCCTGCGGGGTTCAGCGTGGCCTGCTGTCTTCCGAATGTTTATCGGAAATGGCTTGCATTTGTTCTAACGCTGTCTCCCCCATAGGTATGCCATCCCCCCAGAGCACGGCAAACGGCTGGAGCGATTGGCCATAGGTGAGGATACCCGCCGCACTCGGAACATGACTGTCTGTTTCCTACGTGTCCCCATGTGCATCTGTGCTGTGTAGTGTATCTGCTTTCCACCATTTGGTGTATGACTGGCATAGTCGTGGTGGGGCTGTACATGAAGTTCGCTTTGATGGTCGTGTATGTGTTTTGTGTGTGTGTTTGTGTGGCAATGGGCTGTTATTGCTGGATTTCATAAATATAGCCCCTGATCGTGGGCTGTCTGACCTGCTCGCCCGCTGATATACGAAACGACCCAAGAAGCCGGCATATTTCCCATAATCCCCTCCTGGTGCTGTAATTATCCCACTCGCTCTTTATGCACCAGCGCCTTTGTCTCGGCCCGTTGCCGCAATCACGCTCGACCGCAGAGCCAGCGAGTGTCGCTTCTAGAACACGCCATCCGTGCTTCTCATAGCTGTAGCTAAATGCAGTGTTCTGCAGCAGTCGAATTAGCCATGTTGTCTGTTCACTGTATACTGCACGTACAGGCAGCCAAACTTTAGTCAGTAATATGTTTTGAGTCATTGAGTGACCTGGGAAGGGGCACTCCAGGGGCGAATCAGATTTCTGCTGGGGCCAATGGCCCGACCCCCTTGTACATGTCCCAACTGGGGACTGACAATCAAAATGAAAGCTATCAGGGTCTGTAGTCCCTTAATCCAGTGCTCCTAAATGGATCAGGTCCGACAGAGCTTAAAGGACGTGATTTCTATTTCATCTGGAATTCAGCGCGCTTGTTATTGCCATATATATCCATGCCTGTGGCTGGGTATGGAGTAAATGGCTGCACTGAACAAATAGTGATGTCTGAAGCAGAATTCCGAGTGTGTCGATAAACGCCCCCCCCTCAGGACCTGCGGGAGTGTGTCGGTGGGGGGGGGCTGTTTCACCTTTGGAAATTAGTCAGACAGGTGAGGGCGGGGTGGGTGTTGAAGACGTGCACCATTTGTCACACATTAATGGGAAAATGTGGCGATAGATATATCATAATGGTCGCAGGAAGGATCCCACTGCCTTTCTGCCTCCTTTCCCCATTTACATTTTATTTGAGCAGACGGCTTTATCCAAAATGACCTGCCTTTTGGAGGGGGGGGGGGTCAGCGATGGGCAATAGGGCCTCGCTCAAGGGCCCGATGATGAAATCAGACACCCCACCCTCGCTGAGCTGCATTACCGCCCCATTTTTCATGTTCTATCCATGAAATGGAATCTTTGCCACCACAGTCGTCCTGTTTAAAAACCTAAAACTGCTAATCCTGCCCCCCCCCCTCCACCCCCCGAATGCAGAACCACTCCTTCAATTTGAATTTTTTAATTGGTTTTCTTTCCGTCGAGCTTGGCTGTCTTTCTGCTGTCGTGGTGCTGAAGCCAAGACCGGATTCTCTTTTCCAAAACACACGCAGACGCCGCGTTTGAATGGATGCTCTTTTGCGGAAGGCTTAAGCTTTTCGACGGGGAACACTGGTATTGGCGTGGCTGTCTTCTTATTTAGGTTGGGGTAGAATCTTTAAAATGTTGATTTTTAAAGCAGCTAAAAGTTGGATGGGTGGGTGGGTGGATTTTTACAAATTTATTTTAATGAGCTTAACAAGCGGTGATTTGGCACTAATTAAGAGCGACGTGCTTGTCATGTGATTTGCATGATCCACGTATTGGAATAAACCAATACTCAGGGGTGGCATTGATCACTATGTGTATGAAAATATTGTACAAAAGTGTATCAGGGGTGGTATGTGCCTCAGCTGGGCAAGTCTGTACATGTGATCAGAAGGTTGTTGACCTTGGCAGAATAGCCACACATCCGTGAGCCCTTGAGTAAGACCCTTAGCCTCCATACCCCCCCCCCATGTGGCTGACTCCCCCCTCCACACTCACCTATATGGAGGTCAAGATGGGGCAAAGCAAAAAGAATATGGCATCTGAAACCTAAACATGGTGACAAATGGTCTGTGATGATGATTATCGGAGTGTATGGCCTATTGCCCGCTTGTTCCTAACCCCTGAAAATGTTGCCCCGTATATCTGAAGTGTTGAAGCTGACTGACTCAAATGTCCAATACTGATCTATCCTGTGAAGCTTCGCAGTGAATATAGTCTTGGTATTGCCAGTATTCTGATCTTTTCAGCGGTGCACGCATTCCTCGGCCGGCACAAATATGGCACGCGGGTTGCGGAGTTCCTCCGAACATCGCTGTCATGACTCAATTTATGGCTCAGCAGGACATGGGGATACCTAGAACGTTACATAAAACATGGGTGTTAAAACGGAGATGGAACGAAGACACTATGTGTGTTTTGTAATGAGACTGTCAGATGGGTCTCCGATAACGTCTCGCTCTCAGGAGCAGCAGGTCGGGTTCGGTGTTTATGCAGCCCACCTTCCTTCCTGGGGAGTCCTGCACCCCCCTTCTGGGGGGACTTTCCCAGCTAATAAATATCATTGCCATCCTTTCTGCTTCCTTCCAAGGCTTCTTCCCCAACAGCTTCAAAGGCTGCGAGGCCTTCCTCCGTCACAAGATGACCCTGATCTCTCCATCCATCTTGAAGAAGTATAGCATCCCCTTCGACAAGGTACCTAAGAGCCCACACTCTCCATCTGCCTGCATGCTGTGGGAGACTTTGATTTTGGGGACATAATCATGACTGCTTGTGCAGGACCCTCCTCTACATCTGTGCACCAGACCACCCTCTCGGCCGGTTTTAATTTCATTTATTAATATCATGAAGTCCTTTTAAATAATGTAAACCACAAAGCTAAACTGAGGTAAAATATATTTCTCATTAAAATCCTCCACAAAGAACTATTAATACCATTAGACTGTGTAAAGTCTAATTAAATTCTTTTGTGCTTTAGAAATAATTGTGTTCATTACCGAAAACATTCTGCAGAAAGACAAGTATTGTGTTTTTTTTGTTGTTTTTTTGTGTCCGGGCAATGCAGAGCTAACTCTAGCACCCAGTGTGAAATGGAGAGTAGTGTATGTGTGTGGGTTAGGTTTGTTACATTGTGGGGACTATTTTTCAGGTCCCCACAAACATCTGTGAATGCAATCAAAAAACTAAAAATGCCAAAAGTCACATTTTGCTTGGTTACTTATTAGGTTAAGGTTAGGGCTGGGTAGGGGTTAAACTAATCATGCTGTGACTGGTTTTCCCATAGAAATGAATGGAGAGTCCCCACAACGATATAATTACAAATGTTTGTGTGCGCATGAGAGGGGGAGAGAGACTGTCTGTGTGTCTGTCTGTCATACAGGACAGTACAGCACCCCCTTTGTCTGCCCTGCGCTGCAGATTTCTCGGACCTCAGGGTTTTGCCACCTCACTCGCTCTTGCCCGCCCGCCATGTGGCCTCTGCCAAGCACACCTGCCAGCCACAGCTGTGGGTTCAGTCGGACCGCACCCGGCTGCCTGGCTGCCAGCGAATTAGACACAGCACTACCTCTCCCGGTTAATGAATGTTAAGAGTCATTGATCAAAGTCAGAATCACGTTTGAGCCCAAAATTTGAGCCCAAAATTAGCCAATTAAATCATTCCCCCCCCCCCCCCCCAAGGTGCATCTCTATTTGGCTGGCCAAAATAATCTCACTTTAATTTACGGGGTATCCGCGAGCCAGCCCTGCGGTGCGGGAGTAGGGTTTCTGTCATACTTGCTGTAAACAGCCTCTTCTTCAGTTGTGTGGCAAAGACTAAAGAGCTGTTAGTGTCTCAACCTGGCAAGATTGGTGGGTTTACCATAAAAGCATGCTCAATCAGGGTGAAGACTGTGGGTGGGGCTCGAGGCCCTTCAGTCATTGTGCCAATCGGGTGGCTGTGCCGGTACGCCCCTCCCCCAAATGGAGCCCGTCTGCAGGGCTTCTCCATGCCAGGCTGGCGATGCAGGCATGGCTCTGGGGCTAACAGGGAGACTCCTGCAGGACCACGGCCTAAACAATGTTTTTTTTTTTTTTAATGCGTTTGCCGTATAGTGTCTGTGGGAGACTGGGGCGTCCTCAGCTTGCCTGAGCATAATTACAAATTTTTAGTTCATTTTAAAGTCACTCCTGCATCTGTTCAGTTTGTAGCGGAGACTGTTTTGCACCTCTAGGGGGCGCTGTTGAGTAAGTCGCTACTTGCCTGTCTGCCGCTTTATGCATGATTTTATGCTTTTCTGATCTCATGGCTGCACCCGGAGCTGGACACCAACGTCTTTATACTTAAATGTTGACACGGTGGCCGATGTCTGTCGTTATAAATGTTCATTCCTTTCCCTGGATTTGGAACTCGCTGTCCTGGAAAGGTGCTGTCATGGCCCTTTTTTCCCAGGCGCTGGTGTCAGGCCCAGCCAGCTTGTTGCCTTATTCTGTCTTTGTGCGCCTACAACCTTTCAGCTGCTTGGGAAGCCGGCGGAACGCTTTTGGTTTGGTGGAGCCCTGTGGAGGGTTTTTTCAGGTTTTTAACTGAAGCGATCCAAGTTTGCTCAGTCATTTCTAAATGCACCTGAAAGTTTTACTGGGGCATTCCAGGAAAAGTGCCTTATTTAGGGCCAGAACACAGAGCTTAGTCACCCCGTCACCCTTCTCCCAGCATGCTGAGAGTAAGGAGCCGCTCAGCGTGCTGAGCTAACAGCCATCCGGACAGGATCCACATCCCCCACCCGCCACCCCCACCTCAACAGCCGGCCTCAGGCAGAGCTCGGGGTGTGCTTCAGGCTGATAAGCAGCCTGGCCGTGGATGGGCCTGCCAGAGCTCCTGGTCCACAAAGGCGCAACCTGCCGGAACCTTCCGAACTCCCCAGGCTTTCAACTTCTCAGGAGAGCTGGGGTTGACGGCCTCGGCCAGCCGCTCGGCCCGTGTTCGTAAAGATACTCGCCGGTCTGAAATCATGTACGGCTTCAAATCCCCGCCTTCCCAATGGCTCTCTGTGACTGAAATACTTTCATGGAGATGCGTGACTGTGTCCAAATTGGGCCTGCAGATTAGGCAGGAAATGATGCTTTGGTCACTTACCCGCTAAAATAAATAGTCCACTATCTATTTAATAAATTTCTGCTGGCTTGAGTGTTTAACCAGCTGGCTATTTTAGGGAAGTCCACTTCATTGTCCACATTAAATTAATGGGCGCAAGGCAATTTGGGGAATGTCGGCACCCATCTCCTGAGCTTCTTTGGAATCTGGGTCTCTTATCTGCTTTTTCTAGAATAGTCCAGCCCTGAAGGGGGTAAAGCTCACCCTTCCCTCAATGTTGTAAAAAAATCTCAGAATGCAATCAAAAAAAGAACCCCTACCCAGACTTCAGGCATTAAGGTTGTCATTATTGGGATTAGGGTTATTCCTACAGAAATTAATGGAGTCCCCACGAAGATATAGATACCTTATCTGTGTGTTTGTGTGTGTATAGCCTGATTTTTAAACACTGAATCCTTACGAAAGGCAGAAGTTTAAAGCTGCGTTCCGGCTATTTAAAATCCAGTGCGCCCTGACTTTCATGCTAATTTCACTTGACTTGAAAATATAATGTGGGGGATTGGAGCACGAATGCAGTGAATGCTTAACTAGGCCTGATTACAATTATATTAATATGGCTTGATTACAAGTCCTCATATTCAGGAAAACGCAATTATGTTGATTTGCCCTTCCATGCATTTTGTTGTATTTTAAACGCTTCTTTTCTCACATGCTTTGTCGGGCCTCTATTACTGTCATGATGTGCCGTCCATGACCTTTAACCCCTAGTAACCGACCTTTATGGCTGTCTTCCAGATTACCCAGGAGGCTGGAGAATTCATGATCACCTTTCCCTATAGCTACCACGCAGGCTTCAACCATGGCTTCAACTGCGCTGAGTCCACGAATTTCGCGAGCGTCAGGTGGATCGATTATGGCAAGGTGGCCACTCAGGTGAGTCGATGCTGACGAGTGTAACCGCGCGTGACCCCATCACCTTGGACGGCTCTATACCGCCTGTCTTTTTCCTCTGACCTCTCTCAGGGTGGCATGTTGGCTTTGGTTTGCTGAAAACTCTTTTGCTTTTGAGCTTTGGTAGCCATCCCTAGGCTGTAGTTAGTGATGGCCAGATGAAGCTTCATGAACCATTTGCTGTATTTTTTGCCCTCTATTTAAAAAAAAAAAAAAAAAAAAAAGGGGCTCAATCCATCCCCCAGAACAAACCAAGACCGGCATCTGCTGGGGTAAAAAAAAAAAAATACAGAATAAAAGATGGTTCATGACACTTCTGTCCATTACTAGCTGTAGCTGCCGGGATCTCTTTGGTTCTGATTTACATTTGTGATAAATAATTAGCTGGCAGAAGTTGTGCGTATTAGAGTTGTTTAAAGTCCCTGACTGATTTTGTGTTTGTGTGCAGAAGCTAAGTAAAGGAGTGATTAATGTCACGTGAATGTCGGAGACTGAACGTAATAAAACAAACTTCACGCCAAAAATTAATCAAACAGCTCTTTGGAGGCTGTTGGTGCTCCTTGTCTTGCTGGCATCACTCACGAAGGCTCTGAGATGTTACAGGAAATTTCTATCATGCTTCAAAGCAACTGAGATGTTTTATTTCCGAGGTGTGAAAGTCTCCACCTCTGACGCACTGCATTTCTACCCTGAAATGCTTAAATATAGGGCTGCGATGCAACTGTGGTGTCCGATTTCAGGAAGAGGTCAGAATTTGGTCGGTAATGTTTTTAATTTCTTTTTTTTTTTTATACGAGAAACCATTACTCCTCTGCTATGTCCAAGGTTCAGCTTTTATTATCAGTCTGTCTGACTGCATGTCCCCCCCCCCCCCCAAAAAAAAATTGACTAACTGACAGAGATCAACCATCAAAAGGCCTTTTCAATCAGATCTATGAGCAGCGAGTGAGATTCAGACACTTGATCAATAAAATATGAAAGTTGACTTGAACAGTGGGGGGTTGGGGTTTCACTGTAGCTCAGGGAACTGTGTGGAATTTTAACCCCTGGGCTTCATATTGAACCACACTTTGAGACTAATACAGCTACCATACAGACATGATTTAGGAACAGTTAGTCATGCAGAAGTCAGTCTGTCCCCATTTCTCTATACTGATGATCATGGTCGTGTGAAATTTGAAACCACATGGCCAGAAAACTCCTCCTTCCCCATCTCAGCTGACTCGGGGGGGGGGGGTGGTGAGTTTGTACTGGGTCACCAATAGGGTACAGAAACCTGGAAATCCATCAGGTACATGTGTGCAGTGTTCAACCCTTACAGAGGGGGTGACACACTGTTTCAAAGTAACAAAGCGACAGTCTCCTGGTATTGCCCCCCCGCCCTCATGTCACTTCACCTTCATCGTCAAACCGGGAGGGGCGCTTATCCCCTCAATCCCTTACGAATGCGCTTGCTTTCCCTGTAATACCTAGAAAGCAACTAGCCTCGCCCCCTCACAGCATGGAAATGTGTTAAGAGTGACATGCGTGAGCTGAGCCTTGGTACCCCACTTCATTAGTGGGCTGTTGCCACTGAACCGGGATGGATGGCCCTCGACCAGCACAAATGCCCCACAGGCCGGAATGCGTGGGGCACCAAGCCATCAGGCTGGCGTGTTGGCGGGTATGTGTCAGTCTGTGTAGCCTTCTCTGAGAAGCGGTGTCGGTGGGGGGGGCTTTGTGGTCCGTCAGGCCCAGGCTAATGGCCAGCGGTGGTTTGGGGGTCCGTGATTCATCATTTCCCCGCCCCGGAGTTCAGGATGCAGTTGCGATCGTGGCCAGGTTTTTCTTCAGCTGATCGCCATTCATCACGTGAGATTCCGTTCCGTTTCCTCCATGGGCAGCTGCGAAGTAATCCTCATCCCTTAAATCCGAATCGGAGAGACACTAAGAGCCGTTTTCGAAGTCACATCGGTTCGATTTCTGCGCGTTGCGGTATGTTTTCAAGAAACATTATTGACAAGTAGTAAACCGGAGCATCTATGGATTTCCCCCCCAAAAACATTTTTCAAGGGTTAGCTGCCATTTAAAAGAAAAGAAAAAAAAAAAAACAAACAGGGCTGTAAATTAAATGTGTGGTATCTTTAAATGATCATTTCTAAACTCTGTTTGCTGTTAGATATTGATATTTTTGTTAGTGCTTTAAATTGGTACATGAAACAGTGCTACCCTCTCCGTGGTGATAGAACCTTCCAGCTACAGGGGCTGATGTGTGAAGGACACACACAATCTTAAATGAAGCACCACACTTAGATGGCCTCTGTCATCATCCAGAGCCTCCTGGGAGGCGTCTGCTCCATGTGTACTGTGTCTGCTAGTCTGTAGGGGGTGCTATTCTCCTCTGCACCAAAGAGGAGGCTAAAAGGGTATTTGGTCACACTGGCATGCAAAGTGGCATAAATGATACAGGTAGGTCTCAGTTTTACGAGTTATTTCGTACATTTTTGCCAAATAAACAATGAAAATACAAATATAGTATGTTGCATTTAATCAAAAATGTATGCACATTTAAACAAAATGCTTTGCTAAAATTGTAACGTTCAGTATTCAGGTCACTGATTTTCTGCTGATGAGGCGCTTTCATGTTTCATGAGCTCACCAACAGCACGTAAAGTGAACCTGGTATATTGGCGGGATCAGGTTGGCTCACGAAACGAAGTGGCACAAATCGGGTACCATCATAAAATATGCCGTAAAGCGTAATGCTTCACTTGCCCAGGATGAGCCAGGTACGAACCCAGGGTGCGCATGCAGATGTTTCCCAAAGTTATCTTACAACTTGGTTATCTGTACAGTTATGTGACAACTTTGTCTGCATATATCATTATACAGAGAATTGTATAAAATGCTGCCGATTTGTCCTCTTCATATTATTGGCAGGTAGCTATTAGGTCCTCATTCTAATTCAAAGTAGCATGAAATCAACATTTAGAAATCAGTGAGATCCAGCATAACGTACACCCCCCCCCCGAGATTTACCGAATGTCAGGAAGTATGAAGATGACATTTCTCCAGGTACGACGACGTAAGTGGTGGGGCTAATCGCTAATGCACCCTCCCATCCTGTTCTATATTGATTGAATCCACTAACTCCAAACACCCGCCTGCCTCCGCAGCATGTACATGCGTGTGACGTGTTCCCAGTAGACCCCTCTGCCGGCATTCTCTCCCACCTCTGTTTGCCTCCCCTGATCCATATAATTTGCCATTTATTAGTCCTCGGGTTGGGTCAGACCAGACGACCATTCCATGGGTGAGAGAAGCAGCACCCCCCTCCCCCCGAGCCCTTCTCGCCCCCACCCTTCGTGGGACACTGGTGCTCTGATGGAGGACATGATAGATCTGTTTGCCGCTCCGTTCAGGCGCTCCATATCAGGAAACTGACAGGGCGGTAAATGAAATTTGCCTTGGATTTGTATGGGGTTGCCTGTACTGGCCTTTTCCGTGTCACCTGCTTACAGTCTGCAGTGTCTGTTCCCCTTTCATTTACTGTCCAGCGTTTACATTGGGTGGAATTAATCCAGTTTAAAAAAAAAAAAAAAAAAAAAAAAAAAAAAAACTGTAGACTAGTTATGCGATGCCCAAACTCTTATTTTATTTTTATTAATAAAGGCTTCTTTAATATCGGCTTTCCGGAAAAGGATGAAACTGACTGCAGTGTGACCTACGAGTTCATAGTTTCTGGAGATGTACAACCCTAAATTTGCTGTGTTCTTTACTGCCTTCATTTGCTCCTCGTTCATTGAGCATATTAGGAGGCACTCTTTGTAACAGGGTTTTGAAGCCTTGCTCAGTAATTAGAAAGTGACATTAATTTGTCCTGCTTTTGTGTTTTTATTATTTTTTTGCATATCTTTGAGCACTATTATTCAAAACCTGTAATTAGAATTATTTTTCTGAAAGCACAGAAGAAATGTGGTTTTGGGGGTTTTCAAGGGGATAAAAAAAATGACAAAAGGGAATGTAAAGCCACACACCCCACCCTCCTGCAATCCCCCCTCCCCCACCACAAAAGGTGATTTGGAGCATACCTCTGAGCTGGAAAAGCCCCCATACCTTATACCCATCCAGGAGAAATGGCTTCCTTTCAGAAAGGGGCTGCTGTTGTCCCTCCCCTAGGCTGTTGTGTGCGACTTGGGGGGGGGGGGGGGTGAAAAACAGTCAGGTTTCGTAGGTCACTGAGCATCAGCATATTGGCTCATGTCCAATGTACAGGCTTCAACTTAAGGTGGTGCTGTGACTGATCATGCTGTGACCTCATACGTATTAGTTTGTGGAATTGATTCCTGTCCATCAGTCGTGTGTGTGTGTGTGTCTGCTTGCCTTCTGATTGAAACTTCTGTCCCGCCTGACTTCCTGTACTACCTGGGACACGCTCCAGGGTTATTGTGACAGTCGGCCTTATTTAGGAGGACAGACTCATGCCGGAATCAGTCCTTCGTATTAATAGCGATTGTGGGACTGATTCTGCTCTCCTGAATCGCAAACGACAAAACTCAACCACGTTTACGATTCAGTTCGGAGTCCTGCATTGCTGTCGGCTTTACGGGTCATGTTGGGTATTGCCTGTGGGTCAGTGCCTCGGGTATCCGTAATGATGCCTTTATTCTCCCTCCTGCTTTAATACGTGCCAACAGCTTGCCCAGACGTCTCATTCTGAGGGTGTTGTGACAAGCAGCATCCATGTATGTGATATATGGACCCCATATAAGGCCTGCGTGTTTAATGGTTGGTGCCATTCAGGCTTCGTACATGGGGGGGGGGCGATTTATATAGGCTGGTTTGTGACTGCGTTCACCTGGGTGCTGTCCTGAGACCTCCAAGGTCTAGAACATTCCAGGGTTAGCCAGCTTGTCAAACCGAGGGATGGTCAGTATGCTACCTTTCAGCTCGTCTCTGGATGACGGCGAATGAGTGTCCTTCCCTTGGCACAGTTACCAGTAGGTACCGTGGCTCAGGGTTGGCCATTAAGCACTGTGCTGGGCTGTGACTGAAAAGTCGTAGTACAGACACTCCTCTGCTTATGAACGAGCTGCGATCCAAATAGCCCTTTGGAACTTGTTTGTAAGTCGTTATTCAACATGACTTTGAAGCGTATGCGCAAGTACAAAAAACTCGGAAGCTGGGAGTAGACATGCCACGCTGCTACACGTTGGGAGTAGCAGGCAGAAATCGTACTAGGTGGAATTGGTGTGCAGAAAAAGGAAAATGTAAGATGTTGCGGACAGGAAACGGGAATAGCCTAACAAACACAAGTTGTACTTATAGTCCTCTTAGTTCGAATGTCTGAAAGTTCGTAAGTAGAGGAGCATCTGTATAAGCTTTTCATGGGGAAAAAGGTTGGGATGTATTCCAGGTTTGTCACTCTACCTTACACTCACCTAAAGGATTATTAGGAACACCATACTAATAGTGTTTGACCCCCTTTAGCCTTCAGAACTACCTTAATTCTACGTGGCATTGATTCAACAAGGTGCTGAAAGCATTCTTTAGAAATGTTGGCCCA
>JABFEA020000054.1:2936335-2946522 GCA_019775915.2 Cyphomyrus plagiostoma
CTGTATACCTGCTAGCAAGCAATTTCCCAAATGCCATTAGCCTACTTTATCGGATCTATTTATCGGATTTAATTTATCAGAGAAATAAAAACAATCTAATTTTTCCTCATATCGGCCGATAGTTTATCGGTCCGATACATATCGTGCATCCCTAGTTATGATTATTAAACAGTTTACTTTTTTCAAATAATTCTCTGGCTGCTTGTGATTTGCTCTAGTGAGGAATCAAAGACCACTACTGTGTTTCTTTAGTATTAAAAACACATATGATGTTTAACTATACAGATATGCAAGTATGTCATGTTTTAATTGGTTTTTGCAATCTCTGAGTTCGAGTTGGTAATGTGCCATGCCATGTGCGTTCAGGTTGATTGATTCACCCTTAGTTTTGTGGGGGCGGTTTTCGTGAAATTTTCTTACATTTTATTTAGCAGATGTTTCTAAAGAGAGCTGGGATGGATTGTTTCTGATTGGGTCTAAATGGTAAAAATTGCTCTGCTGACTGCAGGATTTGAACTGACAGCCATCTGATCACATTCCTAACCTGCAGAGCCCCAGACCACCCCCAACGCATCTGCCTTTGCTTATCTAGGATCTGGGAAAGGCTACAACGGACAGTGACTCCATAATCGACCTCAATACACGAGTCACTATTCCCTTTCAGAAACCACAACCAGTTGCCATAGTGATGTTAAGGGGGGCACGGCAAAGTGGAGATCCGCCCTCACCTCGCCAAATCAGAAGCTGCCCTCTACTAAACTGTTGTGGTTACAAGCCTAGCTGTGCCCTTGTTGTTGAAAGTGTATCCCTTTAAGCGGCTGAATCTGATCTCAGGACAGCTCACCAACGTTAGAGCTCCGGCGGTGACCAGTCAGCATGTTTCTCTGATCTGCCGGCCCAGCGTGACCCTCCATCCTCCCTTGCCGACGGCCATGCGTCTGCTTTCCAGTCACGGCCCCATTGAGAGCGCCCCCTAGCTGTCATTGGTTATGAGCCTGTGCAGGGCTGTGCTTCCCAAGGTCACACCAAAAGTGCTGAATAAATGTTTGTGATTGAGTGTGGAATCCTCTGAGATGATGTGATTGGATATTTTAGTATTTTTCTTTAGATATTTGGATTAAAGGCCGCGACCCAGTAGGATAAGCGGGTTGGAAAATGGATGGAGGGATGGATTGAAAGGTCCTGCTTAAGCCGACTGACTTTATTTGTGCCTCCACAATATCAGCGGTGAAGCAGGACCTTGCCACCGACTTGGGGCGTGAGCTGACATCCTATTGGTTATGAATGCAGGATACTCATTACAAGAGCACTTCCAACTGACCCATATTTGGTTTTCCTCTGTCGAGTTTTTTTTTTTTTCCTTTCCTCTCTGACTGCGCGTCGAGATCTTAGCAGTTGAAGTGGATCCACTTCGGCATGACGCCGCTGGTTAAGGGCGGCCTCCGGCCAAACACGAGGCACCAGCTCCACGTTCGGCTCGCTGTTACACCAAGAAGGTGCCCACGCTGCCCTTTGGCACCGCCAGCAGATAATCGGCCCTTGTGAATTACAACCACGTATCGCCACCCCTCCTGCCCTCTAATTATTCCTGAGCTCACCTAGAATCAGGCCTTATACAAATCAGCGCTGGCCTTCACCGGTCCCGGGGCTGACAGATGTAGTAATTAGGCCGCCCTAAATCTCTCCAGAGAGGACAGTCTGAGGTGCAGGGCGGACATGACGGGGATATGCTCCCGGCTTCATAAATAATGTTCCGGGACGTCTGCCGGAGCCGTTGGCGCTCTTTACGGCAGCGGAATCGCCGCTCAGGTCGCCCTGGGCCTGTCTAATGAGCCTGCCTCTGTGGTGGTGGGGGGGGCAGGGCCGCTCGCTCGCGGGGACACTTGCGCTTAAAGCCCAAGGTGACGCTTTGGCCGATCTTTAACATTCCGTTCTGTTCTCTAGACATTGAGCCAAAACCTTTCTCATGCAAAGCAAGCTATAAAACATGTATGTCAGCTTCAGATTCCACACACTGGCCAGTGTGACGGCTTGTCTGGGATTGGCGAGACAACCGTCTTTCCCTAACAATATTTGTGTGTGTGTGTATAGATGTGGACAAACTTGTTGGTACTCTTCCATGAAAAACAAAAGAACACAACTATCTCTGAAATAATTTGAAATTGCCAAAAGTTTAATGACATCCCTTATTGTTTATCCCATATATAACACTTAAACATGACTTTAATGCAAGATTAAATAGTCTATTTAGGGGCACCAGCAAATCTGGCTATAGCATATACATTAGCATATCTTTGTAAAATGAACAATCTTTTCACAATCTTGTTTCCTCTATCACATACTAAAGGCATGCAGGTATACAGTAGACAATTGCTTTTATTTAAATCACTTTTCAGTATAAATTAAGCTGTTTCAATGTGTGTGTCTCTCATGTATGTGTGTGTGTATATGTGTGTATGTGTGTGTATATGTGTGTGTGTGTATGTATATACACATACATACATACGTGTGTGTGTATATGTATATAGACGGATATAAAATGAGTGCTATGACAGGACATGGCTGCGTGTATCACAGAAAATGTGTGTATCTATGCGTTTGTGTATTTTTTTTAAGCGTGGAGTCTTGGTAAACATTGCACGTATGATAGACACACTGTGATGGGAACAGTCAAGAGATCCTGATGTGGCTATTCCCAAATTGCTGAAGAAAGTTAAAGTCCGCCTCACAGGGCTAATGGTGCACAAACATCCTCATTTTTCAAGAGAGAGACATCCCAGTTATCATAAAGCCACAACTGTGATGCCTCCCAGTTCACCAGTAACCGGGAACAGAACAGACATTTTAATGACAGGAAGTGGTTCAGTACAGCTTTAGTGCATGTTTTTAGTTGTTTTAAAACTGATTTAATTTACTGTCAATTCATTTATCACATACCGTTAACCAAAGCGATGTGCGTTTACTTTGAGAAAGCAGGGTCCATCTCTGCAATGGCTGGGGATTGATAGATTTATTTGTCACTTGTTATAGCTGCTACAACATGCAGTGAAATTCTTTTTCTGGCAAAAAGTACCTCGGCTGTGCTATACATACAAAAAGGAATAAGTACTGACATCACAGAACGATAAAGATAAAGAAATCTCTTTGCTGACCCTGGGATTTGAACTGTTCACCTCCTGAGCCCCACCTCGGTGTCCTTGCCTGCTGTGTCATGCCATCCCTTTGTTTATAGAAGTATTTCCTTAAAATTAAAAATCCACCAAATTCTGTCACACTTTTCTTTTGTGGCACCCTAACAAGTTATAACTTGTTATGACTAACAAGTTATGGCCTTTTGTCATGTCTTGCTTACTGTGGACTGGATGAGGATGAATTCCTGGATTTATACAAAAACTGGGATTTATTAAAATGCCTTTTTGGGGGTAGTATGGTGGTTTGTGCCTCCTGGGTTGTGGGTTTGAGTTTCACCTCCACCCTTTGTGTTCATATTCTGCCTGTAGAATTTGTTTTGGAGGGCAAGTTGTAATTAGGGTATATATGTGTGCATTTTTAAGGTTATGCACATTTATTGCAAAAGCATATTAGCATGGTCATTATCATTTCCATAGCCAGGGGGCAATGTTGTCCTTTTCTTTTGCATCTGCACTTATCATCGGTAACTGATGACTTAATAATGGAATAAGGCATTAATTTCATACAGTTGAGCCGCATGCGTCCATGTGGGGGACAGGCCCATGAGATGGAGGCAGCTCAGTGGTGCACACTAGCGCCGTCTTAGGCTCAAACCTGGCATGTGGCCCTTTTGGGTGCCAGCTGTAGTCCCATTCACATGGAACCCAGGATGGCTTCTCTCGTGAGACTGAAAGCAGGACCTGCAACCGGACCTGATTTGTTCTGTGTTGTGAGACCTGCGGTGACTTCCATCAGCAGTTCAGCTAGTAGAAGTGTGCTTCAGGACACTATGCCTATTATCAGAAGGTTGTCAGTTCAAATCCCATGCGCTGTAGAATGATGCTACTGTTGGGCCCTTGATCCAGGCCTTGAACCCCAACCGCTCCATGGCTGCTGGTAAGTGTTGTTCCAAAGACATCTATACAAGGCTAGATGAGTTTTTCTGGCTTTTCAGTGAGTGGTATAATCAGAGGTGATTGCTTCCTCTTCTTTCACCTTTCGAGTTTTCATCTGGGGAGCTGGAAGTCGCTCTGAAAGACGCCTTGCGTCAGGTGGGTCAGCCCTGCTTTAGTGAATGGGGGCGAAGCTGAAGTACCCACTGAACGGCGCCTTTCACCGAAGCGCCGTCGTGCGGCGTTAGGAGCCTGGTGTTTGCTGTAGCTGAGGGGCGTGGCTAAGGACGGGCCCGCCCCCTCGTGATGGGGGCCGCGCGCAGTGCCGGCAGCTTCGATGCACGATGCAGCTTCGATGACTGTCTGAAGGTGGTAGGGGTGGGGCTCCCTCAGGGAAGGGGGCAGTATCAGAAAGCTGGCGCCCCTTAATGAAGAGCATATGATCTGGTTCCCGAGGACCTCGCCGATGCATGTTCCCGCAGGCAGACCTTTAAAGTGTGCTGGGTGTCTGTGTGCCCGCAAGCCCCCACCCCATACACACACACACACACACACGAGTCATGAATGTAAAATTACAGGTCTTTATCATCCCTTATTATGGGGCAATGAGTATGGCTCATAGGTTAATGCACCATGTCTGTTGGTTCGAATCCCTTTGTTGGTTTGAATTCCATGGTTGGCTTCCTCAGCCTCCCGAGCAAGGCCCTTAAGCCCCAAATCTGTGCGTCACTTTGGATAAAAGCATCTGTTGAATAAATAAAATGTAAACGTTAGGTCTCGCGTGCCGTCTACCACGCAGTCTGCTGTCCCTGCCAGCTCTCAGGGAGAGCTCGACCACGCCCATCGCAGCCTGTCGCCAAGGTGACCATGAGAGGGAGGGTTTTGTGGCCGTGTCATCGAGGCATCCATGGCCCCCGACTCCGAGAGCCCCGCCTCTTTGAGGTTTTGGATGCATTGTCTCGCTGTGCACGGACAAAGGATCACCGAATACTTTCTGACACTCTATAGATCACCAGAGGCACCAGCCGAAATACACTGAACATACGCAATATTTCAGGGCTTTGCTGAACAGTCCGGTGTGTCAGCTAGACATATTTTACCTTCATCTCCACTTTAAGCCCTTTTGTAAAGAATATATAACGAGAATAAAGGTGGATTATCATTTAGTCTGCCCCGTGCTGATTTATTACAGCCGGAGTGTTGCTGAGTGATGTGGATGATTAAGCTTTTAAGGGTGCTTCTCAGGAGTCCATGATGGACTGTCATTTTTCACGAGCAGTAAACTGTGACCGATGCAGTCCAGTGCGCAGGAACAGTCTTCTGATTCAGGGGGGAGTTACTCCCCCCGCAGGTGTGAGACTGTGACGGATCTTGGCGTAAAACAGCGCCGGCTTTGAAACCCCTCCGATCCGGCTGTTTCAGGCTTCAGACACGACGTCCCGGTGACCCACGACCTCTTCGGTTTAGCCGCATGCCCCCTGCAGGCTGCCCAATGAATTACAGGGTTATGCTCTGTATTACTTGCAGCTGTATACACATAATTGACGTGACTTCATTTTCATTTTCCTTCTTCGTTCTTCATCCACTTACCTCATTCCCAGAGGTTTCATATTTTGTAAACCACCTGTACAAAGCCCAGGCGTTGTGCCATGGCCTGATTGAAACCAAAACTATACAATTTGGCTTAAAAATATGACTGAAATCTTTTAGCCCCCTCTTTTCATAAATCTCTGGTGATCCACCGAACTCCAGCTATACACATAGAGTACTTGATACATATGCATACAGTACGTGTTACAGTGTATATATGTACCGTATGATACATTGTTAAAGATCGTAGCGATTACGAGCATAAACGTCTCATGCAGATCCTCGAGGCATGGACGCTGCCCTCGGCCAGCATTAGTAGGAAGTATTGGGCTATCACTAGCGTGGGAAGGGGTCAAAATTCAAACCAAATGTTCTCCACGATGTAATAAAAAGCCATTATTTTGAAGTTCCGGGGACCATATTTCAGGTCCCCACAAAGATCTGTGAATGCAGTCAAAAAAATAAAATGACTTGTATTTTGCTTGGTTGCTTATGATTAAGGTCATCATCCTGGGATTAATGTTTTCCCCATAGAAATGAATAGAGTCCCCACAAAGATGTAATTACAAACCCTTGTGTGTGTATGTGTACGCGTGTGTGTCGCAGTGGCAGAGACCAGAGATGTGACGTGAGGCACATCCACCAGACGGGGTGGGTGCAGTGCCTGCATCCATTATCCCCTCCAGGCATTAATAAGTCGTTTGTCACACTGCCATCTTTAACGTGCCATTAAAGTCAGTAACATCCATGTACTGGCCCACAGCCGCAGCGATGTCATAAGGGCTGCAGGGGCACGACGATTCATGCGGGTTGGGTTTGGACAGCAAATAAAAGGCCGCGCCTCCCTTTCAGAGTGACATTGCTACACGACAGCTTGTGTGTTTGCTTTGAAGCATCTATTGGATTGCATTACGTTCTAAGTAGGTAGTTTTTCATCACTGCATTCTCAATGATCCAGAAATTAACAGGGCATGCTGTTCTAAAAGAATGTCAGACTTTGGGGAGGAGGAGGGGCTCCTTTCAGAAATCGTATCGAATCAGATGATGCTCTTGGGTGTTTTACTTACACTAAAAGATTCTGAGAGCAGAAGGAAAAATGACTGGCTCAGAGAGATGACCAATCACATTATAGAGAAGGTGGGTCCAAGCAACTAAAGGAGGCGGGACCAAACAATCAGACATCTTGGTCCCGCCTTTCTGAACGGCAATAATTATTTGTTCTGCCCTCGGACCATTTTTGTGTCAGTAAAACTCTGCCGGTTAGGTGCTCCTGGGAAGGCTCCTCGTAAATAGATGACAGGGTGACCTTAAGGCTCTGCCGTCTGTGACTCGTCATTCTGCTGGCCTGTGGCCGTTTTTTTCTTCTTCATCTTTGATGAATCACCGGCAGGTTGACGCGCCGGTCTGCTCCGCCCAGCCCTCGCTGTCCCCACGTGGACTCGCCTTCCCTTTAAGGCACCCCACATCCCATCGTCCATCTCCTGGGCCCTTCCCATCTGTCGCCACGGCTGAGCCAATGGGCGAGCAGCAGAATCAGCGAGGGCCATGTGTTAATGACCGTTTCAGTTAATGATGACTATTGATCTTCTGTCCCCTTCTAATCTGTCCTTCTGTTTTGTGGGTATGTCCACCTTTGTGCTGTCCATGAGTAGCCCAGTGTAGTGAGCCCCTGTATTTTTCCATCTCTGAATCACAGTTTCATCTCTGACAGAGATGTTCAGAGTTCCCCTTGAGTCTTTGCTGTTCCTCTTCCCTTCTGCCATGTCGCCTGCAGTCCAGACGTGTCCCCGTGTCACAGGAGTTCTCCACAATCCGGGCCTCTGTGACATGCTGTCAGGGGTGGCCGCCTGTTTTAGGCAGTAAGGCAGCTTGCAGACGCCGGCCTGTACCTACCGCCCCGGCGTGATTAGGAGAGTCTCGTCAGGGAGATCGGCCGGGTCATCCGGCTCTGCATCAGCTCCTGCAGGTGGACCTACCAGCAGTCCTATGGCCAGTGCTGTCATTGGGCTGTCTGGAGGCACTCGGCGAATTAAAATCACTGTTAATGCCGGGTCTGTCTTTCTTAATTTGAATACAGTCAGCAAATTTTGATCTTGGGAAAGACAGAAAGAGAATTGGGGTTCAGTTTAGTACCACTATGATAAGGGACTGATTGTAATAACAGCGACTAGAGGAAGTGATTGAATTAGCATCTGCTCTCATGAGAAGTCACGGTCCTGGCCTAGCCCGGCCCTGACTCTCCGGATCCCCACATTCCAGGTCACCTTGTATCCCAACTCGGTCCTCAGGGAACCCCAGCTGGTCCACATTTTTGCTCCCTCTCAGCTTCCTGCTAGACAGTCAGCCTTTTTACTAGTGATGCATTGAACTGTGTTTCCGAACCGGGAACCAGTGAGCCTACTGAGAGCTGGGAGGGAGCGAAAATGTGGACCGTCTCTGGGTCCCTGAGGAGCGGTTTGCAAAATACCATTTTAGGATATAAAGGTAGGTAAAGAACTATCCTTATTCTGCATTTCAGCTGCCTTTGAATACTGGGTGTATGTCAGCACTGTATGAAATTATATTGTTTTGCTGTTCAATAAACCAACGTTTTGTTGAAATGACTCTGCAAATGGATTTCTTACAGTATTTCCCAGTTTTTGGTCTCTGAGAAACTTATTTTGTTTGTTTCTTCATATTTTGCAGCCCTATTGTTTACATATTTGCAAATACACCCCCCCCCCCTTCTCCAGGAGAGTGAGCGTGATGCTTGATGCTTAGTGAATGTAATCTCTACTGCCCCCTACAGTGCACCTGCAGTAAGGACATGGTGAAGATCTCCATGGACCCATTCGTGCGGCGCTTCCAGCCAGACCGCTATCAGGTGTGGAAACAAGGCAAAGATGTGTGTACCATTGATCACACCCGGTCCACGCCTAGCTCCACGCCCGAGCTGCAGAGCTGGCTTCAGCGGCGCAAGAGGCCCCGGCCCCCCAGCAGAAGGTGGGTCACCCCTATCTATGATCCTGCCAGTGCGAATATACAGCAACAACTGGGGTGAACCAACAGATTGGAATGTACCAAGTAGGTAAATGGGGGAGGGGGGGTTAGAGAAGTGTGAACAGAGGTATGCTTGCAGGTAGCATGAGTTTGGTGGAGCATCTTATGGTGTCATCCTTTTATTCAGATGGCTGATTTTCTGCAGTATTTTAGTCTGACTACCAGTAGCCTTTGTGTTTCAAACCCGTGTAAAAGTCCAGCCTGACAGCGTAGCTGGGAATGTTCCCTGTGGGGTGCAGGAAATCACTGCGGCCACAGCCAGAAGGTGCCTGATTTGGCATTTTATCTCATGAAGTTTGACGTGGGCTGAATGTAATGGAGTATATGGCAGATTGAAAGTCGGCTTGGTATTGGTAACACTCACCTGAACTCGGGACTTGGATGGATTTAAAATATTTGAGAGAATTGTGGAGATATTTAACTGAAAGTGTTGTTAGTCCTCAACAATCCTATTGCGTTACAATATGTGTGGTCTATTTAATGGGTGAAGAAAGCCTGGAATTTGCTGCAATAGGGCAACAAAGATGATGATGATGGAGTTGTCCTTGAATTTAGCAGTGCTTTCATACTTTCTGAGGGAGGACTCCCGCTAAACCAGGACCACCATTACCTGCCCCTTGGAGTACCACTTGCCGTATCTCTGCAGTGTGCACCAATCTGGTGTTTTTCCTCCCAGTTTTTTTTGTGTTCCGAGAGCCCAAAGTGAAACCGTTCTTTTGTCTTTGGCCAGCCTGGGGACTCGTTGAGCAAACAAGACTTTATGCTGGTGACTTAGAACCTAAGTAAAGTGTTTTTGGGGGCTGAGGGTTTATGAAGGATGACATGGGAGAGTCAACCTGGTTCTAAAGTCCTGTGGCTTCCTGCGATTGGGGATCGTTAAGTTAATGAAAGCAAAAACGCTCTCAGTGTATGATTTATATAAAGTAAACAGGACATTTATTTAGCTGGTGGGCTTGGTAGGGAGTATGGCGCTTATTCATGTTTCGCTTGCTTAGGCTGCGCCTGTCATCCTCGCAAAGTGCCGACTGAATCATCACATCCACTGGACAAGGAGGTCGCTAAGCTAAGTGCTAAGCGTGAACGTAAACGGATTGCATGCCAGGTGATCCACCTTAGACTTAGATCTCGATAGGCCGGCTGCATTTCGCTGAGTGCCTCTTGTGGCACATTCTCACGCTCAATAACTTGAGGGGGCACGAGGCCGCAATCTCCAAAGTGCACCGCCCAGCCTCTGACAACAGAAGGTAAATTTACTCTCCCGAACACGTAACTTCGCTTGGGGTGGGTGCCGCTTTTTTTTTTTTGTTCTGTTTTTTAAATGACTGTTAATGTAAACAAGATTGTGCTCAAGGGTAGATATAATGTAAGAAGTCAATTAAAAATGTTACTCCCTCAAGTCAAAGCTGAGGCTTAATTCCACTCGGGGGGGGGGGGGGGGGGGGGGGGGGGGGGGGGGGGGGGGGGGGGGGGGGGGGGGGGGGGGGGGGGGGGGGG
>JABFEA020000054.1:2946622-2968620 GCA_019775915.2 Cyphomyrus plagiostoma
AATGTTACCCCCTCAAGTCAACGCTGTGGCTTAATTCCACTCACCCCCCCCCCCCCCCCCCCCCAAACTCAGTGGAAAATCACAGAAGTGCGTGCATCTTTCAGCGGTGATGCTGAGACCTAACCATCCTGTCCTGGTGGACGGTGAGTTGGGACCCTCTAAGTGTCATACAGTCATAGTGCACAGCCCCAGAAAAGACGCTGTCTATAAAATCTGTCTGCCTGCCAGCCTGTTTACCTCGCTGTCTGCCCACCCAGTTAACATGTTCACCATCAGCCTTTCTGCCTGTTTGACTGACACGCTGTCAGCCTGTCTGCTGACCTGCCTACCTGTCTACCTACCTACCTACCTCTCTGTCTGTCTGTCTGGCTACCTGCGTAATTAGCATATTTACCTCATTACCAGCCTGTCTGTCCACCAGCTTGCCTGTCTGTCTGTCTGCTCACCTGTCTGTCTGGCCACCTGCAGACCGACCTGTCTGTCTATCGGTATCTGTCTGCACACCTACCTGCCTGCCCTACCTGTCTGTGTACCTGCCTGCCTCTCTGTTTGTCTCTGTCTGCCTACCTGCCTGACTAGCATGTTTACCTCACCACCAGCCTGCCTGTCTGCTAAGCTCCCTGTCTGTATGCCTGTCCGCCCACCTGTTCGCCTGCTGTTTCCCAGCAGCGACCCCACTTCTGCCTTGCACCTTGCCACGTCTTGTTATAGCATCTTAGTGACCAACTCCTGAAAATTGCAGCACAATTATGGGTCACAGTTAAAATGGCGACTGCATTAGCGAGGCCCGGGGTTGCAGGCACAACATCTTCCCAGGGTTTATTTCTTCCAGACCATGTGACAGGACTATGTGTTGAAATGCATTTTGTTAATTCTGCACACATATGCAGTGACCGCCAGTCACACTGTGGAACCATGCTAAAAATCTATGGCACACACTAGTGTGTCTCCAAAACCGCTGCTTTATTCCACATTTATAGCTACACTTTTTTTAGATCTCTATACCCGTGTTTCTACTGTCCAGCAGAATTCCTCTATAGCGGCCGGTTGTGTTACCCTTAAATATTTATACAACGGACATAGAAACCAAGCTTACATTGGGTTTACTGTTTTGTCTTGTTTCTACACTAGAGCTGGGCTGGGTGTATATTCCCATAAATAACATCTGCCTGTTTGTGCCAGGCATGTAATAAGTAAAGATCAGGAACCCTGTTCTGTCATAGTCAAGAATGAGAAAATGATACGGTTCAGCAAATAAGTGATACATGTAACAAGTATTATACAGTGTGGTCGACCAAGGCCTTGGGAAAAGAGCCACCCTCAAAAGGCAGATAAAACCGCCAGAGTAAATAGTTCTGACATGAGAATATTGCAGTTATAAAAACTCTCTGTGACTCCCTCGCCTTCCAGTCGTGTGATACAGCGTTGATTACTGGAGTCAAAGGAATTCATTTCCTCTGTCGCTCCCATGAATGCGGGAGTGGGCTTTGGACGCGGGGTGGACAGCGATACTTCGTTTAGTGTGTTTAGTACGTTTAGCACGAACTGGGGTTGGAATCGAATGTGCACATTTTCCAACAAATACAAAGCCACTTAATAGCGCCAGAACTTTCCAGATGTGGTCAGGGGGTTCGTGAAGCCGCAAAAGACCCGAGACAAAAGTTAGTTTGCTTTGCTTACTGTAGGGGTGCAGGGTGGGGGCTCACAGAATCTTCTAGAAGTTCTCCCTGGGCCTCTGCGTCAGCCTCTCTAAGTGACAGTGGAAGGCGATGCCGGAACGCCCTAATTATGTGTAATTGATGAACGACGCGAGCTGCATATTCATGAGGGCCTTGTCGCTGACCTGGGCCGCTCGCGGGCGATGATTCATCTCTCGGCATGAGAAGCAGCGGGAAGGAAAGCTTCCGGCCGTACCGCAGGCCCTGGCCGGGATATGGGTGGAGTGCGACAATCTCATCGTAGTGCTTCAGGCATCCGCTTTGATCATATGATGAGGGCCTCAAACCTTCTGTGGATTATTGGGTAAGACCTTTGTGTCTGAAATCCAAAGGTTGCTGGTTTGAATCCCATGCTTGGTGGAATAATCTCGCCCAGGTCCTTGAGGAAAGTCCTTAACCTATCAAAAATGGTTTAGGGATACCGGATAAATGGGCAGAACCCTGTACTCGAACCCTAAGCTTCGCTCTCTCCTGTATGGAAGGACCCTAACGATTCTGTGGGAGTAGCGTGTATGTTTAGAGGGATGGAGAGGTTTGGGGTTAATCTGGACCAATTGTCCCCACAATGTGATAAAAACCGGTTATTTTGACATTTTTTTGGTTCCCACAAGGAGAAAGTAAGTTTTATAAAAATCTGTGACTGCAGTCAAAAAATAGGGCAGTATTTTAGTTGGTTACTTATGGTTAAGGTTAGGGCTGGATCGGGGTTATGTTGGGATTAGAGTTTTCCCCATAGAGATGAATGGAGAGTCCCCACAAAGATATAATGACAAACCTGTGTGTGCGTGCGTGTGTGTGTGTGTGGAGTGGAAGGTCAGATATGTGAAAAGAAGCATTCCAGTGCACCTGTACTCATTCTTGTACAAATGAGAAATAAAGCATCATTTAGAAACCAAAATCTTTCTGTTACTAGTTACAGCAGAATGTCTTTAATTATAGTCAACCATGTGCGACATGAACGGGGCATAAATGAGACAGCTGGTTCCGGGGTTAGGCGACAGTGTGCGGGATTCCCCTGTGGGAGATCAAACCTCGTAACGTGTTCATTCCCCACCAGGCGATTTACTCCTGATGCCTCCTGTTCAGGGACCTCTGGGTGCCCGGGATGGGAGACGGGGTTGAAAAGGATGACAATTTTTGGGTTGGGGAGCGGGATTTGTGGACAGCCAACCACTAGTGACAGGAGAACCTGATGAATAGCCATAAATGCAATTGTCCCTTCTGAGACAGCTATTGTCCCCTCGTCTCTGGTCCCTGGTCTCTGGTCTGTCCTTCATGGTGCCCTGAACAGCGGGTGACTTTAGAGTGTGAGTCTGAACATAACAATGATTTTTAATGATACATGTTAGTACAGTTTACTCGGTAGGCTGTACGCCGTAATGGCATGTCGCCGTCTCTCGCAGTTCAGAGGTGGCAGTCTCACATTATAATTATGTGCTTTTTACATGACAGGGTTCAAAAATGACAGTGTCACTTTTGTGTTGTGCAGCTATTTGAAATCCAAAGCTTTCCCTTTGGCCTGTGGATGTTGAAAACACCTTTGACCTCCTTTACTGGTCATTATGAGTCTTGCCTGGGCCGTAAATTGAGGTGCTTGCAGTGTGGGGGGTTATTATATAATGTTTATTATTCATGTATATTATCGTTGTTAAGGGATGTTAGGGTGTTAAAGTGAGCTGCTTATGAATGCATTATGAAGGTGCACTGAATGTAAAGTGTTACCAAATATGGTATAGTGATTATGAACATTCGTATCATCGACTTGAATATCTTCAGTATAGTGATATGTCCTAAAAACTTTTCTTGCATAATTAACCATCACGATTTTTTTTACATGAATTTCATCAAGGTATGAGTCTGTTGGTGTAATTTGTCGTTGTACCCATCACTGGCTCCGCAACTATTAGTAAAACAAGTCAAACAAAATCAACATAGTCAGAAAAATCAAAAGCAGCCTGTTATAACCTGTTGTATTTAACTGTTTTGTTTCATACTGTACTTATGAATTTTAGAATATCAGTATTATGAAAATATTGTGTTGTCATTTTTAGGGCATATCATCCAGCATTAGTGAGATCCATTCCCTGGGAGGAACAGTGAGGCAGTGACTAGTAATCCTAGTAACAAAATGTATTATCGGCGTTTTCTAGCGGCCTGCCCTATGGCAACGTTTATTTTAATGTGATTCACGTATTAAAATTGGATTTGTTTACAGGCAATTTGAAGGGAATTTTAAGGGAAAATGGTGTGTTGAAGAAAAGAAATTACTTGAATTACGTCCTGATAATTATCAATATCGTTAGATATGAAAAAAGCTAAAGATCAGCTAAAAATATTAAATTGATAGAATATTTTGCTATGTATTAGAGCAGAGTTGGAAATGGTTAATACCTAAAGGCTGTTATTTGTTGTTTTGGGTTTCGGTCACTTGATGATTTGGGATATCACCCATATTAATGCGAAGCCTGCTATCTTATATGATCACAGTATAGAGGTATAGGGTCAGATCAGTGTCTGATCTCGCCTGCTTCCTAGCAGCCTCCATCACCCACGGACGCGCTCCAAGAAGCTGAAGGGCACGACCGAGGAGGGCCCCCGGTCCCGGAGGGAGACCAGCCGGGCCGGGGCCAGGAGGGCGGGGCCGGAACCTGAAGCGGAGGCGGAGTCGGAGGCGCACGGCGAGAGTCAGGGCCGGCGGCGGGTCCTGGGGGAGAAGGAGGCGCCGAATGCGCCGGGCATGGCGGGTGAGTCGAGGGCGACCGCGCGTTTCCTGCCTCGCTACCGCACAGTAATTGGGGACAGCCTCAGGTTTGACACGTAAACACGGACATGAAGTATCAGAGCGTCACACGTAGGGGGTTAAAGTATTCCTTTTTTTTTGTGGGTTTTCTTTTTGTTTGGGGGGGGGGGGGGTCTGGATTTGAGCAGAATTTCTTTTAGAATATGTGTGCGTGTATCTATGATTTGGTGTCTCTTGGTAGCATATTATACTGAGCCGACAACCCAGACCAATCCAATTATGTTACTAAGTTTTAGGAGTTGCCATAACTTTCCCGCCCTTTTCGGAACCCCTGGGTGTGTGTACTGAGAACTTAGCATTTAGTGATGGGGTGCGATCAGCCCCCATGGCACTTCAAGAAAAAGGCTTTTTACTGAAATGCCGTCTAAATGCGAGTAATGCAGCTCAACACAGCTCCTTCTACTGAACTAAGATGGAACGTGGATTTTTTTTTCTTAATTAACTGTGCAAAGATGAAAGGTTAAATTGTCATCACATATGGGAGCGTATAAATAGTCCCTGAAGTGTTTAGTGCTGATTTATTGCGTTCTGAGTTAAATTGGAGAGGCTTGTTCTGATTCCTGGCTGTCCTAACTTGTGTCGTCTAGGTGATATTCAGATGATGAAGACCCGGAAGATGTGCACTGTGAGTGTGAGCAGGGTGGACAGAGGCTCTGCCACCCCCAGCCACAGCTCCCATCCCCCGCAGAACAAGCTGCTGGGGGCTTCACTCTCCAGGGAGGCTATGGAGGTGCAACCTCAGGGCCCCCACCCTGCGGACGACAGCGCAGAGTCCAGGGAGTGGACGTATCAGAGCGGAGCTTCTCTCAGCAAAGAGGGTGATGGCAGTGAGACGTCCGCTGACTCCCTGAGCACCAGGGGGCGCACTATGCCAACTGACGGCCAGGAAGGGCCTGAGCAGGAAGCTGGGACAGTCTGTGAGCTGACGCCTGCTCCAGCCTCTTCCTCCTCAGAGGAGCTAAATGCTCTCTCCAGAGCGCCCCCTTGTAGTGCTCTTCCTGCAGATGGACAAACTACACCAGATCTCTCCATTCCTACATCAGAAGATGGCTGCCCCCCTTTTTCTGAGCAAGCCCCAAGCACTACCCCGGCTGCCAGCTGTGATGCAGAAAGTTGCCCCCCTCCCCTTCTGCATGGCGGCGAGCCTGGCCTGTACGACGCCCCCCCGGGCACATCCGGCATGGTTCCCGGCAACGAAATGCCCGCCCTGACCCCCGCCTTCGCCGAGGACGAGCAGCAGCTCCCCCCACTGCTCTGCCAGGAGATGCCTTCACTTACGCTGGCTGTGGGTGCTGATCTCGAACCCAGGGCCCCCACGCTGTACCGGGAGGGCTCTCCCTCTCCCACTGAACTTAAGAAGGCGGGCCCCAGCCGGTTACCCGCAGACCAAGCCGATGTTGTCGTGGGCCCGCCCACTTCCGAGTTACCGGACCAAGCACCCTCAACGGTGCCCGGTGCTGAGAGGGTATCTGTGCCCCAGATGCGTGACAGCGCCCCCCACAATCCATCCTCTCCGGCTAATCAGGACAGGGATCCTGTTCAGGACTCTGGGTTCGTCTTCCAATGTCTTCCCCCTGATAACTGTGCCACCAGGGCCCTGACCTTAGCTAAGGGTCTGCAGGCGAACACCGGCAGTGCCACGCTAGGACAGCAGGGGGCTCTGGAGGATGCCAGGGTCACTGAACTGGAGCCCAGGCCCCTGCCCTCGGGCTTCTGGGAGCACCTCAGCGCCCGGAGCCCAGCTGTCCTGACAGAGAGCGCGCTCCCGGAGCTGCGGGTCGTGTTGGCCGGGGACATCAACTCCCCCCACGGCGCCGTGTGGGCCGAGGTGACTGCCGAAGAGGGGCCCCGGGGCCCGGCAGTGGAGCCGTGTGATGAGGGTATGGCATCGCCCAGCACTCAGCTGGCCGCGGACTGGGTGGAGGAAGAGTGCGTGGCCTGCGGATCTCGGGTGCCCGGCCTGGGGCAGGCAGAGTCGTCCTCTCCACGGGATGGCGACTCGGAGGCTGAGCTAAACGCCTCCAGGGCCGAGGACAGCAGCAGCGAATCAAGCGAGGGCAACAACATGAGTGACATGGAGTGCTGCGACATCGAGTTGGAGCCAGGGGAGGTTTGCACTGTGCGTATCTGTAGCGTTACAATGGCCGGAGCTCTTAGGCCTGCCCCCGCAGTATACACAGGCAATCTCATTGGACAGATGCAAGCCCCCAATTTGCATATGCATATCACCCATTAAGTGCTTATATGGTATCTCATATTAAATGATTGCACGCCCCAAAACACGCTCTCGCCCTTCCCCCTCAGTACCCCAATCGTATGGTCATCAAACTGGGCCGGAAGAAGACCACCAAGAGCTGGCGCCACCCCCTGAGGAAGCCCACCGCCCGGGCCGTACCCAGCGCCGTCAAGCAGCAGACCACTAGTGACGAGGGTGAGTCCCCGACTCCTGCGTAATCATGCCACACCACCGACACCAAACTCCAGTCTTCAAGGGGTGGAGTCGTGGATTGTTTCACTCGTTCTGGTGTTCAGCTATTAATGACTGATAAAAAAAAAAGCAGCTAGCACACCCTCTCTTGGCCACCTGTGGTTCTTCATGTGAACGGTTCCCACTGTCTGGTTTTAGTGAGTGGAGTAAATATTGACTTTGCAAAATGCCACCACTGGGACAAATAAATTGACCGTAACGAAATGGCTTCTTGTTTCACGGTGTTCCCCCTGGGATGGCCTGCTGCAGCCTCAGATTATTCTGTCTATTAAACCGCCCTGGTGTCTTAAGTGTTGTCAAATGCAGATTCTTGCATATTGACTGCACTGGCCTGGAGGTTGTCAAAGCCTAATTTAGTCAAGTAATTAGTTTTATTTTCTTTGTTTATTTATTATGATAACAGCCTTGTTTTTTAACTTTTGAAGTAATTCTTTTCTTTGCTTTCATTAAAAATCGAGGACATGAGCAAATACTGTGCTACTTAGTTAAATATTTGGCTCTAAATAATACTGTTTTGTAGGCTAGCTGTTCATTTTGTTTGGTCTCATTGGTCCCTCCCTGTAAAGGCATGAGCGGATGTATTTTATCGGCTTATGTCCGCGGGGATCCCGGACGTCACCACCGTTTATCAGCTAGACTTCGGAAATGCGACTTAACCACCTGAAAGGAAGTTTCTGTCGTCTCCCATTTTGGGAATGAGCCCTTCTGGTCACATGACTTCCCCCGGTTAAGAAGTCCAAACGTGGTTTTGTCAGAGAGCCACTATTGATGTTTTCATCTTGAGCACGTTTCTTATTTCAGGCCTGTCTGGCAGTTGACGCCCTCAGGGAGATAATGCTGAAGCACATGTTATGAATGGAGGGGAGAGCATAAATCAATAGTAGCTGTTAAATGTTGTGGAGAGCAGGAATTCATCCGTGATCATGTAGGAATATGAAATATGTCCTTGACGGCCCAGTAATAGTGATCAATTTGCATGTCGCCAGTGTTATGTATGTACGTAAATGCAGATAGCGGGCTGTCTGTAAGCAGGAAGTAAGAGGCAGGTTACCTCAGCGCTCCAGTGCAAAATCAGGGAGGCTTCTTGGGGTGCGATGGCGATGGGGAAGAAACAGGTTTGCCCACAGAGTTGTAGACAGGGGCGAGGAGAAAAGCAGGGCCCAGGGAAGAGAGGGAAGCTGGTAGTGGTGGGGGGGCTGCTTTTTTGCTTGTTTTGTTTCGTTTGCTTGCTTGCCTGTTTGTTTGTTTTGTTTACTTGCTTGCCTGTTTGTTTGTTTTGTTTGCTTGCTTGCCTGTTTGTTTTTGTTTTGTTTTCTTGCTTGCCTGTTTGTTTTGTTTGCTTGCTTGCCTGTTTGTTTGTTTTGTTTTGTTTTCTTGCTTGCCTGTTTGTTTGTTTTGTTTGCTTCCTTGCCTTTTTGTTTAAGTGGCGTTTCCCCATAAGGCCCGTCAGTAATTCCTGTCGTAGCCAATTACGCCACTCAGCTGTAACTGAGACCGATAGTGAATGGCACACAGGAGTATTGTGATGGGGGTCTCAGCATAGTCCCCTCTTGGAGGACAGCATCTCCCAGAAGGGAGCCCAAGGGGGGCTGAGAATCGCAGGAGGGGGTGATTAAAATTTCATCTCTCACCATCTTCTGCATTGCCGGAGCATGTATACTAGACCTCCAGAAAGTCATCTCTACGAGGGCCCTGTGCTGCCCCTCGGTGATCTGAAACACAAACTTTCTGGATGGGATTCCCATCTCGGGCAATCCACTTAAATCATTTCCCACTGCTAAAGCGTGCCTGGTGAGGCAGGGTCACGTGGGGGTCACACAGGGTCAAAGCTTCATCACGGGGATCTGCATGCTATCACCCGCTGCTTCGACATCTCGCACATGTCTGCCAGGATGTAAACGTTGCTCGCCCGTGACAGAACCGCTGGTCCAGATTGCTTTCTCGCTTTTTGCTACCAAGATGCTCCCTAAAACCTTATGTTTGGCACACAAACATATTTTCATTTAATATAAATAAACCAAGAATATGTTTGGCACACAAATATTTGTGTTTGAAAATTGTTGAATCGTATTGATTCTGCCCAGCCATTTGATGTAAATGCAAAAAGGATTGTTTATCTAAACTGATACTGGAGGATAGATTATCACCCAGACTTACACTATTATGCTTTAATTTGTTTTCAAAATGCTTCATGTAGTGAAACTGAGAATTACTTCTGCACATTTTTATTGTACTGGGCACAAGCTGTATTGTTCACGCAGTGGTCAGTCAGATTGGCTGTCTGGAGGAGCTGCCTATCACGTGACTGCAGCTGAATACATACAGAATCATACAGATGGGGTTAAAAGGTTCATTTACTGTGTAGCTGGGAATTAGGGCGACTAAAATGTGGGGCCTAAACAACATTAAACGCGGTGCGATTATTGGTGCCAGACGCGGTGATTCCAGCATCTCAGAAACGGTCACCCTTCTGGAATTTGCACGCACTACTGGAGTGTAGAAAAATTACAGAGATGAACAAAAACATGCAGCCAGTGTTATTGCTGTGGCGGGAAACACCTTGTTAACGAGAGAGGTCAGGGGAGGATGCCCAGACTCATTAAAGCTAACAGTAAGGCCACAAGTACAGAAATAAAAGCTCAGCACGACAGTGTAGAAAAGGATTCCATCAACCCTTAACATAGTTCTGCAAGCAAAAGGGTGTCCTACCCAGTACTTGCTAGGCATAGCTAATCAATTGGCCTCTGGCTATGAATTTATTTGGTATTATAAGCTAAAAAAGTTGCTGATATAATACTAAGGCTACATGTTTGATTTCCTTTTTTTGTGAGGGCCGTCCACTTACTCTCGCTCGAATTCCATTAGCGATTACCAAAGCTACGCACGAGAAAATTACAGCAATGAAATGTTTTGTTTTATGTCTTTTTTTTCTTCCTCAAAAACCCAGAGGGAAAAAGTGTATTTAAGTTGGATGTATAGTGTTTTTTTTGGTGACGGCATTTGCTCATTACGCTTTGTAAATGGACTCGGGCATGTGCACGGACAACCATGTACGCCCTCCAAAGGACCCCACTAATCTGCCCCGTCCCACCCATGCTGTTAGAGGACCATCTCTGAAGCCGATCGCCAGTGGGAAAATGGTGTCCTGGGCCTCTGTCCACCGCCCAAATGGCCCTTTCATTTTTTTTTTTTTTTTTTTTTTTACCCCAGAACCTTTCCACCGTTTATCTTTGTCAAAGTGTCCGTGTCTCATTGGCCTGGCTGCTCTGCTTGTTCCCACCTGTCAGCTGATTAGAAATCCAGGGAATTCATGGGCTACGAACGCCGGGGGGGTGTTTAAGCTCCATACAGAGCGCATGTTACTTCAGTAGACTTATCGAAAGAAGATAGATGCGTAGTTGGATGGGTACTTTTTAAGTTTTGTAACAGGATACTTATATTTGAGGTGAAAGCAACAATCTGTCAGGCTTTACTCATCATATGTGACAATGCTGGGACCCAGAACTCACTCAGTCCTCCTGTAATCCAACAAAGAACTTTCATTAAATTTCCAAAACTCAGTCCACAGAAATTTTATTGAAAACATACCTGGTGGATTGCTCTTCAGATTTGCTTCTACAACCGCCAGTGCAAAAATAGATACTGGAGGAGTCAAAGTGGATATACAAGTTACCAACAGAGGAGATATTATGTCAGCATGTGATGATCAGTAGTTTAACGGGTAGTTTGACTTGTAGTTCAATAAGTGAAGCTGGCTTTGCTGGTACGCTAATGAAGGAAGCCATGGATATGGGTGTAACCCCGCCCCCAATAATGCTCTGACTCCTCCCACTGCAGAACTGACAGACGAGGAGGCGGAGCCCTGGGCCCGGCCACTGGTCCACCTCTGGCACAACAGGAAGGCCAGTTTTCCCGCTGAGCGGGATTACAACGCCAACGCTGCCAAGACAGAGCCCTACTGCGCCATATGCACGCTCTTCATGCCTTATTATCAGGTAGGCGTGGCCTGTGGCTGCAGGCCGAGACTGTGGGTGCTGGGAAAGATGGCTACGGATTGTATAACAGCGTAGGGATTCTTCCAGGGGCTCCGGAGAGTGTTTGTGCAAATGTAGCGGCTTTGACGGCATGAACAGTCAGCCTTAGCGACGTGCAGGGTTTCGTTGGTTGACCGGACTCACCTCGGACGCCCCTGGGCCCGGACGCCCCTGTGCCCAACCGCCAGGCTCGCACAGATCCACTCGGTGCGTGCTGACAAGGCTTCGTGCTCCCGCCCCCATAGCCGGAGGAGAGCAGGCCTGCAGAGGAGGCCCCCAGCCAGCTGAAGACCAGGCCCTTGATTCCCGAGATCTGCTTCGCGTACCGGGAGGAGCCGTGTCCCCCCAATGCCCTGTTGGCGGAGGATGGATCCAGCCCCCTGATCTCCTGCAGGAGGTGCTGTGTTCAGGTGCACGCCAGTAAGTGTCGCCCGGCGTCTCCAGCCCCAGGAAATGCATTCCTGAAAGCTGATTCGCTGCTGGGCTCCCCTCACCCGCAAGACACATCCGCACGGAGGTGTCGCGTGACCTTTCCGTTGCCAGCTTGGAAAATGTGGTTGATTTGCGTGTACTTATTTTTTATTTTTTCAACTCCACATTTCGAATGTCGGAATAGTTTTCCTCTGAAATAAACACTCCCTGCTCTCTGTTTTGTTTCCGTGCACGATGGTGCCGCCACGGCCCTGGGTGCGGCTGGGGGAGAAGGAGTCCCATTGGGCGAGTATCCCTCCACCCCCCGGGCCACATGCCTGCCGTGCAGAGCTACACGTTGCATGCCAGCACCGCCGCATGCTATCCCAGCATTCTGTGGGGCTGCAGAATGTGAGCTCTGCCTCTGCTAATGGGTAACATGGCTCAGATTGGCCCAGATTGGCATATTTTTTACATGATTCAAGATTCGACTCTTTATTGTCATTACATGACAAACACAGCAGCACAACAGGATTGAGTTAACAACTCCTTGAGTGATGTAAACAAAAACAAGAAGAATGTGCAAGACAATAAACATGCAAAATGGCAAAGTGAAAATGTGGTACTGCAGTAGATGGACAAGGGCGTATAAGAGTTTGATATTGAGGTGGGCACAGCTTAACTTTAGTGTAAAGGTCTCTTTTTGGGGGTGACAAATGTAGCCAAATTAAATATGGAGGAGGGTACATGCCTCTCCATCCAGCCTCGTTGCTATTCCCCTGTCTGTTTGGGTTATGTGTAGGAGTTTTTTTTAGTGACTCTTCAGCTTGGTTATCACACTGGGATAGAAAATGTCTGGTAGTGTGGCCTCTAACTACACGACACCTTCTGCACCCATTGGAGTTTTACTTACACAAAAAAGTTCTGCGGGCAGCAGGAGAAACAATTGGTTCAGAGATAACCAATCAGATCGCAGAGGAGATGGGTCCAACCAATCAGATCTCTTGGTCCTGGTGTCCAAGGTCACGGAGGATGTGTCATGGCTCTGCGAAGACAGCCAGAGTTATGGACGTTTTTCAGGGAAGGTCGGTGATCAGTAGTTCACCATTTGGAATCTGAGTTTGGAGCTTGTGGAACGAGCCGAACAGCAGCAGGCTGTTCTGAAAAGCCAGCAGAGGATGTCCCTATCAGAGAGCCTGGGCAACTGTGACGTCCCTGTCAGAGAGCCGGGGTGACTGACCGCGTTCTTCTTGTCTGTGTGTATCTTTAGGCTGTTACGGTGTCCTCGATCAGGACGTGCAGGGCGGCTGGTCATGTGATCGCTGCGCCAGTGGGGACCTGACGGCTGTAAGTGTCCATCGGAACCAAAACCACGCGCTTAAAGAACAGCCGTTTCCCTGCAGCAGTGATTACAGCCAATGATTAACTCCATCTCCACACGCTTCTAACCACCTGCTCCAATATGTGCACATGATCTACACGAGGCATATTACTGTATTCACACACATATTTCATTATATTGATTTTCTCTATTGTGCTTGATTGTTCTGCATGACACCACAAGTAAAATGCTGGCACATACTTGGAGATAAATAAACGATTATGATTCAGTCTTTTCGGTCGTCTTCCCGCAAGCAGTAAACCCCGTACCCCCCTCCATCCGTGCACCGCCCTCCCCAGGCACAATGCGGAAGTCAGCCGAGATGCTGTGGTTCATCATAGCGTGACCTTAAACCGCCATCCTCCCAGTACCAAATGCCGTCCACGTCTGGCCTGCCGTAGAGGTCTCATTCACGTACTGTACATAAACCAGAGACGCAACAAAGAAAATCACCCCAAGGCCGCATTAATCATTTTAAGGAGGAGAAAAATCTCCAGTGAAATAATAAATTGCATTTTTGTGTGTATTCAAATGAAATGAGCTATAATACAGAATTTGGAGAGATTATATTTTAAATATTTCAGGCAGGCCGGGGAAAATGCATTAATATGCATTGACTTTTTGTGTGGTTGATACCCAAATTAAAATGGCTTGTTTATATTTTTTATTGCTTTGTTTTGATGGTGCTTTTTAATGAGCTTTAATTAGTGCCGGAGGCAGGGTCCTGTCAGACGAGCTCTCCTTCCCCTGGATCTCAGAGCGGGCAGGCCGCAATGGAGTGCCGCTCAAGATTTGCCCAGCAGATGGTTCACTCGTCGCTGGCATTATGCAGAGCAGGAGGCTCATTATATTTGTGTAGATGGTGTGATTAAAAAGCTTTATTGCTGATGCAATATGTGGATATGTGATGATAATGTGTGGCTTGGTGTGTTAGGACGCTGTGACCGTGTGGTCACAGGTTCAGGTCCCATGGTCGGCAGAGTGATTCACCATTGGGTCCTTGAGCATGGGCCTAAATCCATAATTTCTTTATGGACTGGACCCCGCTTTCTCAATAAACGGTTGTCACTTTGCATGAAAATGTTTGCGAAATGTATGTAAATCTGGCCAGGATCACATGTGCAGACTTTGGTGTACTCAAGTGTGTCGCTTGTCGTCTTCGTAAGAATTCTTTCCTATTTTAACGATGCGCTTCGTCAAAACCCCGTCAGACATGCTCCCTGTGGACGCAGAAGGCGGGTTTGTTGTTTCTGATGGAGTATAGTGCTTTTTCCCCATTCGTGGAGGTGGCTGTGGCTCTTACACTCATCTTTCCGGCCTGGTTCCTGCCTGGGCGATATTGCGGGCGCGGCACTCATCTTTCTGCTTCAGGGAGCTGTCAGCAGAGGTGCTCTTATTATACAGAGAAACACTGAATGCCTCCCTGTAATCAGTTAGGGTTAGACTTCTGGGGAGAGGCTGGGTTTGTTTTGCAGGGCCCTGTGTTCTGGAAAAGGGGATTTTGGTCCTGCCCTCAAAAATCATTAGGGTTTCTTGCTCTCTGTTCAAAATCCGCTAGGGTGGCTGCTGATTAGGAATCCTACAGTGGAACATTGATCAGAGGCTATACCCCTTATTCCTGGATTTAAAATGGTTCCATGATATTTAACAGGATATTTAAGTGCTATCACTTACGCCCCACCAGTGCCCTGACGTGTTCAGTAAATGCCTCGGGCCAGTTGAGTAAAGACGTCCAATCAGTGTCAAACGCGATGTCATTGGCACCTCTTTAAAAAACACTGCTCTCACAGCTCTGTTTTTTGTCACCTCTCAGAATTAATCACCCACGCATTTAATTCTTTTACTGTCCGGTAGGAGGCGAGCTTTTCCCACTAATGCAATTCAGTTACTGTCCAGTAGGAGGCAAGCTTTTTGGTACCTGAGTGTGACCCTATAACTCGCTCTGTTTCCTCGCAGGAGTGCTGCCTATGTAACTTGAGGGGCGGAGCTCTGAAGCGGACCACAGACGACAAGTAAGGATCCTCGCGGGGCAGGGATTTGGATCAGATCCACGCGCGGTGTGCTGGTGGCATCCAGGAGCGTGCTCCATTTGGTCCTATTCTTCTTGGTCTTCAATGCACCTTCTACACCTTATGGCTGGAGAATTGAGTACTACCACGTCGGGAGAACATTTAGGAATGCCACCATGATTTCTTGGGTCTCGATAGACATCCAGTACAGCTCTCCCATGCCACATGTGTAACTGTAGCAATGTGCCCGCAGATGGGCCCACGTCATGTGTGCCATCGCCGTGCCCGAGGTGAAGTTCATCAACGAGACGGAGCGGAGCCCCATCGACACCAGTAGGATCCCAATGCAGAGATACAAACTGGTGAGTGTGAGCTTCGCACACGCCTGACCTACACCTACCCAAACCCGGGGGTGGGCTAATTAATGAAATAATCAGTCATAATTAGCAGATTATGAAATTAATGTGTGTGGATACTTCTAGTGCTGGGGAAGTTACTCACAAAAGTTTATGTCCAGAAAGTACAAATCCAGACCAAGGTTTTGTTTCAACCAACCAGTCGATTACTCTGTGTCTGTGACTCTTTATACTCAACTGGTTGGTTGAAACAAAATCTCGGTCTGGATTTGTACTCTCTGGACCGGACTTTTCTGCCTCTGTCTATAATGGGTCACTTTTGGAACTTCCCCAAACACTGGATATTGACCACGGGATGGGCGAAATGAGGAACGTCAGCAGGTCAGGTTGCTTCGAGCTGGGCCGAGCTGCATGGTGATGTGTTGGGGGGGTTGCTGTCCCTCCAATTAAAATAGGGTGAGCACGATGCCTTTACATGCACAAGATAAAGGTGCAATTGGCTGGCACCCTGGGTCAATGGGGGGGCGTGGCTGTCAGTCACATGACCCTGTACTCACTGAGCTCCCTGTCAGCATCCTGCTGTCCCATGGGTTGTCAATCGGAGTCTTTATGCTGAGATGCAAGGAAGCAATGATGCAGAAAGGCACGCTAACACATGGAGGGGTCGCCTTTAACTAACCTGGTCAGCGGTGCCTTCAGGTACAGTAATACATCATCTGTTTAAAAAGAAATGTTTTATTGTCATTTCAAATTATGCAGACATACTATGAAACAAAATCGCATTCACCCCAAGACTTTAAAAACGGCTTTACGTGTAAGACAACATAAGAAACACAAGACAGCAAGGAATAAATAAATATACTATAAATAAAAATATAGGAACTTTCGGCTTGGGCTGTGCAGTGGGTTTGATGGTGAACATCTTACTTTGGAAGAACATTGGAAGAGGTTTTTTAAGGTACAGCGTAAGATACTTCAGTCACATGGGAGGATTATCCGTCTTCGTACGTTTGGTTACATGTGCATTCCGTTGTAATAAACCTTTGCTCTCATATTCCCTTAACGCCCACCATTTGAGCAGTGTGGTTTGGATACACGCAGCGCGTTGCGGTGTTGCATGAATTCAGTGTGCATGACATACATCAGGAGGCCTGAGATGGGTGTGCGGCCAGCACTGCATGGGTCTGATCTCTTTTGGAGACGAGCCCCTTGAGGGATTTCCCCTTTGTTATGTCTTTGTGCTTATGCCTCTGTCTGATTCGTGAGAGCGAGGTCAGGCGTGGCAGATTGAGCTCACCTGGTGGTATATGGCGGCAGCTTCGTGGACTTTTCCCCCGATCTGCCAGCGAGCTGCTCGCTATACATTACGGGGGAATGAAAACCGTGGTTTTTTTTTGTATCGTCTTGGGCCGAGTTCATTGCGGCGGCGCGGGACACAGACCCATGATGATTTTTCTTTTATTTGAGGGGAAAAACCCCTCCTTGATTCTAACTGTAGTACGGTAGCACGGTAGGGCCTTTTTCTGCGTGTGAGGTCTGATCCACGTTCCCACGGCAGAGTCGTGACGTTAATGAGAAGCAGAGGACGTCCGGGTCGCCTCCGGACGTTGTGAGGCGATATGGGCAATCGGGGGCCCTTTAAATCAGCGGGCAGTGCAAGGAGGGAGCACTTTTGCTGGAGGAGAAGCAGCCTTTCTGCTCGTTCATTAAGTGAGCCCCCGGCTCGTTAGACATTCACAGCTGCTCCGCTCAGGCAGGCTGCCTGCGATGCACTCTCCGTCCCTTGATCCCCAGTCAGCCCACATGGCTTTCTAATCACCCCAGCTGATAATGTAATATAACCCAGTCCACGTTTTGCTGCCTCTATTTTCTTTATACTTGGTCTTGAATGTTCCCTTTTTGGCATAGACGCTAAGGTGTCCAATCAGTGATAACCTCAGGGTTCCTGTTCAGCGTACAGGGGTGGGACCACTGGCCCAATCTGAAAGCTGATTGGTTCTGAGTTCCCCATCTCCTGTTACTGATTTCAAACGTTTCATTGGCTTATAAAGTTGGCCCCTTTGTATGAATAGAAGCCCTTCTGATGCCACCCACCTTTAAAAAATCCTGTAATCAGTGCAGGTCGCAGGTATTACGAACTCTTCTAAATACTAGCCTCAGCTCTCATCTGCTTCCCATTTTGCTTTACCATCTGTTCGAAACAATCATCTTAAAACTTGTCTTAAAATACTCTTAATAGGTATTTTCTGTCCTGTTAGTCTCCCATAAAGTGCTTTAAGAGAATCATCAGCTGATTCATTAAACCCCTTTTTGCCATAAATGATTTCCTGCCATTTTTTCCTTTTTCTTTCCACTTCTCGTTTACGTCACACGTGCTTGCTTGTCTCTCGGCTGTATCTTGCATTTTGCATCGACGTAGTCGAACTAAGATGCACAAACTCTTGGAATTGTTTGCACTAGCGTTAGCGCGGCTAGCGGGTTTAAGAAGGCTCCTCAGGAGCTCCATCATGAGGGCATGTCATCCTGGCAGCGCTGACAACAGTGTCCAGAAGGATACGGAGTATCAGATGTCCGTCACTCACGAAGGCAGCTGTAGACCATAAAGCAGGGCTATTCAACTCAGGCCCTCGATTTCAAATCCAGGCCTTGTTTTCAGTTCTCCCAGGCAGTTAGTTTAATAATTACTGATTCTGATTGGTCAGAGGCTTCACACCTGGCTCACAGGGCTCGGCCCTTGAATACCGTGAGTTGAGTAGCCCTGCTATAAGGGATTCGTGTATTTTTCAGCCACATTTATTCCTGATAAATATCTCAAGAAGGATTGCACTATTTTCTCCATTTATCCATAAAGGCACTTTTATCATTTTGCATTGCATTTTACAACGTTTTCCCCTGTTTAATCGGGGTGTTTTTTGCGGCTTGAGGGAATTGTTAATTCAGGCTTGTCAAATAATTATTTATAACTTGCGTTTACTCTTCCTTGTTGTGTGCCTTGTATTTATTCTCTGTTTGTTTATGCCCTAGTTGTTAATTGTCTATTGTCATAGTGTTTCCAACAGCAGCAAACCGTGTGCCAACAATAATTTACACCGGCATTGGTCGTGCGGCCAATAAAGGTCCAGATTCAAATTTTTCTGGTGATGAATGTCTTGTGTCCTAACACAAAATGAACACAAACTGACTCAGGACAAAATCCCCGGGCAGCTCTGTAATCGCCAAGTCCAGCCTGTGCAGAGACGCGCAGAGTCACACGTATTGTGTTTCTCAAGGACACCTGAAGCCAGCTCGCTCTCTCGTTCCCACTCCCGGTGGGAGGAAGCGGCCGAAAATGACAGTGGTGCGTCGCTGATGGCCAAACCCTCCAGCCGGCTAGTCATTTATATTTGACAGCTGAAGCAAGTGGGTGCCACCGTCATTCGGAAGGAGTACAGGGGGTCGGCCATATCCGCCAATGGTTGACACCAGAACATTGCACTTTAATGCCTGTGTAAGATGGGATAGGGGTATGAAATAGCACATGAGGTAGGGAAATGATAGGCAGCAAAAGAAAATTGAGGTCTTTTTAGATTATTAGGTGATATAAGCTCTTTTGTGTGTCACAGGTATGTTTATTTGTCTAGACGCTATGAGCTGTTGCTCATTTTTCATTGCAAAATCTGGAGTGATTGCTGTTAGAAATATTTTGGGGTGTTTTAGTGCCGATGCTTCAGGCCACTCCTGCCTTCCTGGGCATGCAGGACATTTGTAGAACGTCCCGTGTGTAGAATCATGATGTCATCAGTCGAGGGAAAATGTTTTTTTCTATTGGTGGAAAAATCAGGACTTCTGTGCACGAGGAAAGAGGAACGAGAAAATGAATGAAAGAGGAAAGATTTTGGCGGTTTGAGTCGGCAGAACTCCTGGGGTTTGGCTGTTTATGGACATGTCAGACGCTGAAGTGGAATCGTGGGTTTAGTTTGGAGGTTACGTCGCCAACGGATGGAATCGTGGAGGCCCTTTGCTGTCACTGCTCAGCGTTGCCATGGCAGCAATCCGAAGCTGATTTATCATGCCGCCTGCCATTTGGAGCGAAAGCCTGCGTTAAAAGCTAATTTCCTGTGTCGTCGTTTGAAATATCACGGGACGAGGGCCATGAGAAATCGGTGAACAGCGCTCTGAGTTGCCCTTTGAGTCGATGGCGTTCGTTAGCGGGGTCGTTGCTGGAGACAGCCGATAGCGGCGGCACAATAGCGGCTAATGTTGGGGGGGGGGGCTCCAAAGGTGGCACGCCCGCCCCCCTGCCTATCAGGATGGCCATCTCCTCGCGCTCGCACAAAGGGACAGGCCGACAGGGCGTCGCGCAGACGACGTTGTCATACCGCCAAGGGGGAAATGTCAGCGCCGTTTTAATTGGTCTAGTGGGCAGAGGCTGAGCGTGCACACGGGGGCTGAGCCAGGCTGGCGGGAGGGGGCCGACCCAGCAGGAGCGCGCCGCATTCATAATTTACGGGGGGACTTTCTGAGTGCTTTACAACGGCTTCCAGGTGGAAATGAGGTGCGGACGTGCTCACAAATCTCCTGACACAAGCAGGGCAGTGAAGGCGGGTACTCTCAGTCGGTATCCCTCTCCCCCCGTCACTGCGTAATGGACTGTACTCTCTGTATTGGGGAGGGAGGAGAACCACCATGTTTACAATGGGGGAGAATACCATATTTACAGGGGGTGTGGCTAGTACCATGTTTAAAAGGGGGGGGGGTGTCAGTACCATGTTTACAAAAAGGGGACAGTACTATATTTACAAGGGGGTGGTCAGTGTGTTTTCACGTGGAGGGTGAGCATTCTGTTTACATGGGGGGGGTATCATTTCCATGGGAGGGAGTATCCTCTTTACATGGGGGGGTATCATGTTTACATGGGGGAGCAATGCTGTGTTATGACACGGCACTACTGCTATAAGGCAGCGTTAAACTGAAGTGAAGCTTGCACTCATTAACATGCTTTAGCGATGTCATCCGAATACGTGCAATTTCCTGTTAAAATAGCCGTCGCCTGGGAGGCGTCTGTGTGTGTGCCTGTGTGTGTGTGTGCCTGTCTGTGTGTGTGTCTGCCTGTGTGTGTGTGTTTGTGTGTGCGTGTCTGTGCGTCGCTGTGTGTGTGTATACGTGTGTGCCTGTGTGTGTGTGTGTGTGTGTGAGTGTGGGGGTCAGATATACATTACTTTGTAGGGAGGCAATGACCCCCATAATGTGATAAAAACGTGCTATTTTGATGTTGACCATTTTTATAAAAATATTTGACTGCAATCAAAAAACTAAAAATGCCAAAAAATGTGTGGTTATGATTAGGGTTGGGTAGGGGTTAGGGTTGTTATGGTTGGGATTATTGTTTTGTCCATAGAAACGAATGGACGGTCCCCATAAAGACATGAGTACAGATCTGTGTGGGTATGTGCACGCGTGTGTGTGTGTGTGCATGAAATCAGATTCAGGTTGTCAGGTTATGCTGCAGGACTTACTTGTTAAAGTGTGTCTGTCTTAATTGCTACACAGTTCTTATTTTGGTTTATTTTTGAAGAGCTGAGACGTATCAGAGTGCTTGCCCGCCTTACCCTGCCGCTCTCCGGCCCGCCTGTCCCCGCCGCTCTCCCGCCCGCCTGTCCCCGCCGCTCTCCCGCCCGCCTTACCCCCAGCTCTCCCGCCCGCCTGTCCCCGCCGCTCTGTAAACTCTTACATGTGCCCCGCATGTGCTAATAAGCAGCAGTGGGAGGGGGGGGATTCTAGGAGGGCCATGATTCCTGTATCTCTGCTGCTCCCTCGCAGCCTCAGAGATGGACCTGGTCTGTTTACCAGCGGCTTCTGTGTACATCCGGGTCCTTTCCATAAACCACACGCTGTTAGCTGGGACCGGCCCAATATGGCGCCCACACAGACACACTTCGGGACAATTCCGGTTTGTGTCTGCCAGTCTCTCAGTGCCGTTGTCCTCTTGTCTCCGGTGCGTCCCCGCCTGAAACAACTTTTGGGAGAGCTGGATGGGGTATCCAGGTGGGAGCCATGTCAGAGCGAGAACCTTGAGGGAGGGAATAGATGAGAGGAGCGCTGGTCCACTGCCGCTTGATCTAGAAGCTTCTTCACAGAGAAACGGACAACAAGATAAACACAGAGAAGATGTGGGTAAGAGTGATGAGGAGGAACTGGCACTGGTCATTACTGCCAAGGCGGCATGTGGCTTAGTGAGTTGGGTTGCTGGAACTGTGAGCAGAGGGTAGGATTCAAACCCTTTATCCTGTAGATGAGGCTATTCACTGAGCCATAAGTACCATCATGCAGCCCCGTCTTAGACAGCCAGGAATGAAAATGACGGCTTCCTGTCTCATGAAGTGCAGCTGACCTGTTAGCAAGGCAAGTTTTAAGTACAGCTGACGGATCTCGCTTTAATTTGAGCGATGGCGAAGCGCCGGGCCATTTATGAAATTAATAGAATCTATTTCTGTCGAACACGTCCCGCGACACCTCTTTGCTGCTCATCGGGCCCCCAGAATGGTGACCGGAGTGCCGGGCCAGGGAAAAGCATATCCATCACCGTAATGTATGGCGCAGACGGCCGGGTTCGGCATCCAGCAGGGCCCATAATCAGTCTTCATTCCGGCGCCGGGCCCCTGTGCCTGATGCGCGGCACACGCTTCGCGACGCCCGTAATGCCCCCTTTAACCTCAGCCACAAGCCCACCCCCACCCACCATTTTCAAGCAGGGGCTGACTTCATTTCTGTATCATTTCAAATAATGAGATTCCGCACCCCCCCCTTTGTAGCATGGCCTCT
>JABFEA020000054.1:2977789-2988396 GCA_019775915.2 Cyphomyrus plagiostoma
TGATTGGTTGATTAGATAATTGCATTAATGAGAAATTGAACAGGTGTTTCTAATAATCCTTTAGGTGAGTGTATTTATTTATTTATTTATTTATTTATGTTGACCGACCTAAAGGCACCTATCAGTCAGCCTGTACAGTCGGAGGCTAGACGTCCTTGTAAATATGGTGGGAGGTCCCATGGTGCATCTTGCCTGGGCTTCTGTGTGGCAGCCGGCTTTGAGCCCTAACCTCTTTAGTGCAATTAAAGATTCTAGCTGTTTCGCTGACATTCGTGTCTAATCTTGAAAACCATACCATCCTGTCCCAGAATTGCTTGCTTTATAAATACTCATTATGAGCAAGAGAAATGCCATTTGCTTAAAGCACTTTAACTGGGTTACAGGAAGACATATATGATAGCTTGATGCAGCATGCCTCTGTAATAATGTATAGCTCCTGTTCTGGGTCAAATTCTTACACAACTCGATTATTCATTTGCCCCTGTGCTGTTCGGAAAGACAGGGAACACAATGTTACTTTGTGCTGATATCAATAAATCATGACCCTCACTGGAGCTGTTATACATTTTGCTGTTGGGAAACTGAGTTTAAATGTTGCTGTAGAGCATATCCTCTTTAAACTGAACATTTCTGTGTCGAGTCTGATATTACTTTAACAATCTGGCCAATTAAATCTTTTTCTATGTAATCGAAAAAGTTGTGGGGTGGTAATTGCTCCGGACAATTAAGCTGGATTCCCAAATCCCAGTTGGGTCAGAGCGTTTTTTTTTTAATTATTATTATTTTTCCAAAGACTTTCTTCTTTGGACATAATTGCACCAAGAAAATGAAAACTGGGTATTAATGAAACCAAATTCATTAAGCTTTTGTTTTACCTAATCCCAGTACTGTTTTCATGTCTCATGTTAACAAAAGACCACACATCCTGTATGCAGTATAATTACTAGGAGTTAATTTGCTCTAATACTTAAATCAGCACCAGCAAACAGCAAAATCCTTAGAAAATAGTAGCACAATTAGCCAGCCTTAATCCTAGCTTGACTGGCGGGAGAACGTTTGGGATGCAAGAATCGCTTCCTGCAGCATCTCTGACTGCACAAGCACGCTTTGCGGACGGAGTAACGGTCTTCGAGGGAAAACGGGGTGAATTTGCAGGTGGTCTGGCGATGCCGAGGTGGCTATCACTCACTCAGAACTAAGCCGGGACCGACCATCCTTTACTTCTGGAAAATTCCGGACATATCCTCCTCTCCTTTGAAGGCTGATCGGTGCGATAGGGATTCGGAGCGTAGAGACACACTGGGTCTCGTGCTGCTGTACGGCTCGGATCCGCGGGCATCATGGGACGTGGCACGTTTCTGCTGCTCAGCAGAGGCAGGATTAATTCCGGCGTCCCCTTAAGCCGATCTCAGTTGGCGCGTGACCTTTCTCGCTCTCTCTGCACCCCCAGAGCCGGGACTGCGTCCAGCTCGGTCCTCCAGAGGTGGGTGAGACGGTGCAGGTCAAGTGGCCAGACGGACTCTTCTATGGAGCCAAGTACCTGGGGTCCAACACATCCTACATGTACCAGGTAAACGCCCTAGCAGCGTAGCCTCACAGCTGTTCCGCCGTATGCCGGACCGTGGGCCGCCGACCGCCGAGTCCCTCTCACGCTGATCTGGACAATTGAGGGTTACTCCTCACCACCGGGGAACAAAAAAAAAGAAAAACACAACATTGTCTCTGGGAGGAAAGACAGTCTAAAATATTAAAAGCTGTCTTTAATTATTCATGCGGTCCTGATGTGGGTGTGGGAGACTTCTGCATTAATTCTCTCTGTGGCTTTTGGGAGTTTGAAACAATGTTGTTTTTGCTGTAATAGTCTAGTGGGGATTTATTCGCCGGGTTTGTACAGTGTTTTAAAGGATCCCTCTACCCTTGTGGGAGTGTGAGCACGTCACCTCGCACAGCCGTCGGATTTGTTCTTACCACTGTTCTTTTTAGACGCGCTAGACTGCTAAACTGTCACCTGAATGAAACTCCCTGCCGTATCTGTCACGTCTGATACCCGCTGCGGGGAATCTGCAATGATCTGTGCAGGTTAGGGGATTTACCTGCACAAGTGCTCCTATTTTACAGCTACACCTCAGTTCCATGCCGATAATATTCCTACCAAATTGCTTCTCATAAATCCAGAAGTATTATGAGAAATCCTTTATTATTATTATTATTATTATTATTATCCACCCGCTAAATGCAATTTAGATTGTCGGCAGAATATTTTGAAGGAACACCGCCCACGTTCTAATTTGCCTTTCAAACCAATATAATATGTTTTTAATTCCTTTAAACCCATCAAGGCATTTGGGAGGATTGCAGTAAAAATATTATTCCTGCTACGTCGACTAGGTTGAAACTCTCGTCAGCCGAACCTGAGCACACCTTAATATTTCAAACCTAAATCAGGCATCCTTGGAAAATGTGATGGATCCAGTAGCGCAGTTTTCCTGATTTATCATGTCTACATGGTTAATATCTCTGACCACAAATCAAGTGGTCTATCTCCGGATTGTGTGTTGGAATCTGCAGCACTGTAAAAATACTCTGGAAGGCTGTGAAGCAAAGGCACTACATTTCATCTTTATTTCCTTTTATTCGTTTAACTGAAATTTTTATCCCAAGTGACTTACAGTACATGGAAGGGTTACAGTTTATGCTGGTTCCAAGGGATTCTAAGCCACAATCTCTCTGCACGGGAGGATTTGGAATCATTGGTTTATTCACGCTCTCGTGCGATCTGCACGGTTGTTGTTTGCGCACAATTCAGATGTGTAGCTCTGACCGTGAAGGCGGAGAGTATGATTTCCGGCACGGGTTTCATGTCCGATTAGGCTGTTGTGGTTTGTCTCCAGGAAGAGACTGTTAGTGACTTCGGTGACACTTTCTATGAATGCTGTGTCTATAACAATCTACGAACACATTCACAACACATTATAATGCATTTATAAAGCATTACAAACATATATAATATAAATATTTATGAAAAGGCATAGCACATTATAACTATGTTTATTATGCAATATGAATGCTCTATGAAACACTCATCCATAATGCACTATAGATACCTTCATAATGCAATACAAAACATCCTTAATTTTGACCAGGTACTGGCCATCATAATGTAATATAAGGGTATCTGTAGTTCGTCATAGATGGGTTTCATTGAAGCTCATTAAGTATTATACTACACTATAATGCCTTATGACATGTCAATAGGAGGTGCTGTAACACTATTAATTCTTATTCTGACAAGTATAATGCATTTTGAAGGTATTTATAGTGCATTATAGATGAAAGCTTCATTGTAGCTTATGTTGTACTATGTAGCTTTATTGTAGCTTATGTAGTACTATGTAGCTTTATTGTAGCTTACGTGAAACTATAATGCATTATGTATACTATAATATGTTATAATTGTCAATAGAAGATGCTGTAATGCTTTATTAATTCTCATACTGACCGTAATAGTGTCGTATGAAGGTGTCTGACAGCTTTAAGTATAGTTTTACCGTACCTTATTTTTACCTTTTTTTTTTTTTTGAACCAGAGCCAAAATACTGAAGAAAACAATCGACAGCAGTGGCCTTCAGTGAAATATGGTTTACCTCAGTGGGTATTAGCAGCCATTTAACCCTCTCCCACCGCTCCTTCAGCTCACAATGCAGTCCCAAGCATCAAAGATGATTCTGAAATCTCTTATACTCATCGAAGCTCTTTGTTCTCTAAAGTACCACTTCCTGTTCAAAGACCCTGTACTCTCCCACTTCTGTAATGCACTAATGACCCCACACTGTGTGTGTTTTAAAACCAAGACAAAATCTTCTGTGGGCCGTTATGTGACAGAAACATCTATCCTGGTACTCAGCAGTCCCCCTGTGCCCTTCAGTGCACCTTGTATCGATCTTTATCTTCCAAAGTTCGACGGGAACTTTCCAACTGTCTGCAGCCGGTGAATCACCCGCTCACCTCGTACCTTACACCAGAGGGCCCTCTTCATAGTACAGGCCGTTTAAGAGTAGAGTGGCCGTTCGTTCTGATAATCAGCGAGGTGGAGTGTCATTATCAGCACCCGTGGGCGGACTCCAGGGATTTCTAGAGACCTCACATTACAGATCCCCATTAAACACGCCTTTGTAAGTGTGTGTGTGGGTTCATTCTGGCTGCCTGTGTCTGAAGGTTGAGTTTTTATCTAGAGGGATGCCTCCACTATTGTCCTTTATGAGCTAAGCCTAGTGGAAAAGCTAAAATATAGTGTAGGTTCATTTATCCCTAGCACAACAGCAAGACTTGCATCCAAAGCAGTGTTTAGGTACCTGCATCTGCATATAGCGAAATTCATCACTGAAAAGTTAGTGTTTTTCTTCACAGATATAACATTATTCCCCTTTATCCAGAACATTTTCTCTTATGATGTAAAAAGTTGCTCCAAAACTTCCTCCGGAATGAGAGACGTTCACGTATTATATGCATGTAGCTTGCTGGTCTGCAGATCTCATGTGTATGTATATTCTAACAGCAGAGATAGTCGCTGCCTGTACTGAACGTGTCTACTGTGTTAGCACTGAATGTTAATTAAGATCAGCGCCTGATGTAGACGGAGACTGATTCTGAAGCTTCCTCCCCCTCTGATAATGGATCGCTTCAGCTATTAAAGATGTGAATTTTGCTGCAGCTGCTGGATAATTGATCTATTGCCTAAACGGAACCTGTGAAACGTGTCGCGCCGAGTTACCCGCTCTGAACGTGAGCCGAGCACCATCGTGTCTTAACCGCGGTAGGCGTCCACCTTGGGAGAGTGAGGCTCCTGTTGGCGCGGCTCAGCGTGACGGGCAGGGACGGGTGCAGGGTCGTCCAGGTTACGGTTACTGTTAGCAGCCGGGAGCGACGGCACCCGTGTCTTTAAAAAACGTGGGCGATTCCAGCGATATGGGCTTGACATTTAGTCTTATATTGACAAGCGAAATGCCTGAGAGTGTGGAATGGCTTAAGATCAAGGATTCAATTTACATTTCCGTGTAACCTCTTGGGTTGAATATAAACAAATCCTCAGAATTCATATATATTTATTTTATCAGCATTACGGATGTGACGTCATCAGAAAAACCAGCCCAGTTACTAAGAGACCTGGCTCTAAGGATACATTTGCGACTCTGCGGCTATCCTGTCCTTGACGAATGTAGTAACTATCATTTTTCTTGTCGGGGTGGGGTGATAAAAGGTGTCGAACTCAGAGGTGTTTAAGGCACTTCCTGCAGTCAGCATGTTATTTCTATTTACGTATTGTGCCTTTTGTTTGTAGATTCCTGTGTGAGAAATGTCATTACGTGTAAGGAACCCCATGGCGTACTGCAGCCTCTCTTACCCAGCAACAGAACTGCATATCCTCAAAAAGGCATCTTGCGTAAGACGGCCCCCGTAAACCAGAAAACGGTAAATTATTCAAAGCACCAGCTGAGAGAGAAACACAGGAGGGGATAAAAGGGAGGTCTTTAAAGAGCAGCTGCTGGCGGGGTGACCTGTTTAGGCGAGTCCCTGGATCCAGGCCCACGCTCAGGTGCTGAGTGCCTAGTGTCCGCTGCCTCCGCAGATCCTTTGCGCTGCGAAATCGCCCTGCCGGGTGATTGGCTAGGATGTGCTCATGACTGACTTCTGTCCATTTAATATGTGCATAAATGAGTATAAATACGTATCAGTTCCAGTAGTCGAGAGATGATGGAATATGTGAGAAAAGTACGGAGTCCGGCCTGAATGCGACGGAGCCAGTAAAAATGCAGACTGCTCGCAGACCACTGCGAGCGGTCTGAGTCATGTGGAGTGCGTAGCTGCAGCCTTGCAGATTTTTCTGATTTTAATTAAGGGCTCGGTTCTGCTAATTGGACAAAAACACTGGTCCACTTCAGGACCCACACAGGCAGTTTTTTGGACAACTTGGCAGTTGAGAGCGGAGCCGGGGTGCTGGGTCACACGGTGGCAGAAGACTTGGACCCCAAAGGGGTCTGGCTGTGCCATACTACAGTACCTTTAATCCTGGTACTTCATCCAAATTGCTCCATTAAAAATATCTAGCAGCATAAGTTTTAAGCCCCTCTGTGGGAAATAAAGTAAGTACTGAAGTGATTATGACGACTAATGAATAGTAATAATTCACAGCTAATTTATGGTGCCCGTTTACATCACTGAAGCTTCTTGGAGTGTGGAGGCCCCCTGATAAGGGCACCTTGGTGGCTCTCATGGTCACATGGTACAGGAAACACATCCAGTAAACACTAGTCCTCTGGTCTCAGGACCATCTTTTCTGTGATGGTCCAAACAGCTAAGCTGGTGCATTAGTGGTGCATTTGTGGTTGGGTTGTGGTTGTTTATGTGAAAGACTAAAATAATGTGGCTTGTGGTGGTCCTCAGCAAGGTTGACGTCAGTGTTCAAGGTGATATCTTTGTGCTTGGGTGGTTTTGAGATAGACCAAACCCATCCCTTAGCCCATATACTTCTCAGTATTGTAGAGCCTATAGCTGTAGCTGGAGGCGTTATTAGATTTGAACAAATCAGTCTTCCGGGAAAAAGTCCAGGGTGGGATTTGCACACTGTGTGTCTGATTTATGGTTGACGTCATTGTGCCTTGTCGTCTGGTTGAGAAGGATCGTTTTTGATCATTGTAGGTGGAATTCGAAGATGGATCCCAAGTCCTCGCCAAACGCGAAGATGTGTACACCCTCGACGAAGATCTGCCGAAGAAGGTGAAAGGGCGCCTCGTAAGTATCTGCTACACACTGTAAGTAAGCGCCTCTGTCCCCGTCCTTAAACACAGCCGCATGCGCCCTGGCCCCCTGATTACCTGTCCTTTTGTCTCGAACGAAAAAAGCACATGCTTCCCCGCAATTATTTCCTCGTTGAAGCATCTACAGAACACAGTCAGAATCTCACATGGCACGACATTCAATACATATGAAAATTAACAAGTCTCCATGAATTCCTTTAATCAAGACCTGCCGATGAAGGCAGTGCTGCAGTTTACAGTGTAAGCCTCGGGACGCAATCACAGATTTCATGCTGTGGTAAACGCCAGGTCTGCTTTAAGGGGAAATTTAAGGGTGCTTTAATGCGCCATCCTGACCTTAACCCCCTGTGGTCCTGCAGGATGAGGGCCTTGCCTTATAGCTCTGTTTTTTGCTCATTCACATGCAAATGCGAGGTTTGAACTCCAAAGCCACTTTTATTCCCCTAATTACTCTTTTATGTTTTTCCACCATTTTACACTTTTTCTAAAGTCGCGTTTCTATCCTAACTGCTCAGTATCTCGGGAGATTATAACTGCATTCAGGTCTTGTGCATGTGTGACTTGAAGTTTGTCCCCCATTAAATTTCAAGTAAACAAATAAGGTGCCAACTAATTTTAAAAGTCAGTGGAGACCTGAGCCATTTATGTAATGCTAACTGCTGGGGAAATTAAGGGAAACAGAGACACTGAGACCATGACGTAAATAATCTTGGCCTGTCCAATTTCTGTCAAGCAGAAAGCATTAACTGCAAAAGGGCATTAAAAATGAAAGGAGAATTATGTTGTGTGTCGGAATTAGATGGTAAAATTTACCAAAAATAAACTGATTTGATGGCGTGTGTGATTGATATAAGTACATACCGCATACTATTGGCAGGGGGTGGCTCATATATGTTGCCCAAGTTTGTAACAGATTACTGAATGAAAAATGAATAAAACATTGTAATCAGTCGTGATTCAGTGTCATTTCAGCAGCCTTGATGATTCCATTTTAGTGTGTTAATATGTGAAGCTGTAACGGTGTCTCACCTCAGTCTTTTGTTTAAGTCAATCTATAACACTGTGAAGAAAGATTAAAGTTATGCAAATATTCTGCTTTTCTTTCTAAGTGAAGTCATAACTGAAATGTTTTGAAATGCACTTAGGCAAGATTTTTATCCTTTTTCCATTAATCACATATAGCTAATACATATGCTTTAATAGTCATTCTCGACGAATAATAAGATGGGGCAGTTCGACCCCATGCTGACAGAGTAGCTAAAGAATGTTTTTGATGACTTCTTGAGATATGTCTTGCCGGGTCTTTCCGTCATAGCATACCGGGGCGGTTTTTCTTCCTTCCTCAGTCCACGGCCTCCAGCATGCGGTTCCAGGACGCCTTCCACACGCCCATGATCCAGGGTGAGCACAGGAAGAGGCAGAGGACGCCCAACTCCCGCTTCCAGAACGACTACGTGGCCGACCTGAGTGGGCGCTGCGGCTCCAAGGGTGCCTGCGAGCAGCGGAGCGGCAAAGGGAAGTGAAGACGACGTCACCACCAACGGCGGGAATGCTGCAGTAGACGGTGAAGACGACGTCACCACCAACAGCGGGAATGCTGCAGTAGACGGTGAAGTTCTGGGTGGACGAAGGAGAGAGCAAAAGGGTCCTTAAAAAGTAACACTGATCCCGTAAAACAATGTCCTTGTTAGCCACCCAGAGCTTTCACAACTGTCAGGGAAGAGAATATAAATCTATATTTGTTGCATAATCCTTTTTTTCTTAAAGAGACGATAGGCATAAAAAGAATGTTTGGTTTGTATATTTAAAGAGTCAGAGACTTTTGTAAAATGCCTAGCGCCCGATTTCCTCCTAACACTCATTTTTTTTGGATGTTAATTCACTACATTAAAAAGCGTGTAGCTTTAATTTTTTATCGAGCGATGATGTTACTCGTCCCCGATTTTTTTTTAAATTTATTTTATTTTCTTTCCCCCTGCATGTTCCGCATTACCACTACTGTTTATTTCCTCTTTTGAGGAATCGATTAATATGTGAAACTGAAAATTACCGAAATTCTGCTATTGAATAAATCGCATCATATTTGTTTGTTAAATTAATTCAGTTTTTTTTGTAATAATTTATTTGGGCTTTTTAAACACACTATGACTAACAGGCTTAAATATTAAATCTTGTTTTGCCTTTTACACCTGTTTACTACCTTTTTTCAGTCTAATACTTACATGTCTATATTGAAATATTTCAGAAATGAATTTTCTTTGCATTTTGAAATCAGCATATGAAATAGAAAGTCCTTACCAGAACGTCTTAATCTGGAAATATCCCATTTATTCGTGGATTTCAGTGCCAGGTTTAAGTTGTTCAATAACAACAATAATTTCTAATCCCTGCAAATAAATAAAGAAAAGCAAGCAAGCAAACAAACAAATTAATTAATTAAAATAAAGTTCTTAGCCAACATTTTCCCCCCAAAGAGCACCTTACACCTCAGTGCCCGTGCTGCCCACCCATCATATTGACGATGCCCACACGCCTCAAATGACATCTGGACTAAACAAAGACAAACACGTTGGCGAGAACAATCTATCGCATACTTAAAATGGCACCTTTATGTTCTGTCACACCACAACCTTAGAGGGCACAGAACGTTTTTGATGCAGCAGGCGATGGCAAACTTATATGAAAAGCTATTCATGACTTAAGACAGGAAATACATATTTATTTGGGGGGGTGGGTTGAAAACAGTTTACCTAAAATTTTATCTAAACCCTCCCTAAAATAGGCTTACTGACGTCCCTGATTACATGGTTACAACATTCACGGTTAACATAAATACACATATTAATTTGCACTATATAAAATGTGGTGCAAAGTATGCTGGTAATGGCATAATTAGTCCTGCTAACCAGCCCTGCGGTGTCACATTTATGCCAGCCAATCATGGACAGTTGGCGGGATCAGAACAAAGACAAGTAAGCCTGCCTCGGGGACCCGACACAAGCAGTGGGCCAAAATAGTGATCACCGCTCACACTATATCATAAAATTATCTTGATTTTGTTTGAAGTGGACGGCCAGCTTAATGTTTACAGAAGAATCTCCTCACAAGCCCGGAGAGCAGTTAGCCTCGATCGTCTTATACCTCAAGAAGTAGGGTATTACACTAGCAGTGCAAAGGTCATGGGCTGAAATTCCTGAGAGTGCACATAAATTGGTATCTCTTTGCTCTAGTGTAAGTTGCTTTGGATAAAAGTGTCAGATAAATGAATAAATCAGTATAGTGACAATTAGTGAGTCTATAATAACCCATCCTCAACTGCTTCTGCAATGAAAATCACATGGGGAGATGTGTGTTTTGGCATCTGCTGTGTAAGACTGTCCAGCACACATACCCCTTTCACAATGTGAAGAGAGAATATTCATGCATGTTCATGTATGTTTGGGGAGAGTCGAATGTCCAGAAAGTTTGGTGACAAGTGCATGTAATTACCTTACCTCCTTGTTCTGATAGGTTTACCATAGTACCTGTACAATAAGTGAGGTCACTGTCGATTTGGATGAAATAAAAATACCAGAAAACTCTGACATAAATCAAGCCCACTGACCTGTAGGGATGTCTACACATGCTTGATGGGAAATGACTATTGTGAGCGTCTTGCCTACAATGTCGTAACAGTTTTGGGTTCTTGGCTGTTATTGTAGAACCGCTAACATAGAGTATATACACTCACCTAAAGGATTATTAGGAACACCTGTTCAATTTCTCATTAATGCAATTATCTAATCAACCAAT
>JABFEA020000054.1:2996771-3043168 GCA_019775915.2 Cyphomyrus plagiostoma
CCCCCCCCCCCCCCCCCCCCCCCCCCCCCCCCCCCCCCCCCCCCCCCCCCCCCCCCCCCCCCCCCCCCCAACATGAAACACAAAGATAACTGCAGAAAAAAAAATAATTATGAATTATGATTGTGGAAGTGAGACAGTCTAAACAAGAAATCAGGGTGAGTTACATATTTCTACTGTAAAGTGTGACTGCAAAGCATTGCATAAATAACTTAATAGTTTTCAGAATTGTCTTTCACTTCTTAATGCTGGCAATATAGTGTAAAACTTGGAGGACATTAAGGTCAAATACATCCCCCCCACCCCTTAACGCAACAAGTAGCTCCAGTCTGCCCTCAAGGCCCCCCCAAGTTGAAATGTTCTAAAACTTTCACTGTCCCTCAGCGTCATTAAAATCTGGAGGTCAAGTTCTATGTACCACATGGTAAACAATGACCGGAGACGTTAACATTTCACACAGACACACAACAGTATGATTGATGAAATGATGTGCTCATTTTCAAATAGTGCTTTAAATATTTAAATTTAAAAAGTCTAGGATTGTATTGCATATAAATATATTGAATAAATTTGGATGTATAGTACACACACTGCAGTTTATTTACATATCTGACCATTTTAACAGCTAATCCCGGTCTGGGACACAGGGATGTACAGTTCATAAATATGTGTATGAAAAACATTTAAAAATAGCAAGACCTGCAAGAATATAGGATAGTTTAATGGAACATATGTCTCCTGCTCATAACCCTCATTTGTTTTATGAAACTGGAAAAATGGACTTTTCTTTTAAGGTTTTTTTTTTATTTTTTTAAATGATGTTAGTGCCATAATCTGATGTTAGAGATGACATCAATCTGGTTTTATTACTATCGATCCAGCTCAAAACTTGATTTTGGAAAATATGTATCATCCCAGGCCTCAGTAATACTCCCCAGTAGGTCTTAATATTTGAGGTGAAAATCAGCAATATCTGCATTTGAGCCCGTACATGAACCAAAAATCCGTCCGGCTTCTAAGCGATTGATCGGTCGAAATAAACCGCAATTAAAGGTTTATTTTGAAATCATTTTAAGTCTGCTGCATATTATTTCTTTACAGTTAGATACCACCATATAATGAATGATAAGCCGTTACAATGTAATAGACACAGAGATTATAATAATAGCCCTCTGTTGATCCCTTATGATCAAAGATTCATAAAACTGCAGCATTAAACTGCAAGAAGGAACTTCTGCGGAAAACACAAATTACAGCCCACCCAAATTTCTGTAGTTTCTCTCGGAATGCTTCAAAGGGTGCCGTGAAGTATTACATCTGTTTTCTTTTTCTTGTACCCAGAAGATTGTTAGATATTATCTGTAGGCCCCATGAAAGATTTCCGGTATTTTTCGACTTTAAAATAGTTTCTGACAGACGCTGGAGAATTTTGATTGTTGTTCTGCCTGACACAATACACCACTGGTTCACATAGAAATATGAAATGAAGGAAGTGTGGTTCCCTCCCTCCACTATAGGCATATAGCACGAGGAAAAGCCGGAAAAATCATTAAGGGCACCATCACCGAAACACAGACTGTTCACCCTGCTACCATCAGGCAGACGGTACTGCTGTATGAGGGCCCGAACCAGCAGGCTCCGGGACAGTGTCAGGCAGACGGTACTGCAGTATGAGGACCCCACCCAGCACACTCCAGGACAGTGTCAGGCAGGTGGTACTGTAGTATGAGGGCCCAAACCAGCAGGCTCTGGGGCAGTGTCAGGCAGATGGTATAGCAGTATGAGGGCCCCACCCAGCAGGCTCCAGGACAGTGTCAGGCAGGTGGTACTGCGATATGAGGGCCAGAACCAGTAGACTATGGGACAGCGATTTGATATCCTTTATTTTCATCCCAAAGTTAAATACAGCAACATAAGCCATGTGTAATACATTTATTCAGTAACATCTATGAAGCTGCATCCAATCTGTCTGAAAAGAGAATTCCAGTTCCCTCTACATTTGGCCAAATAACTTGTAAATGGTACACTGTATTCATTCTGACTTTAGGTGAGTCATTTTAATATTAATGGTTCTTTAAAATTTTTAATTAATACACCAAGCAGGCAATTAGACATTCTACTAGTACTACTCCCATCAAAATACCAGTTTTATGTTTTTCTAGCCAAAATTTCAAGTAAAATCCTAATTTTGGGGCCTTTGCATATTTCCCAGTACTTTCCAACTTAATGCTGATGATGACAGAGTGCTGTAATGTGCTGTTTCAAACTGTTCATTAAGTTAGTCCTTAATGGCTGTAAATCCTGACTTCTCCTAATAATGGCCGACTTCAAAGCTAAAGTTCACATTGACAAATGAAATGTAAAGTGGAACATCTTCACACGGAGTCTTTATGCAGAGCTATAGAGATCAATATTCCAAGCCCAGAAGCGAAAATGGTTAATCTAAGTTTAAAGGCCGTACTGGTTCCCCTGGGTGGATCTGGCGGACCCAGCTGTTATTCTTGGCTCTTCTGCTGTTGGGCTGCCTCCTAGCTGGCTGTTTCATGTGGAGACCGAGCGAGAAGCACATGTGAAATCCGGCGGCGCAGATGCTTCTGCTCTGTCTCTCTCCTTAAGAATTCCTTCCGTCCATCAGGAGTGGGATGTAGTGAGTTTTATTCCGCGGCCGATCAATTCCAGTAAATTGATTCTCAGAAAAAGGAATTGAGTGATATAAGGGTATTTAACTGATAGCGTCGCATTGCCAAAGGCACCGAAGCTCACGCTTCCTGTAGATTGCTGTGTATTATTTCTGTGACATCACGTCATGTTTTTTTGTAACCAATTAGGCTTTTCAAGTAATACTGGTATTAAAAAAAATCATCCTAGAAATACATACTGATGCTTTTTTATCAAAACTTTCGATTGGGGATGTTAACTCAATCAACTCTATCTGTAATCTTTGTCATCTTTCAAAATACAAAAGAAACTCTCGAAGTCAATTAATGACATAAGTTACATGGTATTGCACTATAGGCTGAAACAAGTGAAACACACGTTGAAACTTCATACAATGAGTGTCCTGTCAGTTTAACCTTTTTTTAATAAAAAAGTTCTTAAAGGGAAAAAAATCTGGTAGAAAGATATTATAGAAATGAATCACGGAAATAATGATTTTTTTTTCATAGGCAGAGACAGCTAAAATGTGTTATTATCATATACGGCCAAAACTCCGAAATTGTTTAACGCTTTAAATTCTCAATTTTAATAGACTCTGCTTTCAATTTATGGAGCAGAAGTCTGCAGTGGGTGAAATGTTATTATAAATATGAGGATGGCAAGAGGGCCTAAACAGAACAGCTAATCACGATGGGATTTAAACACAACCTGAGGTTCTGCGATATTCCTTCAGTTGGCATTCAGCTGAAAAACGTTGATTGCTTTTCTAATTCGGGGCTGTCTCTTGCCATCCAAGCACACCTGGAAGGACATTGTTATGAGACACATTGCTGTCCCAAAATAGGGGACTTTTGACTATAAATCTTGGCTTAAGTTCTGTTATCTCGGGTTCAGTATGGGGACACGGTGAGTGTCTGTGTTGGAAGCAGGTCTTTGTGCATTCAGGCACATTGCACTTGGCTAGTTTTAAAGTGTTTACGTCGTTCTCAACACCACAGTTGCGTGGCTCAACTTAAGACTTTAAAAGGAATCTTGGTAGCAATTTACTTGAAGCTATCATCTATAATGGTTGATATAAGAATTAATAATTCTATTGACAGTCATAAGACGTTATAGTGTTGATTATAATACTTTAGAAGCTCCAATGAAGCTCTCATCTATAATGCACAGTAGCTACATATAATGCATTGCAATGCTCAGTATAATAATAAAGCATTACAACATCTTCTGATGACTGTCATAAGGCATTATAGTGATTATAATACTTCATAAGATTCAATGAAATTCTCATCTATAATGCAGTATAGATACCTTCATAATGCATTATAATAGTAGGTATAATCATTAAGGATGCTTTGTGCTGCATTATGGTGTCTATAGTGCAAGATAGATAGAGCTTCATAAAGGATTCATAATGAATAATATACAGGGTTATAATGTGGTACCTTTGTAAATGTTTCTAGTCAAGTTTGTACACATATTTGTGTGTGTGTGTGTCATATACAGGTTACAGTATATGGACAAAAGTAGCCATGCAATCAGGTTTACAGTCAGTTATGTTGGAATGGGTCGTTCTGAAGAGCTCAGTGAATGGATGGAATGAGTCATTCTGAAGAGCTCAGTGAATGGATGGAATGGACTTCCATGGCTGAGCAGCTGCATGCAAGCTTCATATCATCAAACGTAATGCCAATTGCCTGATGATGCAACCTGCCACTGGAGCAGTGGAAACATGTTCTGTGGAGTGAAGAATCATGCTTCTCTGTCTGGCGGTCTGTTGGATGAGTCTGGGAGATGCCCCAATGTTACCTGTCTGACTGTATTGTGCCAACTCTACAGTTTGGTGGAGGTGGGATAATGGTACAGGGCTGTTTTACAGGGGTTAGGCTAGACCCCGTAGTTCCAGTGAAGGGACCACTTAATGCTTCAGCATACCAAGACATTTTGGACAATTGTATGCAGTCAACTTGGTGGGAACAGTTTGAGGAAGGCCATCTTCTGTTCCAGCATGACCGTGGGATGAACTAGAGATTGCAAGCCAGGCCTTCACATCCAATATCAGTGCCTGACCTCAGAAATGCTCCTCTGGATGATTGGGAAAAAAATCCCACAGAAACATTCTAACATCTTACAGAAAGCCTTCACAGAAGAGTGGCAGCTGTTATAGCTGCAAAGGGGGGATCAACTCCATATGGATGCCTATGTATTTAGAGTGCGATGTCATAAATATTCTAGTAGGTGTAATGGGCAGGTGCCCTAATTCTTTTGTCCATATATTGTATGTGGGGCGTGGCATGGCGGTGCAGTGGTTACCACTGTCACCTCACACCTCTGGGACTTAGGTTTGAGTCTCCAGCAGGGTTCCATGTATGTTCTCCCCATGTCATTGGGGGGTTTCTCCTCCATGGTCCAAAAACATGCTGAGGCTAATTGGAGTAACTAAATTGATATGAAATTGATAAATATGAAACAAGCTGTTATGAGTATTTACAGTGTGATGACATATGTTTCAGGCAGATGGGGTTTGGATTTGTTAAGCCATATCCAGTAATTTAGCTCTACTTAGTCTTTTTAAGACTGATGATCAGAGGAAGAAAAAAAATCCTTTGGTGTCTGAGTTTAGCTGTGTTTGTAAGGTCTGTTGGTCCAGATGAGTGTCCATGACTTACCTGAACTCCACGACTGATTAATTTCTAATTGCCAACACGACTAGGAACTACTGACAGTCAGTGCTTACAGGTGATTCTATGAACATTTAGGTTTTATCTTAATTTTTAATACAAAGCCTGACACACAAAATACACAATTGAAAAGCTTATAAAAAGAACAAAAGGACTATTTTTTTCCCCCTAAGTTTTTCCGGTTTCTTTCTTGAAATGCGTAATTATAACCCACACGCTCCGCAATCCGTTTAGACGAGTCACATATTAAAGACAGTATGCTGGTGGACGAGGATGGTATCCCCGAAAACACAAGGCCCTACATACGATGACAGGCTGTCTAAGTCATGCACAAGTAATTATGATATACAGCCAGTAATTATAATATCCCACACCACATAATATTATGGGGAGTACATTAGCAATCATGTTTTTCACCACCCAAAGATACAAAAGATGATTTCATTTGAGCCTTTTAAAAGAGAATTCCATCCTTAATGAGAGGTTGAAGCCTTTAAGTGGTAACATGGCTACAAATTGGTTTAAACTCAAGCAAACATCTGTTCATCCTATATATCCCTGCTGGGAATATACTTTCTAAAATGTCTGGAGAGAGTTGAATAGTTCTAAGTAAGTACTCATCTTTAATGTGGCTTTTATTTCCCAGCTTTTCCCAGCCTGACCCCAAAGGATTTTCCAGTCTTCAGGATATCATCCTCAATTTATTGCCATTAACGTACCTGGTTGTCACCCTACTGAAAAATAAAATAATTTAAAAAAAACGACTTATTAGCCAATAATAAATTTGTCGACTTTATACTGCAGAGGAAAAGGTGCTTATCAGAATCGTGCTAATCCATGCTATCCGAGGTTTGTCCTTAAATTATGGTTAGGTCATTTAGCCTTACAGAGGGACTAATAAGCATTCCCAATATCTTAAGGTGACTGTGCAATTTGTTGCATCTTTCATTAATCCATTCTGATAAGAGCTCAGGTCATCAGAGTCAGTTTTATCTGCGTGCTGGTGGAAGCACCCTGAGGAAAGCAGGTTTCCTACAAAGTAGTGCTGTAGAGAGGTAATTTTCTCAATCTACAAAATGCGGTTATTAGATATAAATGAAGACGGCTGAACTATGAATGCAGTGCGCTAGACTGTAAGAGTATACTGTATGTCAGCGTTTTACCTTTTATAAAAAAAGATGACTCAGCGTTTTCATTGTACATGCCTTTAAATTATTAGGCATTTTCCCCTTGTTAGCCAGTTTGAGATTATACTAGGGGGCAGTATATCCCACTCTTTGGAACACTCCCCGACTCCGCAAAGGATGCAACTACACGACTTGGCCTACTTCCACAGAGAGGGTGAGTCCCAGATTTGATGCACAGATGCCCCGTGATTGATAACACACCCATTGGCCATTCTATCACTCAAGCGTAGATATTTCCTAAAATGCATTAGTGAATTAGTCTCTGAAATACGTACAATGTACAGCAGATGTGTACGGCCAGCGCAGAGGGAATCATCCATATATATTTAACGTTCTATATCTGTTTATCATATAATTATTAAGCATTATTTAGGAATTAGCAGATATTCTTCAGACCATTAAGGATATCAAATTATTTAAATTATCTGTTCCACAAGATTTTCTTGGATTATGGACTTGGTTCTTCTTATATGATGCTCACCCAATGCATGCTGAATTCGTTTGTTACCTTGCTGCTCTTACAACCTCAAGCAAACCCAACACAGGTTCCTACCACTGCCCTTTGCATGCACGTAGGCTTCACACAAAATGAAAGGAAACATTTTATGTACAATAGCATCCTGTGTTATTTGAGTTCATACCACAGCGCTGTTGATTTCCTGAATCTGATTGGTCATTTGGGTGTTGACCCATTTTTTATAACCGCACACATATAGCACCAGCTAGGCAAAGTAGTAAATCAATATACTGTAATAATCTTAAATTCTAACATTACTGAAAATTCCAGATGCCAAACACAATTCAAAATGAATGGAAACTAAATGGAAAATTTAGTCACTGCTGGAAGAAAGTAGTTCTATTGATCAATGCATTTTCAGCTCGTAAACGAGAATGATGTCTTTAGGTACCAACGTGTAAGCCAAATGTGTGGTCACCATGCTAAAGGCATGTTAATTGCGCTTCAAGCCATGCTTTTAAACGTGCTCTGAGGAGCTAACCACTGCACATCGGGCAGTTCTTAACCGCCACAACTGTGCGTTAAAAAACCCATAATTAACGACATGTAGTACATCAACCCTTACATATTTAGTGCATTAGTGACATTTGTTTTTTTCTGGCTCCAAACTGGAATGAAGCGTTTCCGTCAATAGTCCGTAAGCTAGGTACTAAGATAACACTGTTCTTGTTTTAAATAATGTGACATGAGATAAGAATCCAAGTGTCCCCAGCTGTTCTGCCCTAAATTTATTATTATTGTTTTTTTTTTTTTTTTTTATAAAGTTTAACGAAATTAATGACATGAGCCGAGTGTGAGTCAGATGCAGCCGGTTCCCTGGGAGCTCATTAAGGCAGCAGCCCTTCAATAGAGGCTCTCGACCACCCACGCCACTGCGGACCCAGTACTCAGCGCTCCGCATGGAGCCCTGATCCCACTCGCCGTGTCCCCGTTTCAAACACACGGCACCTTCTTAGTCGAGAGTCATCGGGATAGCTAAACAACAGATAACACTGTATTCCCACTTGGGTGCCGCGGCCAGCACAAACAAACCTCTTAAATCCCAGCCTTATGATGACGACTTATCGGAGAAAGACCAAGTAACGGTCGGAGGTCCTGCCTGTGTTTAATACTCACTAAAATGATACACCCTTGTTACTTTAGTGGGAGATACGACCTGAAATATAAACGTATTAAAATGTGGGTGCTTTTTAGTATTCGGTGAGCTGCCGGTGCTGTTCCTGCCCTCTCACGTTAGGTGCTGTTCATACTCAGTTGACTCCTACTTGATAAATGGGTTTGGAGTTAAAGAAAGAGCCAGTTAGGTCCATTTCTCAATGAGACAAGTAGATGAACGAAGACAACAGGTTCTCTTGCCACAGATTTTTTTTATTAAGCTTTTTTTTTTTTTACAGTAGTACCCATTGATAAAAAAAAACCTTAAACTTTTCTATCCACTGCAGTTGTCCTGATGAATGTCTACCTCTTGGCCAGGTCAACACATAAGTCAAAAGACGCTTGTGCAAACATGTTGTACAGTATTTGACAAATATGTCATTTTGACTCATCTGTTTGTAGAACCTAGTTCCAGAACCTGTGATTACATATAATATTGATAAGTAATGTGTTAAACGGATAGAGGTTTCTGTTTTGCAGTACCATGATGATTCACAATTTTTTTTCCAATGTAGAGACTTTTTTCCCATGAGATGGTAATGGATTCTCATGAGAGATGACAAGAGAGACAAGCCAGGCCAGAAAGATGAGTCAGAAGTTCACTGGATCATTTGCACTTGGGTGAATTTTTATGGTGAAGTTAATTACTGTTTTCAGATTCTTCCTTTTGAAAATAATGGCTACAGTTTTAGCCCAGAACCCTTAAAAACAGGCTTCAAAAACCATTCCAATCTGATAATAATTCCAGACTTTTTTTCCCCCCAGAGATTTTAAGGAATTCCTTTTGATCGATTTTATGGATTTTTATTTTTTGTCAGTGTATTAAAACATCCATCCATCTTCCAACTTGACAGGGCTTGGCTGAAGATGGCAGCCTGATCGTATGTCTTTGTGCTCCCTCATGAAAAGCGAAGATCTTGCAAACTATGTGGGAACAGACTGGAAGTGGGATTTGAACCCCTAACCCTGCAAGCAACAATGTTGCTCATTTGGGACATATATATGTTTGTATACACAGTGAAAAGTTTTTGCACACCGCAGTCTTCACCATTTCCCAATTTACTTCATAAACTGCAGAATTTTTATTCTTGTTAAGCATTAGAAAGTTGAGTGAACAACTATAAATCAAAATGTAAGTCAAATAAAACAAGTTTCCTTTATAGCATGGAAAGAGTATGTAACAGTGCATGTCTGACATCCTATTAGCTGGTTGTATGGTGATGGTATAGTCGAAGCTGTCCTTTAAATGCACTCATTAACTGTTTCATCCCATGAAACAGAGTAGTATGCAATGTCCCTTGTGTATACAATGCCTCAAATTTTCTCTGCTGTTATAACTAGTTAATTTAGGTTACTTTGATGAATGAAAGATATGACTTTTTCTTGCTAATGAAGGTACTCAAATGGTGAACATACTGTAAACTCATTTGTTAGCAAAGAATACTGAGTGTATTTTTAGTAACTGTTCAGTGAGTAACATGCAAATGAGGAAAATCCCATTGTATTCAAAAACTTTTGAGTGCTAGTGTATAAATGAATGGATATGTGTATGTGTGTGTATATGTTTACCAACAAGGTCGTACACTGAGAGGCACAAATACGGTCTAACCTTATTGGCACAAATACGATCTAACCTTGAGCATGTCCCTGCCAAATTAGGGTGGTTTGGAGCCATCTGAATGGGAAGCTGAAATACCAGCGTACTTCTGAGTAGTGACAAAAACCTGCATCCTATATGTCTATATTTAGTTTTATTTAAGAGTCTAGAAAATATTAGATCATCAATAAAAATCAATGCCTCCATTAAAGGAGAAAAATTCCATTTATACATGATTTATAATGTCATTTTCCCCCATAAAATAGTGCATCTGGCCTGACCTGCAGAATTTGATTTTGTGCAGCTGTACACTATAATGTCTTTTTGGAGGTTTTGATGCTAACTCAGGCCAGAGCCAAAGCTAACTAAACAGGCATGGCTAAGGAGCAGCTAGCCTGCAACAGTGTCTCTGCGCTAGAACTGAAAATGAATTATTTAGAGCAGTATTTCTTAGTCCGGTCCTCAGCGACCCACAGTCGGTCCATGTTTTTGCTCATTCCAAGCTCCCTTCCAGACAGTCCATACTTTTGAACCATGGGAGGAAGCAAAAACATGGACTGTCTGTAGGTCCCCAAGGACCGGATTGATCCTATGCATGATCACAGGAAAAATCATATTTACATGCTTAATTAATAATGTTTCAAAGAACCAGTCAGTTCTTTGGACCAGTCAGTGCTAAGTACTTGGAATATGGATAGATGGAAGAGTTATTACAGTACAACTACAATCCTAACCCTAGCTTTAACCCTAAAGGTGAGCCTAATCCTAACCCTAACCGTAACTCTAATACCAACCATAACCCTAGCATTAATCCTTAAGGGCACTCTAAACCTAACCCTAGCACTTAGCCTAAAGTCAACCCTAACCCTAGACCTGATCTACTCCCAACTCTACCTCAAACTCCAAACCTAGCCCAAGGCCTCAGACTAATCACTAGGAGAGTAGAAAGCGTAACTAACCCATGCAGATTGTTCAGGCAAAACAATTACAAACAACAACAACAATATCAGTGCCGCAAAGTTTAAATAAAGGAAAGTAATGAAATCCCTCTGAAACATTTTGTAAATTATATAACACTTTTTTAACTGCAAGCATATTTTCCACTGAAATTGCATATTTTAATCTTAACAGATTCATATTCTATGTGACCCATATTACTTATTTTTAATTATTATTGAACTTCGCTTGCCTTTATAAGAAGATTAATCATTGTAGGAATTATTGCACCTAAATTTAACTGCCTTGTCTGTCGATGGCACAATAAAAATATGTATTTCCCAATACATACTTAATCTTAAATTATAGCTGGAAGGGCAAGATCTAATAAGATCTAAGGGCCATCTGAAGCTCTCTATAAGTGTAGATCAATGGAAACTGCACAGTAGCCACATCACATCGAGAGTGTGCAATGCATTACAGCCTTTACTTCAAGTCTTTGCTCATAACACTTACTAGTTTTTTCTTTATCTTATTAAGAATATTCCTTAGAATGGGTGCTGTCTCTCCCCATGCATGGAATAGGTAGGTTATGCTAGATTCTGGGAAGGTGTAATGCAATTTACTTTGCTGCAAATCTAGGTTTGTGTAAATGTCACAGAGCCCTGTCACCAAAGGACATCCTGCGTTTCTTCACCGCTGTTTCCCTGCCAATACAAAATACAATATAACTTACTTCAGTGAAGCTAGCGTCGGCATTCCCTTTGGCTACATGCTTCACTCTTATCGCACATTTGCACCTTTGAATCCCCATGAGGCTACTATTGTGTTTGCCCAGCTGCTGCTTGTGTTTGTATTGACCTAGAATTGAATATAATGGCGTGGGTAATTACCATGTGGTTTACGTTATGGAAAAAAAAATGCCTTTGCCACCTTAGTTCTCTCTTGAATTATTTGTAGGAACTATTCTTTCAAAGAGAAATAAAATAAATTGACCTTGTTTAGTCAAAAAGAGTGGTTATTTTTGGGTATGATATATAGCATTATTTTTTTTCTTTGCGACTATATTAGAGAACTGTGATCATGCAAGCATGAAATCTTGTTGTAAGAAGTCCCAAAGGTTCTGAAGGCTGAACAAAATATGTCAATAAAAGGAAATGAGAGTACCTTGTTAAATTTTAAACCATATGTTCTGTTTCGTTCCTTGGTAAACTGTCCATTCAAATCAATTCAAAATTGAGAATATAAAGGCAAATAAGTATATTTTATATATATATGTGGATAGCAGCTGGCATAGTCATCCAGCTGACGTATAAACTCATGGTGCTGGAAATCGAATCAATAGACTTTACTGAAGCCCTATTATATCATCAGTAGCTCAACAGCTAACAGTAGTCATTTTGGAGTATTCATAAATTTGATCTGTTTTTCTTTGAGTAAAACTATATGTATGGGCAATCTGCGCTACATTAGTGGCGGCCAAATGAAACTTTATGAACCATTTGCTGTATTTTTTCACCCCCCTAGATGGCGCTCTTGATTTGCTTTGGGGCATGCATTGCATCCTTTTCTGAATAGAGCACCAACTACCGGTGTCAGAAAATACAGCAAATAGTTAATAAAACTTTATTTGACCATCATTGGCCTACAGTATTCTGACCCTGCATTACCTCCAACAAACAGAGGGGTGCCAAAGCAGCCTCAGCTGCCAAACTTCCAGTGCAACTGCCACCCAGATCATACATTCATGTCTGTCATAGTCCTGGAATCCCACTGTAACCTTTTCTCATGAGAAGACATATAGGAAGGAGACAAATGGCAGTACCAACAGAAGACAAAGGATACAATGTCATATGGATGACCTGTTAGTGATATGTCAGTATGCCCCACTGGAGGTACAATTACGCTGTCTGTAAATGAATGCTCACCTCATTCTAAGCAATGAGCATATTGATATGCATGTAGGCAACATTTCCACAGAGCCCAGGGACCTACTCTAAGACCTGCTAATGTACAGTATCCAGACATTACATCAGGAACATGTACTGACAGTTATCTTTTCAACGATCCGGTTTTTCGAAGTTCTTTCAGAGCCAGAGGTGAATATTCATGAATCCGGGAGAAAAAAACTCCCTCTTTACAAGATGCCAATTTCATTGATCCCTGCTGCTTGGACAAAGTGGGAGACCCTTTGGCCTTTTCACTCACCACGCAACGATCGGGGGCCCAGGCAGTCTCATCGATCTTCGAATTCCACCCGACTGCCTAAGGGAGGATTTGTGCGAAGTCCGGATCCTGGTTCTCTTAATCGGAACCTCGATCGATGAGGCGTTTCCCACCTACCTGTCTCTCTGACTCGAAGTCCGGCTTCTAACACCTTTTTATGGACCTGGAGTGGCTCTGTGTTCCTACAAGAAACCAAAGATCTGAGAGATGGCTCTCGTTAGGGCGCTCAGGCATGGTGTGATTTCAAAGCCCCAAGGGTGGGGCTTCCGGTGGGCAGCTGTGCAAGATGGCAGCATAAAAGTCGAGCTCCTCGAGTCGGCAGATATAAACCCTCCAACATCAATATAATCGAGTACTAAAAGCTAAATGATACAAAATAAGAAAGAGCAGACTAAAGCCAAAAGTAAAGGGGTACAAGATAAACAAATAAAGGACCTAAACCGTAAGGACGAATGCGAAGGTAACATGCTCGGACCTGTTGGCGAGGATGGCGATGAAGTGGCGGGAATGCTTCATACGGACTTCGAGGATATAAACAAGCAGATAATTGATCACAAAGCCTCAGAGGTAGGTTCAGCTTAGTTGGTAACACTTTACTTGAGGTAGTGCAAGTCACTTAGTAGTTCAGTTATTACTCAAGTACAAATAATAAACAAATACTCTTGCTGCATGAAATACATGAACCATTAGAGTCATTGATTTATGATGAACGAACATAGGATTAGTAAGTAACTAACACTTAGTTTCTTGTTAATTAGTACATTAAGTGACAGTGTACTACTACATTATTTGTGCCCAGTCAAGTAAAGTATAGCTGCCTACTCTGTAGAATAATCAGTGTAACATTCCCTAAAATCAACAGCATCAATCATTTCCCCCTGTGCTTAATAATAAAGTTAGGATGACTGAAAGCCCTAAATTGCCCATATCGCATGATTGTGTCCGTGTGACCCCCCCTCCCCCCCCAAATGAACATTCAAGCATAAGTGTGAACTTGATTAGCCTGCAACTTGGTGGGTTCAGGACCTCATACTTCTTGTAAAGTAGAGGTCACAGATTATATGGTGACCATGCCACATAGTTATTTTGAGTCTCAACACTATTTCTTATATCGCACAGTTGGTCCTGAATGCTTAGCTTAGCTGGTGCTCAATAAACTAAATGATACGTGACGTGTGAGAAGTTTGCGGCAAGTGCATATTATTATTACTATACCTATACAGGCTATAAACCAAGTATTGTTTTCAACTATACATTTTACTCATCACCAGATATTCTGCAGGAATGTTGCATCAGAGCTGCCGGGAGACTTCAAGAAATGCCGCACATTTCAAGTAAAGAACGTAATTTGCCAGTCGCGCTAGAGATGCTGAAGTGCCAAAGCAAACAACCTGTTTTGAGGGCAGCAGATTGAGCTCTGTGTTTTATAGCATGCAGCTGTGATAAGATTCCAGACATCGCAAGAACAGGATGGTTCCCAGCAGAGATGTACCACAACGAAGTTTGGTTTCATGTTTCATGTTTTCACAGCGTTCCTTCTAGCCGACACACAGAGACACAACACGCGACCTCACTAAATACTACTTCATGCCATCAGCAGATGGTTGAAGGCAGCTCAACTGAACCCTGAAACTCCAGAAAATGCTGCACACGGTGCTGTCTGAGATAGAGGGAAGGCATGTTACACGTTTAATTCGGCTGACGGCACCACTGGGACCATTAGCTGATGAAAATCGATGGCATTGTTTTCCTGGGGAGCATAATGAGTGTTTATTCCTATCTCAATACATGGAAGATGAATGGAGAGAAACATACAGAGATAGCAGATCGAGGGCAGAAATGTTTAAGTGTTGAATGATTTAAAGACTTTCCCATGTTCTATGTCTGTGTCTGTCAGTGTGTTGTATGTAGTATTCAGTTTTACTGTGCAGGTCTACTTAATAAACTGGCCACTGATTATGCATTTTTACATCCAAAATATGTATATTACAAATATATTATTATTAATGAAGACTAATACTTAAAAACAACCACAAAATAAATTTTAAACCCTTCACTCCCCCATTCTTTATAACCATTTTACTGGTACAGCATGCCTGCATTTTCTGATCTGACCGATTTTACTGCTAAAGTAAAATGGAAAGGTTCTCCTCAAAGATCACACTGGTTAGACTTCTGATAACCTTTTAAATCCAGTAACGTTTTAATATACGATCAATATATATAATTAACAAAATTACTAGGAACTGCTGACCTTCTGATTTCCCTCACATTTCCCCCTTCATATTAATAATTTAGGGAAAGATTATGTGCTTAAAATATTATGCTTTGATTTAAAGCATAAAACCTGCTTTATCGGCCCTACTGCAGAAATGATGTTATGAACGTATAATGTCTGACAACAGGCTTGGATTTTTTTTCCTTACCTAATTAGAGAAGATGGGGGGGGGAAAAAACACTAAAATCTTTTGACATTTAAGTGAACATTTGGACCTTGTTTCACCCTGAAATGTTTCCTCACGCCCGGATGGTTTCTGAAACGTAAACCCACTGCCGCGGAAGGGAGACTGCAGACTTTAAACTCTACTGAATGCAATTACTTCTGACCTTTTAATGCACTCTTCTTGGAGGAGTTTCCATTTTAATGCGTCCCTTTATTTGGCTAACGATAAGAATCAAACGGTATGTCTGTGCGTCAGCTTTCGACAACCATAGGGTTCAATAAAGTAATAATTATTATTCATTTTGAGAAGAATACAGAAAAAAAGACAGAGCAATCGGGCTTCCAATGAAATTTTCTAATAATCTCTTCATTCCCTTTGTACATGAACCATTAATAACCTTGCAACGAAATTGGGCCTAATTAAAGGGACATATAAGTGGCACCATTAATGCTTCTCTGAGGACTGAATGAAATAAGAGAAGATGGTTCTCTGTGATTCTGAAAAGATGACCTTTAAGGTCTTAGAGCAGTTTTGGCTTACATTAGTTCAACAATTGTAACAAAAATAATAAATTATAGTAAATCGGCAATAAAAATAGCACTTTTTACTTGCCTTTCCTGTACTTACAGAGGAATACGGGTAATTGAAAATTAGGTTACTTGTGAATTCAAATAAGGTACACATGCAAGAAAATTCTGAATGAATATGCATACTGGAGTTATAGGAGATGCAACAGTCATTAAGTGAATGTCTATTGTCTGTCTTTAAATAGTCAGTGTTTCGCCTTAGTGTTGTTTAGTTAGTCTGTCCATCCAGCCATAACAGTTGAAATAGTTTAAATGATCTGTATTAGTGACTGATTTAATTTGAACATTCATTTAAGAACTGCTAGCACACATCTCTTAGGAGCATCTAAAATGAAATAACTAGATCAAAACTGTTTAGGCCTACTTGGTATCGCTAATTGGACAATGGATTCCAAAGCGTCTAACCCTAACCCTAACCCTAACCCTAACTCATTATGAAAGGGTTAAATTAGCCAAATCGGAATAGGTTATTTCACAGCATCTTCCAGTTCATTAGATATTGCTGGTGGGATAAAACTGGAGATCATGTCAGGAGACTTTTGGTAACTTTTGTGAATCACTTCGAAAATCCATGCCAGGAAGGTCCTCCATTTGACACATTTGACAGGTTCTCCTCGGGGAAATGAATGACATTCCAAGGTGATATTTTTTTTTTTTTAAACAAAGAGAATTCTTTGGGGACAGAAAAAAAAATGGAGAGGGGAAACACTATAGGAATACAGAGTGCGAAACTATATACTTTTTTTAGTCAGCTATATGAAAATCCACGTAGTATTCATTACCTCCTTCATTTTCAAAATATCTTACAAGTTCGAGGCATCTGTTGCCTAGTAAGGTTGACCTTGACAGTGGATTTACGGTACAGATTTTTTGACCAGTCTTCCTGCACCTTGGCTTTCTTGTGACTGTCAGTGGGCTTCAGGAAGTACATGTTAGCAGCATTGATGTGTACCACCTACACCATTCATCACTGATACAGCGAGGCTAGACTGACATAGTGGTATATCACATGAGACATCACATACTGATTAAATGTTAAAGAGTTTTGTGTTTAATTATTGTGTGTGTTTATGGCTGGACATACACATGTGTGTTTTATTAAGTTCTGTATTTAACTTTTAACAGGGTTACTTAGCTAAAGGGCCACTTAAGTTCCTGCAATTATTAGTTTTATTCTGCGGGAAATTGGCCTCATGTTTTATATACTAATTTATTGTTTATTTTATGGAAAATACTATAAAAATGGAAGTTCATTATCTTTATTAAACCCCACTAACATAAAACATTTCTGATATCCTAGCGTTTTGTCAACGGTAGACCTTGCCCAACATCCAGTATCCAATTAGTCAGTCACTGAAAAATACTACAACCTTGCTTCAGGAGTCTAAACATCAAATTCGTTATTTGCCATGAGACCTGGTTTTCTGAGAGTGGATGATTCTGTATGGCAACAACTGGAAACAAGACACTCATTGCATGACATAAAAAAATATGTTGCATTAAAATGATGCAAAAAATGTTGCATTAAAATGCTACTTACGCCTGCAAGTGTGGATGCAGTAAACACAGTAAGACATATGCAGTGTAGCTATTTGAGCAACTGTGTCAATGAAATAAAAATACAATAGTGGCCACTTTGCATTTTTGGCATTGTACTTTAAAAAATAGTACATGATATTGGGGGTAATGTTTATAAACAAAAAAAGAATGTTTACAAATATCATTTACTGGATGATTAAATAAGTAACTGGAGCAACTGCAATAAAGTTGTGCAGCTAAAAACTGGACTCCACAATTTTGTCCACTAGTGTAGAGTCAACTGAAAGTGCATTATATAGCGTGTGGTGTTGCGTAGTGGTGTTTGTAGTGGATCTTATAGCATTAGCCTTGAATTACTTTGGCACCCTAGCATTTATAATATTGTTGCTGAAACAGTACACATAGTCAAGGCTGTACCTCCTACCTCTCCGGACATGAACTCTGCACCTTCACTATATTGAGAAGTTTCCACGGTAACAATGTAGCATTAGGCAATGATATATAACACACCGATATGTTTTTTTGAGGTGTTATACCAACAAAACCCAGGGACACTGGGCTAGTTTGTCCTATGCTATATAAACACATACAGCATGCAAGCTTATAGGTTCAGTTTCCCGCCAAAACGAGGAATGACCTTGTGATTTTACACTATGCCTTGGAGATCATTTAACAAACGGGTGCCACGTGTTAATCAAGAAACACATCAGTTCAAGGAATGCTACATTATCAGAAATATTTTTTTACATTCAGGTTGTCCACCAGGTCACCAAAGAGTATGATGCAGAATGACATGAAAAAAAAAATATATATATATTGCTAATGATTGGTGTTATGAAATTGTTTTGCAAGAAATTATTAGCGTTTAAACAATACTCCAACGTGCCTTGTGGTGGGCGGTGCTCGCCACTCAGAGGACATTGTGCTAAATGAACTGAAAACTCCCCATTTGTTCCAACTCCTTCCACAGCAGTCATTTATCTCTCGTGACGCAGCCACTAGCAGCCCGACAGCAACGGAAGAAACTACACGGAATTCGCACAAGGTCTTATGCAAATAGCGCGGCATAACAGAGAATTTACGGTTGTTTGTTGGATTTAAATTCACGTTTGTAAAGGTTGCATCCATAGTTCAATGATATTATTATCACTACAGGATAGGGCTCATTCTGCTAGTGCATGGATACTACAACAAGATATTTTATCATGCAGGCACATTGTAGCATTTCATATTGTGTTATTCATTTTATATTGATTGAATACAGTCTCCTGCCTCCTGTCCAGGGTTTAAATATAGATGGAGTCAGATGATGTTTTTAGCTCAGTTTTAATGTTAATTTTTATTGGTACCTCTGACAACACGTTAACGAGTGGATGAGATATTCCGATATAATGGCTTGATTTCTGTCGCATGTTTTTGTATTTTAACGTATTTTGCTTACCATACTGCTGCCAACACTTAACTTACTAGTTAGACTCTGCTTAAATAAAGGCATCTGGATTTAATACAATACATTAATACATTACAAACATTTGGGGAGGGTAGCTGGGGAACAGTGGGTTTCCCTACTGAGACTGCTGCCCCCGCGACCCGACCTCGGATAAGCGGGTAAAGATGGATGGATGGATGGATGGATGGATGGAGCTGGAGAACACCAAACCCTTACAAACATAGTAAGATAAGTGTGAAAATACATTTCACACTGCTACATTTCAAAGCAACCAGTACCCGTCACGTCGCTGTGTCCTCCTTGAATGCTTGACACGGTAATACGGTAATGCTTGACGGGCCACAAATAATATAGTATTATACTATTACTGATGTATTAATTAATCACAAACTAAGTCTTAGTTACATAATGATCTCATGTTAATTGATCATTAATGAATCATGACTCATGTTTTATGCTACGCAGTTACTATACTTGTTACTGTGTCTGTTAATTCTGTAAACCTTGGTGAATTACTGATGGAAATCCTGAAGGAATAAGTAATGAATAACACAAGAAATACTGATCATGATTGTTCATTGATAATGAATCACACCTCTTATCTCAAGTAGCTACTATATTTCTTCATGATTTGTAGTAACTGAATTGCTAAGTATTTGAGCCCCATGAAGTAAACATGTCACCTTTTTAGTTTCATTTGCATATCATATATATATATATATATATATATATTTTTTTTTTTTTTTTTTTAATACAATTAATATTGACCCACACAGCAGGTGCAATTACAACATCAAGTCAAAATATATTTTCATCAGTTTATTTTGAATTCCTCCCAGCTCCCTGTCAGACAGTCCATATTTTTACTCCTTCACAGCTCCCTCCCAGACAGTCTGAATTTTTGTGGAGCTGGGAGGGAGCAAAAACATGGGCTGTCTGTGGGTCTCTAAGGACCGCGTTGGGAAAGACTGCCATATGGGGCCAGCAGCTCGCATCAGAGTGAGTTAGGCTGAAGGCTAACTCCCTGGCCCGTACAGTTAGGTGCACCTAAATCAGCCTGACAGCACAGATGCCTTGATGGAAGACTTAAGTCAACTGGATTCTACTCTTCTTTCTCAGATGCCACCTTCATGATGAAAGTTAAATATGTCAAAATATAACTGGACAACTTCCATACAACAGCTTACAGGCAACTGGGGTTTGCAAATGTCTTCATTAAAAAGTCATTGTAAGGCTGATACATACAGAATATATTAGCATAAGTATTACAAATGGAAGACACGTTCTTCCTGTATATATTTTTCAAAACTGATAAGCTGTTGCCGATCTTGAAATATATGAAATGTCTAATACTTCTATATATTGATTTGTTTACATGGAGTTCTTGATTATAAAATCTCAGGCAATTCCAATACATGGTAAACTGGAATTAGTTTGTAAAATTCTATAAAAGTTCGGTGTGGTATTCATCATCACAGTTTGCTGTGTTTACTCTGTTCTGTCTTGCACACTTTACTTTCCTAATTTCTGCATAATGGTATTATGGATTCACAGATTTTCGTAGCATTGAAATCCCAAGTTAAATGAGGCTAAATAATGGTTTTACAACCAATTTAGCCTTCTCCTCTAATAATTACCCTCACAATGTCACATGTACAGGTTCAATAAATGGGTGCAATTATGCTCTACAATACACTGTTGTGTATAATTACAGATAAGCCAATCAAATGACCACACTGTTAATCCTGTCTTGTTACCATTTTAATTGTTACTGCTTTTAAAAATCAGAAAACAATGGTGTTTTATATACATTACCTTCCAAGTGCACTGTTATTGCAACAAGTTTAGATACTTATTTGCATTATAATTTAAAGCTAAATTTGAAATGTTTCAAAGGTTTATGCAAGGTACTAATTTGCATTAGTATCTTGGTTTGAATTTTAAATATTTTATGCTATTGACTTAGTCAAACTTAGGTTTCAGCAATATATAAAATATTAGCATATCATGTAATTATTCTTTCAAAATGAATGACATTCTGAATCTGTTAAAACATCCATAATGATTGGTGTGTGCCGTTTGTATACCTTCTTTGTTGTATAATTTCCTCAAGGTACTCAGGTTTCCTCCTGACATGCATTTAGGCTAATTGGCAGCACTAAACTGTTCACAGCATGTGCGTGTGTGTGTGTTTATGCGATGGACTGGCGCTCCATCCAGGGCATACCCCAGCCTTATGCCCTCTGCTGCCCGGGATTGGCTCCAGGCCCCTCGGCAATCCTGTACTGCATAAGCGCTTGGAAGATGGATGGATTGTTTATTAGTGAATTTGTTTATTAAATCAGAAAATGTAAAACAAAAATAAATGCTATAGTATGACCCTTTTCACCCAATAAACCAGAGGTGAGGAACCTGTTCCATGGAGAGCAGATGTGGGTTTTTGGGATGACCTCTCAATCAACTAATGACAGTGGGTCCCCGGGCCTGGAGCTGAGAATGCGCTGCTTTATTATTGGCTGACGGAGAGGTCATCCCAAAAACCCGCACCGACTCCAGCTCTCCATGGATCAGGGTTCCTCTTCCCTGAAATAAATCCATCGGTTTTCATTAGCTTGCCCAGCCTGAGCTTACAGGCCTGGAGTTTGTCAACCCACGAAGACCGGGCTGCTGTGGACCCTCGGTGTAATGCCATTCGCGGTGAGGTGGGATGCACTTTTACCTGAGAAGAGAAGAGAACAGAAGAGACCATGTGTGGGCTGGTGTATCTGAATTTGACTCTATAAAGGCGACGGATTCAGATTCATTTACAGCAGGGACACGTTTGTCTTTTAACCTGCGTGTTGGGTCCTGATCGCTTTTACGTTTTAGTATCTCCCGTTCTCCTTGCCTGCTCTTCCCCTCTGCTCCTCCTCCCTGGCTCCTCCCTCTGGTCCTCCTCTCCGTTATGCCAGAGTGCAGCCTCCGCGGCAGACAGATTGTGTGACTGATGATCCAATAACCGCAGCCATTAAAAGTGTGTACGCTCTTAATTTCCCACATCCGGCTAAGAGCCCGGCAATGAGACTGTTTTGTCAATGTCAGCAGCTTTGCACGGCAGCGATTCCCACTGACCTGCTGTTAGACCACCAAGTTCAGGCCCGGCGCATTTCCACACATTTCCACACATTTCCACACACCAAGATGGCAGCATCCACAGGGTAGTCCATAAAATAAAGTATTTATTGCAAATCAAAATAACACATGCACAGTATACTGCGTTTTACAGCTACCTTGCAGTTCAAATAACAGAGATTTAAAAAAATTGAAAGACGTGTTTTCTGATCACATTTTAGTTCTCACAAAATGCATGCAGTGAATATTTAGGGAGGTTAGATGTTAAAGGGATTGAAATGCGTGTTTAAGACAGCGAACCTAAGGAAAGCCCCACTTGACCTACATGGGTGCAACCTTACCTGAATTATCCCCCTAACCCTATATCTCACATGAATGACAACAAGCTGAAATGCTTTGGAAGGGAGGAGAGGAGCTGGTAGGTTAAATCACATGATTAGGGCCAAGTGTGTAGCCATGGAGTCAACACTGGGGGGTACCAAGGCCATAATTATCATATATGGGGAAGGGTGGGATGCATTGTGAGCACACAATGAACACAGCAGGGACTTGTGCACCCTCACACTGAGATGGTGTTGGGATTCAAACCCGTAACCTTCACACACACACACAGACACATGGACAGAGAGAGAGACAGGCAGAGACAGACAGAAAGTCATGTAATCATATGTTTATGGGGACCGCTCATTCATTTCTATGGGAAAAATGCTAATGCTAACTATGACAACCTTAACCTTACCCAGCCCTAACCTTAATAAGTAACCAAGCAAAATACAATAGTTTTTGCATTTTTCGTTTTTTCATTGCAGATTTTTATAAAATGGAGTCTCCCTTGTGGGGCCTGAAGAAATGGTCTCCACATCGTTGAAATAAGAGGTTTTTAATCACATTCTGTGGACATTTGGTCCCCACAATGAAATATACAGTACATGGCCCACACACACACATACACACACAGGTTTGTAATCAAATCTTTGTGGGGAATCTCATTCATTTCTATGGGAAAAACTATAATTCCAGTATGATGACCGTAACCCCTACCCAGCCTTAACCATAAGTAACGTGAAACATGGTCCCCACACAAGGTCAAAATAACAGTATTTTAACACATAGTGGGGACATTATATTCCACACAAAGTCATATAAATAAAATTCACACACAAAGATTTGTTATGCACTCAGAAGTATTGTACAGAATCACTGCTGATATATGTTATGTTTACCGTTTTAATGATTACAATTTCTGCTGGTCTTGAAATATACTGTAATGACTAGTCAAGGCTGAGAATGAATCACTGGGAGATAAAGGCAGGGACATAATGCGCTAAATCATGCGTGCTGCACGGTGGCTGCGGCAGATCGATACGGGGTGATCCCTGCACTTGTAACCTGCACTAAATGTCTTTCGCCCAGCCTCTGTCTATCACTTTATGGCTGTTAAACAGACACAAGGCATCAATCTCTCAGTCTCACTCAAAATGAAAACAAATCATTCCCCATCCTGACTAGAGTCGGCCGTACGGTGCAGACATTCTGAGCACGGAGAGACGAGGAAATCCGATTCGTCATGGGTTCCTTTATTTTCCTCCTTCTTCTTAAAAGGTTCTCGTTCTGTTGTGATCCGGTGTCTCTGCTGAGACGCTCTGCATCATGCTGCCTATGCACACAGAGGAGGGATGCTGCAGCGTGAAGGACGGCACGCATCATAGGGACCAATGAAACACGAGTTAAGAGTGATTCCCTTATCAGCCACCTATTCTCATGTCTTGGTGAGCAGGAGGTCCCCTCTACAGCAGTTTTTCAGTCCAGTCCACTGACACCCTCCAGACGGTCTATGTTTTTGATCCATCCCATCTCCCAGCCAATCAAGACCACTGGATCGGCACAAAGGGAGTTGGGAGGGAGCAAAAATAAGGACAAAATTATGACAGTGGCAGCGCTGGGGAGGAACAATGACCATGACACCCCCGAAAAACTTTTTTTCTTTTAAGGGGGACATTTATGCTCATTTTCACTGTTCATAATTTTATTTCTGGCGTCTACTACAATAGATTCACATGCTTCAGTTTTTCTCATACTGTACATCTCTATTCACCCTCTGAAATGCTCTATTACAGCTATAAGCCCCACCCCCAATGACCCCAATGTGCTCTGATTGGTCAGCTTGCTGTACTAGTTCCGACCCTGTTTTGCAGTATGCAAGCAGATCCTCGCAGGTAGCCAATAAGGATTATGTTACGAGGTGACCTCACCATGTCATGAAAGTAAGGGATGGAATTCCAACGAGGAGTTTCAGGCAGATTAGAGAAGAGTGGTTTTTGGGGTGGGGTAGCATGTTGGCACAGTGGTTAGCACTGTTGCCTCACACCTCTGGGAGCAGGGTTTGAGTCCCCACCATGTCCACATGTTGTCATAAGGTTTCCTCTGGGTCCTGTGGTTTACCCCCACAGTCCAAAAACATACTGAGGATAATTGGAGTTACCATATTCCCCATAGGTGTGTGTGTGTGTGTGTGTGTGTTTCTGTCTGTCTGCCTGCCTGCTCTGTGATGACTTGGTGGCCCATCCTGGGTTGTTCCACGCCTTGCACCCATACCATCCAGAATAGGCTCTGACCCCCCCCGACCCTGAGTAGTATAAGCAGATACAGAAAATAGATAGAAGGTTTCTGTGGTAAGAGTTACTCCCTTTGGCGTGTAAGTTTGCATGCACTTAAAGAAAAGGGGGAGAAGCAGAAAAGCATGAGAGGCCCCTTAAAAGTGTCTGTAAAATGGAGGAGGCTTGTGTGAATGCCTCTGAGTAAACGTGTGGTCAGAAAGCTCACAGGCAGGCAATTCGGGGGGGGGGGGGGATAAGACCCCACTACTCCCCGCGTCGACATAATTTATGTGTCTTTGTTTACATTTTATTCCGCTCGGTGCTGACTGCGTATAATGGCTTTCATTAGCTTATCGTCTCCTTCCGAAGGAACATATAAAATTTATGAGGATTATATTTACTCATTAGAGATACCGAATGACTATCATTCAAATTCATTTTTCATGGGATTAGGTCACGTGAGCCGACTTCCGGAAGATGACCATTATTTATAGCTGAGTGGAGTCACATTTCACATTGGTCGGTTTCCCCAATTTGCACAGGAAATGCTTTTTGTCCCAAACATTTTAACACCTTCCACTAAACTCATTTGGCCCGTTAGTATCTTTGCTGGCATGGCGCAGGCTGAAAGGTACGATTCCTGTAACTCATCCAGGTATTTAAAAACTGTATTAAATCACAGCTGAAGGTGCATAACCATCCCGTAACACCAGCACTGAAAACTGTCCAATTTCAGACATGAACCATTACAGCTAATTTCTCATTTCAAATGCGTAGGCATATTTCATATACTAACGTTAATTAAAAACAATATATTTTATTTCATGGTACTGGTATATACACTGTATTCTCCTGTAGAGTTCAGATTTAAAATAGATACATTACAAATAAGTTAATATATACTTTAATATTTTTTATCTGATTATATCTACAGTATATTCAGCCCATGGTGTGCTCTGCCTCAATCCTGCATCCTTGCATAGTCTCTGGGCTCACCGTGACACTCTATCAGATAACGGTTATGAAAGATGGATGATTAAGTTTCATTCAAGACATGTTATAAATAATAATGATAATGTAATAATCATTACACACTTGCTCACATTTGTTCATGTCACATACAGTACCAGCAAAAAGTTTGAACATATCAACTTTGAATATACTATATTTCTCTCTATTTCAATTATGTTATTCACTTTATAGTATATGCCCTCAAGAAATAAAGTAATATATGTATCAGATATTGCAACAACCAAGAAAAGTGTTCAGCATATCCGTATTTCTCCAATGTCAGTGTTGCAGACCCTTGGCATTCTCTCAACCAGCTTCCAGATGTCGCCACTTGGAACGCTTCTCCAACAGCCCTGAAGGAGATTCCATAAGTTCTAGGCACCAGTTGGCTACCTTGCTCTCACTCTTCAATCCAACACATTCCAACCCAGCCCTGTAGGGTTTAGGTCAGGGGGAGGGGGAGTTGTGGGGGCCAGGTCGTCTGTCACTGCACTCCGTCTCTTTCCTTCTTCACGAGATCAAACTACATAACCTCGAGGTGAGCTTAGCCTCATTAACTTGTTGTAAAACAAATAATTTTCTGGAGGTGCGTCCAGACTTTTGACTGGCATTGTACATATTCCCACACAGACATTACTCTCCCTCCTCTCTGGTGAAAGATGTTGAGAAATAGTATCGACCCTCAAAGCACAGAGCTACTCACCAGCTGCCCATTGCATGGAATAACAGCCACGGAGAGGGAGACCCTGCTGCTCATTCACACTCGCTGTTTATCTTCCCCACTCATCTGCTATGCATTGTTATGTATTACCTTTGATATTCGACAACTTGAACTTAATCTCGCACTCGGCCTCCCGAATACTCATTAAGTACTTATATTTTACCGTATGGATTCGTGTTAGATCATTCCGAGATGTGAGGATTGGGTCATTTCTCACAGTGCATTGAGATGAGCCTTCACACGTTCCCGGCCATTCCCGAAACGGCAGCCTGTGAGGCGAAAAGGCTGCGAACATTAGAAAATATTAACTCATCTATAATTGCCTTTGTGACTAAAAGCCATGAAATACATTTCCATACCGTCATTTTCGGTGGCCATCATCGGCCCGGCGGGGAGGTCGCGCCTTCCGCATGCGCTGGTGCGCTGTGCAGTCACAGTTCTTTCACCAGGACGACAGTGTCTCTTCCTGAAATGGCATTTTTCAGCCAGACGGCCTGTTTTTACGTTCATGAGATGTATTCCGGATAGGGAGCTGTTCTCTGGGTTAGCCTCAAACCAAAATGTGATTGCGTGGGATCGGCATTGGAATCGAGCGATGAATGATTCGTAAATATGGTGGTAGGTTGGTGGCGCTCCCTGTTGGGTTATTCCGTGCCTTGTGTGCGTTGCCTCTGTGATTGGGGGCACTGGTGGCCGGGGACAGGGAGGGGGGCTGGTGGTTAGGACAATTCCAAGGGACCCTTAGTGACAGGGACCCAAAAACATTTGGGGCATTATTGGACTGATATGGGCTAGGGGTCCAGTTTGAGATGCTTTGATGGGGCAAAAATCTCTAGCCACACCCCTGCTTATGACCATGCGTAGGACAAGTGGGTATGAAAAATGAATGGATGGAGCACTGGGGGATTATGGGTAATAAAATACCCAAACCTTTATTGGACAGAACACCATGGGTGGCTTTGCTCATGGGACAGGTCAATATGGCGTCTGCCATAGATGTACAAAGCATATGAGTTAATGTGAGCATGTAAAACTGAGAATCATGCAAGTGTAGCATGAGCACAGTCATCAAGGGCGATAGTCAGACAGCTGCATTCAGCATCTCTCTCTCTCTCTCTCTCTCTCACACACGCACACACACACATATACACATTCTCTCTCATTCTCGCTCTTGTTCTTTCTCACCTATTTCGCTTTCATTCTTTCTCTCATTATCTCTGTTGTTCTCTCTCCTCTTTCTCATTCTCTGTCTCTCTCTTATTCTCTCTCTCATTCTCTCTCTCTTGTTCTCATTTCCATTCTCTGTCATTCTCTCTCTCTCTCTCTCTCTCGTTGTCTCTCCTCTTTCTCTCATGCTCTCTCTCATTCTCTCTTCTCTTTCTCTCTCACTATTCGCAAGCCCCTCAATAAATATGCAGATGCATGGGCGGAGTAATTAAGAATCTCGGCAGAGTGGGGCAGTATTACTCTAGCGCCTCTCCTGCTAGGCTAGCCATTAGGAGTAGAGTCCCCATAATGAGGACATGGAGGCTCTCTCTGGTACCTCCTCATTAACCCAGCTGCATGCACCATTTTCTCAGACTGCCACTTCAATTAAACTAATCCCGCCTGTGGACCAGACATTTCATATTTCCCCGTGTGCGGCTGGCAAAATATACGCAGCGCTATTCTGCTTCACAGGACAGGAGCGGCACCCAAACAGGCCCAAAGCCGGCCAGGATGCATGCTGCACAAAAACACCCTCTGTCCCCCCCCCATCCCCACCAGCAGGAAACCAATTAAAGGACCTGAAACTCTAGTCAGTGCCCTGCAACTACGATCATTAATGGTGATATGATGATACCTTAACCCAGAACCTTCTGACCCTCCTGACCAGGATAAGCAGGCAAAAATGCAGCGGCGTAGTAGAGAAAGTGTGGTAGTGGAGGGTTGGCGGGTTGGGGGCTGGGAACATGCTCCCCTCATTTTGAGGGTATGCCCCTGTGAAGATGGATGGATGGATGGATGGATAATTTATTACAGTTTTTCTGCATCGCTAAAGTACATTTCCTGAAACCTTCCATGCTTTTCTCAAAACAGTAAATGCAAAACTCAACTTTGAAACAACGTTCACAAATCCTTCGACTCTTCTTGCAGTCTTCTCGGAGCTCTTTTATCTTTGCTCAAAACCAAACACTGCTGTCAGGTCACGCATCATGCCAATCAGTACATATACATTCCTGAGCAGTCATTACACGCTGCAGCAAAAACTGAGAACACTGGCACGTAGAGAAACATGTTTGCTGCAGAATGTGGTCAATTGCATGTCGAGCCGCAAAATTGGAAACCAAAAGACCATAGCAAAAAAAAAGTAAAAAAAACATTGTCCACCAAAAATATTACCAAAATGTTTAGCATTTTTGCGATTCAGAAAACCTGTAATCATGATTAATGGATAACTGATGAAACACATTTATATATATATATATATATATTGATTTTCTTTTGCTTAAATGCACTTATATGAATTGCATGCCATGTTCAGTGATGCAGAAATCTCTGGCACGATGATACCACACGATGTGAAACAAGCGCTTCAGACGAAAGCCCCCAAGCCCGTCACTTCACAGGCTATCCATCCCACCCCCGTCCCTTCCTTATAAATCGATTATTGCGGCGACTGGCCCGACGGCCAGCGCGAACGTGATGCTCCTCCGCTGACGAAATGCAATTGAATTCAGAGTCGGGGGGGAGGTAATTGAATTTCTCACCGTGTCAGCAGTTTCATATGCCGAAATTATACCGTGTGTTACCTCAATGATGATCTTTTGAGTTTCCAAGTGTATCACTCGATTTTGGAGGGAGCGTAATTGCAGTGATCGTAAGGGTACCTAAGGCCATGCTGTGTATGTTTAGGTGAATTTTGTAACGAAAACCAACCTCAGATGCTCCTTAATAGGGGCACGCTTCTTAAATGACATAACCCTACTCAATTTCCTGTCGGCACTGAATATTATATCAGGTCACACAGTTCATTGCCACAAGTACAGTAATCACACCGCAATATGATGCACCTTCACAACACGGAAGGCCCTACAACAGAATATCTTTGCAGGAGACAGATGTCTCTCTCTCCACCACAGAGAATCTAAGACCTCTAAAATAAAACTTCCTTCTGCAGTCAGAATGATTCAAGAGGGGAAATACATCTACTGAAGTGAGTGTCCAGTGAGAAAACAGCAGGGACTGTGCGCTCCACAGTACCTCGACGCGAAAAATAGTGCAGCTGTTAATCCCACACACAACACCTGATATACAAACAGCTGTTAACCACACACACACAGGCCTGTACTCATATCTTTGTGGGGACCGTCCATTCATTTCTAATAACATAACTCTAATCCCAACATGGCGACCATAACCCCTACCCAGCTGTAACCATAATCATAAGTAAATAAAACAAAATGTCTTTTGACATTTTTAGTTTTTTGATTGCATACACATATTATAAAATAGTTTATTTAGGTTTATTTATGTGGGGATGTGAGAAATGGTCCCCACAAATTCAAAATAACAGCTTCATATCACATTATGAGGACATTTGGTCCCCACAATGTAATCTCTACATGCCCCCCCCCCCACACACACACACACACACACACACAGCACCTGAAATACAACAAGATGTTAATCTTAATTTCAATTTTACAATAATTAAAACGATTACACTTATTTTGCATGCAGAATTTGTGATCCTTTACTGAAGAAAACTTGCATTTAATCCATCCATGACTACTTGTCCAGCTGAGGGTCGGGGGGGGAGCCTGGAACCTATCCCAGGAAACACAGGGTGCTGGGCAAGGGAGGCCCTGGACGGGATGCCAGGCTATCGCAGGGCACACGCCCCACACGCCGTGGGCGATTTAGACACACCGCTTCACCAAACCGCTTGTTTACAGGCTGCGGAATAAAACCCAGGGAAAAATGGGGAGGAAAAATGCACGGGGGTTGGGGGCGTGAATGAAGTGTGCACCCCCCGAGGGTGTGAGGTCATGGTGCTATGCAGTGGACCGCCACAGCCCCTCGTACACTCTAAAGCAGGGGTAGTGACCCTGATCCACGGAGAGCCGGAGTCACTGCAGGTTTTTGGGATGACCTTTGTCAGCCAATAATAAAGCAGCACTTCTCAGCCGCAGTCCTGGGGACCCTCTGTTATTGGCCGATTGAGAGGCCTGTCCCAAAAGCCCACACCCACAGTGGATCAGGGTCCCCACCCCTCTTCGAAATTAACTCATTAAAGTAACTTCATTTCGGGGACTGTCATATGTGTCAGACATGGATCCACCGAGTTCCAAGGAGATGTTTCTGAGCATGACGGGATGAAGCAGGGTGAGGGGCGACACACGCGCGGCAGATGGCCTCCCTGTAGTGACCGGCAGCGAGGGCCAGCACTGCGGTGACGGGGCGCCGCTGCTGAGTGACACTGACCTTCACGGTGACTTCCAGCCCGTCGCAGAGCCGCCCTTGTGAAAGCGCTGATGCATGTATTCAGATTAACTTAAGGGAATAAGGAACATTAAGAGCCCTGATGTATGTCCGCCAGGAGATCGAATGAAGTCAGCAAAACGTGACATTGCACAATCAATCTCAGGCTCACAGGAAGTCACCGGGACAGAGGGAACAACCCAATTACCCATTCAGGTTCATATCGGCCCAAACTCATACAGAACTATTTGTCGGTCTCGCGTCAATCAGCTGCCAAATATAATACAGATGACACACTGTCATAGATTATCTTCTGTTTAACAGGAGTATAATTAATGAGAACAATTACCGGCAACTTCCATTCGACTTGCGTGGAAAGGCTTGGGGTGTAATTATATCTGGGGGTGTAATTTTCAATGCACTCTACTCAAGTCAGCTGGATTTATTTTTATGTTACCCCCAGCCCCCAAGTGCTTACGCTAAGATGACCTGGAAGTCCTCCAGCCAATCTTTTATTAGTCGGATGATTTGTGTGCATCCTGCCCCCCTCAGGCTGGTGGGTGGGGCTGAGAGGTGGGTGTTCCTGTGTTATTCTGCCTTTGTGTATTTCACCTGCAATAGAATATTTAATACAAGGACACCAAAACAGGTTTATAATGACATGTTAATGCAAAGTGCATGTGCAATTCACAGCTAGATTTATACTAACCTACAACCTATTGACCATAAAAAGGGCAGCTCACGATCAATGAGAGCACTTTATTTCTGAAACAAATAAGCAATACTTAATTCCTGTGTACCACAGTATAACACGGGGTAAAACGTGCAAACTGACTGAGTTGCATTGGATTTCCCCTTTAAGAAACTCTTAAATCAGCCACCTGAAAGATATTTAACACTTCATTGACTTCTGTGTCAAATAAGCAGTTGTATGTTTATCTGTATACTAAATATTTTCTAAGATTTTCCCGGAGAGTAAAAAAAAAACCAGCAGATCCAGTATGTAGAAGTCATGGCACCAACTGATGTGTCCTTCAAAAAGAGTACATTCTTACAAGCTATTTCACTTTGTTTTAGTTTCAAGATAACACAAACCATTTAAAACACTCAAATATTAAGTAGTATCAGAAACACATAAAGACAAATGCTACATTTATAGCAGCTGGTCCTTATAATACATTTATAATAACTCCATTAAAAAAAAAAAATGTAACACAATAAATAAATCTTTACATTTTAGCTGGTGGCAACTTTGGTTTTGGTTGGCCCTAGCTTGGTCTTCTTACTGTTTTAAAGCCCATAAGGGTGAGGATACTGTCAAAATTAATAACGTCCTACAAAGGAACACATTAACAGACACATCACAGAGTATTTATTTATCACAGAATAGAGTATAAAGGAACACAAACATTTCAGGGTACCCTCGAGGCCAGATGGCAGAAAAAAGGAGAGCTCCTCTACATTGGCAATATTTCCCAAAAGATTCTTAATCTCATTCTGCTGCTTCTGTTCATCCTCCATTTTCCAAAAGTAAGTTAAAAAAATAATAAAAATGTTCTCCCTTCTACCTGTCCAGCAGGGGGCACTATTGAGTCAACAGGTTTAAGAACCTCATAGCTTAAAGCAGGGGTGCCAAACTCCAGTCCTGGAAGGCCGGAGTCCTGTGCACCTTAGTTCTTTTCCTGTTCCACTATAAATGATTCAGCTTAAGAGCTGCGTGGTAATTAGCACAAGGAGTTGAATCAGGTGTGTTAAATGAGGGGAAACCCAAAAATGTGCAGGGCTCTGGCCCCCCAGGACTGCAATTGGACACCCCTGGCTTAAAGTGACAGACGCACTCTGACACGTACACACACACAAATCAATGAGCACCTGGAAAATACGTGCAATATTGTCTATATCATTCTACAGTAACCCAAAAACAAAGTTCATGACAGTCTTTACAGTAACACATTCACTTCAGTCATTTTGACAGGTAAAAAAAAAAAAACATAATAAATCTGACTGCAATAAAAGTAATTCTCACAGAATCATATGCCATTAATTGTAATCTCAAATTTAAATATCGTTAAATACCCTTACTTCACCTTATAAAAGTTTGAGGTTGAAATTACATAGAGACAAACGTATATCAGTTACTTTGTAGCATATTGTATATTGATTTTTCAAAAAAGCCACCTAGGTTCATTTATAGGCTGTCATTAGCCTGGATTATTTTTACCGTTAATGCTCATCTAATGCAGTGGAGAAGAGATTTACAACGTCCAGGAATGGATGTTGATCGCTGCTAAAAGAATACACTAAGAGAGCACTGGATATGCTCACTAAGAAAGCGCTGGATATGCACACTGACGGCACACAGCTGGACAGACAGGTGTTTAAGTCCAGGCCCGAATTCCGAGGTTGTTGTGTTTACCGAGGGTCCATCTTTAGCCCTCACTTGTGCTCTGGTCCCCAGAGTCTGCATACATGCCAGTCAGCTAAACTGCCAACACAAACTCCAGAAAGACATTCAGAATAAAAACGGACATTCTCGGATGCAAGTGGTATTTTGAAAAATGTTAAACGGACCTAAATATAACTGGGTAAACGGACTAGAATTTATATTTAGAAGAAAATTCAGATTTGGCCGGAACCCTCTGCACTTGCGGGGGATGAATTAGGGATGAAAGGTCTCAATGCGATGGATGCTGCGAAAAATTGTTCTGCATGTAATGCATTACTGTATGAAAGTTGCAGGCCTGCATCAAAAATGAGGTGCATTTTAGAACATGCCTGTAGTGTAGTGGAGTACGGGCAGGCAGCTGTATAATTTTTATAATGTTATTGCGCACGGGGACAAGTGAGAAATAATATGCTATAAAGTTATGTGACATTTGCTCATTACATTCTTTTGTGTAAATCATTCTTAGAGTAACAAGTAGGAAAACATACTGACAAGCACCAACGCATATTAATAGTCACCCTCTGTTGTTTTCTGCTTTTTTATATAATATCTGTAGGGACAGAGTGTATAATTTTACATATGAAACAGAAGCATCAGTCTGTGCCCTGACAAACTGGGACACAAGAGGTTTCATATGTCTGATCAAAGCTAAATTCACAAGCAACCTTCAAGAGCAAGGTTTACTATGCTGCTGGTTATCGACGGAGCCGATTTATATAATAGTGAGAATGCAGCGCTGGGTAAATCTCAACGACAAACAGCAGGAGGTGAAAAAAAGCAAGAAGATATTCACAGGTATAGGCCTGGAAACGTTCCTAAATAAACACACTGCTTTATAGGAATTACAACATGGAGAGTGTCTTTTAAAGGTGGAGCTTTTCGGTCTTTGTGGTAAAGCTGTGAGGATGAAAGGATTAGCAGAAAAACAGAGGAAATGCACAGAACAGGAGGAGAACGTCGTAGCAGGATGGAACAGGGTCTACAAGGGAGCACTGCCCTACTGGGACCTGTAAAAGAGATACCTTAGAGAAGATCTCTGCTGCTAGGGTTCTTCCATACAAGGCCTGAGACAGCATATGGATTAAATGCAAAGCCAGTAGCCAGCCGTCAGGGGAACCAGATTCAGGACCCCTAGACTGTGAAGGAACCATAAACTGTTTTGGCGTTCTGTCCAGTTTACCTCGCTTTCCATGTTCATTTGATGATTCACTTTATCCTTAGTGAATCTCCTCATTGTGTTAATATGTGTAAAGAACAACCATAGAGTAACAGGAAAGGGAATAGCATGATAACAAACAAACAATCAACATTCCACGATCGATATCTGTGAGCAGCTTATATACATTATCAAGCCTTACTTAATGCTTAATATCCTTAATCATTGCATATTTATAACTATACAGGCAGCACCCCAGTTAAGAACATACAGATAACTCATACTTATGAACGGACTGCCATAAAGCCTGTTATAGAAAAATATGGGCTTGATACAATGGTTCGTAATAACGAAAGCACGCACTGCTTAGTAAGGCACAGGAAAACATTGTGTGACTTCAGCGGTTTGTGGCTCAAAGTAAAGTACAGTATAGTATGTAATTACTTTTATTACTACCATGTAATTATTTTTATTACTGTTATGTACTGTATTATTATTTTTCCGACTTACCTACAAATTCGACTTAAAGACAGACTTAGGAAATGGAACTCATTACCTTGTATGTATGTTATATAAGGTACAATACTGTATCTTTCACACGACAGATTTTTTGACCTTCCCATTTTTTTCTCAACAATTCAGTTCACATGCAGCAAAAAAACAACATACTTATGAGACAAATGTAAAGAGAGATTTGCTAACTGTTGTCGTAGCTTGATTCAGAGGGCTTCCTAGCCATGGCCTCACTCTCGGTGAGTGTCATGCAGCCAGATGAACTGAGCGGTTCGGATCCATCTGCATTGATTTGCCCTCTCAGGAGACCTTCTCCGGAGTCAGGGTCTGTTGTCGTACCTTTACTGCATTTCACCAGAGTGACAGTGAGTAGGGACTTTGGGAAAATCCAACATCTCCTTGGTAACGAGTTTTGGCTGTTGGCATGTGGTAGGGGGAGTGCTGTTTCTATACTCTGACCAATTCTCTACCTTGATCACTTTTCACACATTTTTAACATATATATGTGACACATGGTCACTAGAAAGTGCCACCTGTCACTTGAGAAACAGACATCGGGTCAGCAGATGCCTTTCTCTCTTGTGCTTCCTAAAACATGGGTTAGATTCCTGCAGGAGCTACAGAGACCATAATTATGATAGATCACTTTTAATACGCATCAGAGAACGGAGTGTTGGAAGGCTTCCAGCAGGGAGGAATGGCCAGCCATCCTTGTAGCTGTGGTCATTGTTTAATCATGCTCTCAATGAATGCTTTATTGACACTAAAGTCTATAGCTTTGTGTCAGGTAAGACCGCGCTTCCATCATGGACCACAGCTAGCTTTAGCATTTTCGCTCATTTCCAATATGGCTGATGCTGTTGATCATTGTGACACTATCTCTCTATCCCTCCCACGTTTCGGAAACAAATAAATGTTTCGGTGTTCTCTAATAAAGTCTGAAATGATGCTCTGTTTTTTACTTGCACAAGTACTGATATAGGTAACTTCTGAATGTTTCATTTCACGTATCCCATCATGCTCTCCATTTGTTTAGTGGCCTTGCTCAAGGGCCCAACGGAGACATGACTGGTCTACTGTGGCTCAGACCCAAGCAGAGGCACCCTAAAGTGGCGGAAAGATAGGACGATCGCAAGGGCTCCAGACTGACAGAGCACCTAAAAATAAATAACTAAAAAAAAGATTTGTGTAGGATGAGGGCCCAAAATGATAAGCTTTCATGGAGCCCAAACTCTCTAGCAGCAGCCCTACTACTGAGCCACACACTAAATGTGCACTGGGGTAAAGTACAATGCCAGAAAAGAAAGCATTTAGAACTGTGACAGGTCAGATTAACTATATCACTGTTAACTTTGGCCTCCCAAGTGGATTATGGAAAATGAGGCAAAATGTTGAGAGTGCCAAAATAATAAGGAATATAGACAAGTGTCTCACTCTCCCGTTCTCAAAAGGAGAGGAAGGGACTTGCTATAGCTCCTAAATTCCAGACCCATATGAGTAGCATAAGTAGCATTGCTAATTAGAGTGTTCCATTTCCCACACAAATTCACCTTAAATAAATGAGAATGCTCACAATATATATAGAAATAAGACAAAGATACACACATAATATTTGACTTATGCACCCACGGCATCACACAGGAAAAATTCGACTCAATAAAACTCTAATTTACTTTTGGCTACAGATTTTCTATTTGACTTCAGCCACGTTGGCCTTTCAAGATCAATACCCAAAGGAAAAATAAGTGAAACTATGCTGCATAACACTGAGATCTTTTTTTTTATTAGAATTCATTTATAACAAATGGAACTTGTGTCAGCAAAGAACTGAATTTTCATACAGACTTCTTTCACCATCAATGTAACCTAAGTAAGAAAATAAAAAGCACTCCTTTCATTCTGAAAAAGACATTTACATATAATACTAATAAGAGGTAATTGATTCTTTTAACAAGCCATCTTTTTTTGTTGCTTTTTTATTGTTTTTTTTTTTTGTACAGTTTCATTAAGTTCCGGCCTATGCATCCAGATGAGTTAAAGAGCAGAGGACACAAAGTTTATTTTGTGATGACACTCCAAGCATGAACGGTAAAGCCATGTGCAAAGACGTCATGACAGGACTTTCGTGTGCTGGAGTATCTTGCCGTTAGGATGGATGCTGTTTCGTCCACAAATTCTTTTTTTATCTTTTTAAATATTTATTTTCCGTGTTATTTACAGACACATCAAGTGGGACTTTTTTTTAAACTCCTTACAGATGGGTTCAAGTAACATAATTGGGTTTAGAATCAATAGGGCAGTGCATAGTACAAAGATATAGAAAGTGCGTGTTGTCGTATGGGGCTGTCTGCGATGCGTTTTCATGCATATCGAAAAGGCAGAGATGACAATGGAGGAGAGGTGAGAGCAGAGTCCCGCCTCTCGAACGGAACATACTACGAACGGAAATGGTTTCTACAGCGAGATGATGCTAGGCGAGAGCACCTCAATCGTTACATGTCTGATGAGGAATGGAGACAAACAAGAAACAAACAGACTAAAAAATCTGGTTGACCAGGTTGTTGGCGGAACATGGTTTAGCTACTGAAAATGACAAGGGAAAGAAAGCACCTGGAATGCACATCCAAAAAAGCCCCTAAATAAACCAAAATAAAACACGCAAGGATTTCGGAATGAAGGCTCAGTGCTACGGCGACGGACACGACTTGCGTTGGAGTGCATCTGATTGTCGGGCCTTCGAATGCCAAACTCGCCCCAGCAAACCGCTCTCCCGGCTTAGTGAAATGATACTTAGCTATCCATATCCAGAATTCACCGCCATTATCCTTAAGTATATGATTCACTAAATGAGTTTACTGTTCTGGTCCATGGTTTGAGCAGCCAGGAAAGTGTATTTCACTTATCGGGAAATGTTAATTCCCCAGCTGTTTCCGCCTGACCTTGCATTATAGTGACTGACCCCGACACCTAACGTCATCGCATTGTATACGCCTGAAATGCTATTAATTTATCTCATAACTATGAACTGATCTTCAGGATGGTGCTGAATCACAACAGCAACAAAAAAAATATTTAATGTCAATATAACTGGGATTGAGGCTGACAGACCTACATGTTTCTTTGAGAACCGTCCAACGCTCTACAGCAACTCTGGGTGCTGTGAACTTCACAGGGGCGTTTAAACCGATTTGCTCAGCCAAAGGAAAGACAAAGGCCTACACAGGAATAAACCACAATAGACTTACTTGCATATATAATTTCAAATAACACGTAAAAAAAAAGAATGCTTTAGGTAAAATTAAATATAAATATAATACATAAAAATGTAAAGGAATTTATAAAAACAGGCATTTAATATAAGGCACTCTAAATGTAAAATCAAAACATTAATTTGATACTGTTTACTATATTTGCACATTGGTAAGTGGTTTCTTTGTTCCTGTCCTTATGACTTTGCAGGATGGTATCTAGACTGGCTTTTCGACAAGGCAAATGTGGTCCTCTGCACAAAACACAGAGCGGTCGATGAGGCAAGAGCACGTCGACACACCCAAGCACCTGGTGACGGACATCGCGGGGTCAGTTTCTGCGTCCTTTCGAGAATGAGTGTAGAATGACTAACAAAATAACTACATTTATCCTATATATAATACACCTATTTATTGCACAGGAAAAGATACACTGTATCAGAATACGTTTTGTCCTACTGATGTGCATTCCAGTGAAAAATCTCTTAATTTCCCCCAAAATACAGAAATCTCATTGTGGAAGCTATCAGAAAATATAAATATTTTTTTATTTCTCTTGATCTCTCCTGACATATAATTGTATATTTATATTGTTATTATATATGCTAATATATATTCATATATATTTATATATATATATGGGGTCATAAACTGATTTGGCAAAATTTGTATATAGTCTCAATACGGAAGAACTAAGATAATCAGAGTAGCAGCAACTTCATACTTTGCTCATCCCTGTTGATTCCACGGAGCCCAAGTTAATCACATGGTTGTTATGGGCACTTGCATTAGAAAATAATAATAATAATAATAATAAAATAACAACCCCGTAACCAAGTTATTTGGTAGTGTACAAGAAGCACTGCATAAAAGTGTGCAATAAGTAAACAAGAGCGCAATAAAATAACAATAATAATAATAATCATAGTATTGGGTAAACGGAAAATTGTGATGTTTCTCTGCTTGTGACACCTAAGAGTAGTTGTCAGTCCTAGAGATAAAAAAACACCTTATGTTTTCCAAGTAAATGTTGTGTTTAGTTTATCTTTATTAAATGATAATAACCTGATTAAAAAAAGAAATTAATTTTACACAGTTAAAAACAAAGCACTGGTCAGCTGTATGATAAAATACTATAAAACTACATCATTGTTATTTATTTTTAGTTTGTCTTTATATATTCCCAATTTCCAAATTGTTAGCAATAAACCATGAAATGGGATCTGTGTGTTATTTTGCAGTGCCTGCTTTTATCACAAAAAACGGTGTCCTTCTGAAATCACACATATATATATATATATATCTATGTGCTGGGTGGTGGAGTTGCCATATTAGCTATACAACTGAGGGGTGACCTTCTGGATCTGTGGTGACCTTTCACACTTCACCGTGTGGTGTGTGCTGTTGATGCTCAAGTCACTGTTGTGGCTCCTATTGTCTTTCAGTTTTATTCCACCATGAATCCTCGAAGCAACTGAAAGAATGAAGAAAAAAAATCTTCCATGTCTTCTGCTGTTAAAAACCAGGGTGATTTATCAAATGAGTCAATTCTTGGTCCGCCTAGAACATTTTATTTATTTTCGTTCATGTTTCACATCAGACGCTTAGCTTGGCATTAAGAAAAACTTCTCAAAGCAAGTAGTTATGGCTCAGAAGAGGCTCTCCGGGTCTTGATGGGCCTATCGTTTTTTTTCTCACTATGGGTGGAAATATTATGTTGCATAGTGATCAAAACTTCCAAGGTATTCCAGTCCAGCTCTGTAGCAAAACTGGTACTGATCCTGAAAAAGAACAAACAAGAGATATACCATTTGATCAGTATGTGATGTTCACACATACCTAATTAGAAGCCTTGGTAAAATAATCCAATAATGTATGATGAAACAGTGTAGGGTGTGGCCATAGCATGTAAGGGACTGTCTGTCATGTGACTGATTAGTTCCTGATCTGGGTTGTGTTTTATTTCTGTCTTGCATTTGCTTACTGTTCAACCTGTACTTGTTCCACCCTGATTTAATTATGTCTCCCTGCTTAATGCCATGCGAGTTGCTTTGTTTGCCAATAAACAGGATTCTTACATTCAGTGTATGTCTATTGTAGGGTGACCACCCCATCCATGTCAGGGAGGACAATTCGAGCAAGGACAGGGTTTGTAAACTACCATTTTAATTAAAAAGATCTGGATTTCACTTTATTACTGAGTTCTTGCTGTGTGCTGATTGGTCAGTCTATATAATCAAAGCAGAGGATGAAGTATAAAACAGAGAATTAAAGTTAGAGCTCTTACAGTTGCCAGAAATAGAACCCAAAGTCCCCAAAACTTTAAAAGTCAATCCACTCCAATAAAATGTAAATAATAATAATAATAATAAAAACACAGTGAAAAGTAGACAGATCTGTACTGAGATCAGTGATTAACCTGGAGATTTCTGGATTTGCATTGTGGCCAAAAAACAAGATGTGGGGGGGGGGGGGGGGGGTTAATTTACACAAGAACAGAAATTTATAATAATAGCGGCGCATAGAACCAGAAGATTAGCTGACCCTTGTCTGGCTTTGGTCCTAATTATGGTTTTAGCAGGATCAGCTGGGAGGGTCTGAGATGTTCTCGAAGGGGTGCTGTGCACACAGTTCTCTTGGAGGGTTTTATATGCCTCTGATTTTGTTTGCCGATGATGAATGGGGTATTTGCATTTTCCTGGGGTTTTCAGTTTAACATTCTTCGAATGGCCGTGATCCCAGTTTATGTCTCAAGTTGCATCACCAGGTTTTTTGTGGGTTGACACCTGCTAATCAGCTCCACCCCATGACCCTTCACCCCAGAGCTCCACCCCATGACCCCAGAGCCCCACCCACCACACTGCTCAGCTTGCCTACCTCTGTCTGTACCATGGCTGGCCTTTGTGTCCTTAGCATTTTGACCGTTTGGAAGATGTCTACCACTCCTTCATATCTCATCCGCTCCAGAACAATGCTAAGGGTGATGAAGACACCAGTTCTCCCCACACCCGCGCTGCAGAAGAGCGGAACAACAGTAATTAAGTTTTCATGCAGCTCACTCAAAGGAAATCACTTTAATGGTGAAATTTTGCATAAAGCCACATCTGAAGGCTAAAATGTAATGGCTGAGTATTCCGAAGCTGGATGATTGGCTCATAGCACAATTAGAATCTTCAGTTAAGTTAACCAGCGCAGAGGAAATCAATTTTACTTTCGACAATAAATGACAAATTATACATATAAATGTATCAGTCATTAACTATACTGCAGCATCCAGAAACCCAGCTTAGTGCATCTCATCAATCTATAGCAGGGGTGTCCAATCTTATCCGCAGAGGGCTGGTGTGTATGCAAGTTTTTGGGATAACCTGTAGGTCAGCTGTTCAAACCCAGGTGTGAGGACACTTCAGCCAATCAGTACTCTAATTAATAATCTAATTAAGGAGTTTCAGTGACAACCCGCATACACACCGACCCTTTCTGGAATAGACTGCCCACTCCTGACCTATAGAGCTGAATTCACCTTGAGGGTAGTATGTTCTACGCTTAATACTCCCTTGTAGCTAAGTGGTACTTGCATTATCTCTGTTATTCTTTTATACCCTCTGATGTTTAACTTCGATCCAAGCCCATGTAAGGCCTAGATGAGCAGCTGTAAGCGACGGATGGATTTTGGGTTAATCGATGCAGAGGGCAGGTGTTCGTAACGCTCCTAAGTCCACAGATGGGATTCCGTCAGGGTAAATTAAAGGACAAAATGGTTAAACAGCACTATCTCTGAGAAAGCACACACTTCTCTTTTAATGATTTGACACTTGAAACCTTGAGGCTTCTTGCTTACCTACAGTGCACCGAGATGGGTCCATCCTGACCAAACTGTTCTTTCGTTTTATGTACTTGACCAATGAAGTCGATGAACCCTTCTCCTGATTTTGGCACACCTTGTTCCGGCCAGTCCGTAAACTGAAATTGCCGTACTGTCCGTGACTGTCCATCCTGGAGTACAAATTTATAAAAAAATACAGTATGACCTGTCATATTCTTCAATAAAAATAGGCATCTCTTGACACGTTGTCTTGAATCGAAAACTGATAGCTAGAAAATGGCAATGAAATACCTGCTTTTCCAGTAAAATACAATACAGATAAACTGACTTGTCATATTGTGTTCAAAGAACCATGTATATTCAAAAATTCTGTCTGAAGGAAGAGCACTCTATCCATATGAAGCTCTTTAAAAGGAGAGTTATTTGTCAGTCTATCAAAGAACGTTTATTGTGCGATCTGTGAAGTTGCAGTCAGTTGATGCTAGTGGTAGCCGAGGTAGCTTTGGGAGTATACATTACCAACATGATATGTGTATCGAAGATAAGGGAGCCAATCCCGCTGAGCTGTTTTGTAATATGCACTACAAAAGTCAAGCCTGCACTATTTATCATCATAAGCCTGTGATAAAAGACAAGCTTGCAGAGCTTAGAACTGGGTGCATTTGATCCCCAGTCAACCCCTCAGCCATCAAAAGCACCATATCAACATTCCCAGCATGCAGCAGCTGCCAGTTACGTTTGCTGGTGGGGAAGGGGGCTGTTTTGGGGAGCCGTCAACTCGTTAGAAAATCGTAAAATCGTCTTCAGTACAGGTTTGTGACAGTCACATGTATCTACAGTCAATTCTCTACCTCAGTGTACATCTTCATTCTCTGCAATTCCATCATCTTGCCACACTGATGACAAATTGTGCACATGGAAAATTCTATGTGCATAATGTGATGTCTTGGGTGGCACACTACCTCAGTGGATTATAGACCATATTAAAATTACGATAGTGCTCTATTCAAGCACGGCGCTCCGACACACAGTGTCAGGGGAGCATAACAGATGTCATAAGTTAAGCCCCGCCCCCCCCGACCCAAAGAAGAGCTGCACAGGCACTGCTACGCCTCATGATGACTTTACGTACTCTGGCGTCTGTCACTTTGAACTCCCTTAGAATGTACTGGGGCATGTTGTATTCTGCCATGGGGTCCACCACGAAGTACTGGTACCGAGCGGACCTCTCTGCTGGCCAGTATTGGTGGCATTTTTCCTGTAAGAGCAAGAAAGGGCATTAAGAGTTAGGCTTTAAGTCATTTGACTAACATTAGGCTCCCAAGTGTTATACATAAAAATTGCATTTAGAATAATATACTATATGTGCACAATATATGCATGTGTTGCAATTCTGGTTTTGTTGTTGCCAAGCACACCAAGCACTAGAACTGTAAAAAGAGCCTACATTGTGTTTCGGCCAAAACTACCCACCCGCCCCATCTCGCGTAGCTTTGTAAGCATGACCACGATGGTGGAGTTGTGTTCCCAGAGCATCCTCCAGAAGTCCTCCGTGGTTTCTGCTAGGGGCCCTTGAGTGGCAATATAGGCCTTCTGTTGCCTGCAAAGAGACCAACGCATAGCAAATAATAATAGTGTTCCAACATCGGAATCCCTGCGTTCAGCCAACTGCAAGGACGGGTCTTGCCAAGATGATTTAATTCGGTCCCCGCTGTAAAAAATGACTCGATCAAAGCCAGCATATTTAAGCCATTAATGCCACATTAATCAAAGCACTGAATGACTCCAACAAAGCAAATGAACACTCTCATAGCTATAAGCCATTCAGTGCAAGAGCATCGTGAGACGTTGGGCACGTTTCTAACGATACTGTCATGCGACTGACGTCATGTTTTCGGCAGTAGATTATTATTATTTATGTTTGCAATAGCACAATAACTCAAAGAAAACTCAATCTGCCTAAGTGGAAATCCCCAGCACAACAAACCTACTCAACAGATGGCGCAGGGAAGGTTTATTTAGTAAAATGTTGGGTAAGTCATCAGTTTTTTCCTGACAGTCGCATTTTGCAGTGTGCAAGCAACTATGAAGGGGGAAATAAACAGAGTTAGCCTGACAGAGTTATTTCAGCCGGTCCTAATTAAGTAGTTCACACACGTTGCAGTACTTTAGTGAAGCCAGAACGTCTCATTTAACGACCGAAATGCTTTGCTGTTATTAATCAGGGAAACTTCAGTCCCGTGAATCTGCCAGGGGAGCCCCATGTCTTCAGCACCAAAACAGAAGACGCAGTGCCGGCATACCTGTAACCGTCGATGAAGCTCGCGTTGATGTAGTCCGAGCCTTCCACCCCCCGGATGGGCTGCAGGCAGACTCTCGTGGACTCGTAGGGCATGATATTTACAAGGCGGTTTTTGAACTTGTTGCAGGGGAGGTTGGCGCTGATGAACCGGGATGTGTGTGCCTTAGTGTTAGCTAAACGCTGCAGAGGCAAGACAGTGGCAACCCCCGTTAAATGGCAGCCGCCTGCACCGCATCCCCACCGTTTTAACAGAGGAACTACCCCCGTATCCCATCTTGGGGGATAAACCCCTGAGCAGAACCACCGTGAAGCGATGTCCTGGTGGAAACCCCCAAAACAGACAGCAAAATTATATGTATGTATATCTGTATGCGTGTGAATATTACATTGTTAGTGGTAGCCATCAAGAAAAAAAAAATTGAGTAATTGAAAAAGTAATGGTGAATACAGATTAGCATCTAAACGTAAATGTATTTCATTTATTTGGATGGCATATTCAGAATCATACCTGAGTGGAAGTGATATAGAAAAAGGGGTGTGCCCTGAGTGATCATTTGCATATAAAAAGTGAAAAGGCATCTGTCGAAAGGCAGCAGCACGTCAGGCGTGAAAGCATGCTGTTGCTGCTTGGACACAGGCCTGTTTTCCATTTGTCGTGGTACGGGGAGCATACACTGGAAATCTGGATGACTACCTGTTCCCTTTTCAATGTGACCGGATCAGAAAGGGAAGTGGCTATCAGGTAGGCGGCGAAGGTAGGCCAAATAGGACGCGAAGGTAGGCCACGACCTCATGTTGTGCTCTCCTAGAAAGGCTTAGCGATCGCTGCCTCAGAAACGCCGCGCAATGAAACGTCACCTAACTACCTGCCATGGTTCAGAATACACATGTACAAGACTTTTTGACACAATATCTTTTTGAAGGTTTTTGACATAATTTCATGTTAAATTAATAGTGCTTATAAGGTCCTCCTGATTTACTGCTAGAGAGCATTTTAAAAACCTAACGTGTTGCTAAAGTCTTTATGTACTAAAGAAATCAGTTGGGGTACAACATAGTTTCCCTTTAACGTGTAAATCACCAACCTAAGGTCATGCTTGAAGAAGTAGATGCTAAAAGCCTTTGAGAAAAGTGTATGATTGTCCTCAATTTTCCAACAAATGCTAACTCAAACTCCACTCTGATTGCCATCGGCTTTATTATATTTTCTAGCTTGGTACAGAAATCATATTTGTATATTTTTCAGATGATTTGATGATTTGTAGGGATTTGCTGTGTCTGTGTAGGAGGGATGTGAACACTGAGTTATCACCTACCTTAAATTCAAGCTCCATCCCGGTGACATTCTCGCCCGACTCTATCTGCGTCAGCTTTTGTATGTATGCGTACAGGTTCCTGGCAGGCACCTCCGTGTTTCCGCAGGTGACTGCTTCCAGGAGGGCGTCGTGGATGAAGACATACTGGTCCTCTGTCTGGACCATGTAGTTCCTCTGGGCTCTCATGAGAGTCACGTGGCCATAGATGTCCACGGTCTTCTCATGTTTTATCCTCTCCAGCATGGCGTCGATGACGATGAAGCAGCCAGTCCGACCCACGCCGGCGCTATGAGGCAGAACATTAGGCTCCACGTTAGTTACTGAGCCGAAACGTGCCGCCCTCCAGCAGAACTCTTCGTTAAACATCAACATGGTTATAAAAAACCAGGCCCCCAAAAGAGCACCTTCCAACAAACAGATACGTCATTATTATCAAGTTGCTCATCATGATGACCCTTTACAGGTGACAACACCTAGGGCATCATTTCATTTAGGGGGCGCTAAAGAGCGAAAGAAAAAAAATCTGAAGAAATACCTCTGGTTGCATTTGGTGATATTTCAGTTATTTACACAAGTTTTAATATTGCAGTATATTTCTTGTGAAACAGTTAGCAGCCAGATACCCTGTGCTACTCAAATGTTCTTAATATAAAGGAATTGACAAAATTAGTTTCCTGCTCTGTCAGTGTGTGTGTGTGTGTGTGTGTGTGTG
>JABFEA020000054.1:3049176-3064600 GCA_019775915.2 Cyphomyrus plagiostoma
CTCCCCCCACCCCCCCAGGGTAGGAAACAGGAACGCTTTCAGAGGAAATGAGGCTGCTTCAACATGGTTGATGTGCAGCATGGTGGAGGAGACAGGAAGACCATGGGAGAACAGCGGAGGGCATTGGTATTATTTATCCAGGTGTTTTGTTCATAAACCAAAAACGCTTGGCACCACTATTCCATACACAGCAGTTTTGCACAGCGCATCGTCAGGGGGTGCCACTACAGATTTTGGACCCCGTGAAAGCAAATCATGTGGGGCCCTCAACTCAGACCAGTACAGTTATGTTCCGGATATTTTAGGGCTCCTGTCTGACAAAGGTGGAAAGTTCAGAAAGTCCAGGAAGTACAAATCCACACCAAGTGTTTCTCTCAACCAACCAGTTAAGTATAAAGAGTCACAGTCACAGAGTACTCAACTGGTTGGTTGGAACAAAATCTTTGTCTGGATTTTTACTCTCTGGACCTGAACTATCCACCTCTGCTGTCAGGGAATTGTCCTCATGACCCCCCCCCCCCTTCACATTGGCCCCGCACATCATAACTAGCTATAATTAGACATCAGCGAGAGCCACCAAGGCCTATACACACAGAGTTAGATCCGAAACGCTCGGAGGGCAGTGAGACGTGCTTTACGTACCTGCAGTGCACCGCCATGGGCCCAGCGTCGGGGGGGTTACAGGCCTTGACCCTCCGCAGGAAGGCCAGGAAGGGGGTGGGGTGCTCAGGGACCCCGTGGTCCGGCCAGGCCGTGAACTGGAACTGTCTGACTTCCCGCTTTTCGCTGGAGCCGTTCTGCTCGAGGATGATGTGAAAGAGATGAAGGCGGATCAGGTTACACAAAGTACAGAAATACCAATACTGTAAATACCAATTACGGATGCCAATTATCAATTAACAATGCTCACCAGTCAAACATGTATCAGACAGCTATCCTGTGGCTAGTACTGCGCAGAGACGAATTCAAGAAAACAGCATAGAGCATCCCTCGCATTCCTTACCTTGTAAAGCGCAAACGTGCGCACGCAATACGTGGCCAGCTCCACGGTGTCCAGCAGCGTCACCTGGATCAGGCCGTATGTCTCTGTGCCCCGCGTTGGCCAGTACTGGTCGCATTTTACCTGTGGTGATTTAATATCGCATATAATATCGCATTAGATGCAAAATGTAATGCGACAAAATAAAACCGCAAAAACAAAGTGAAAGAAATACTAGCGTAACTACTCATGCACACCTAGGTAGTCTCACGTCCAAGGGTCAAGGAAAAAATTCCCACATAAATGGATCAACCAGCCAACAATCAGAATAAACGGAGACACCTGAAAGGATGCAGCTAAAATTCAATTTTATATATTGGCTTAACAGACGTTGCTTTAAGCACTCACGTTTAAGGTACTATACAGTTTGACTAGCCATTGAAGAGCCAATAAAATACCACTTCATTGCTATGTTACTGTTTCACTGCCCAATGACAGGTGCTATTACATGATTCTACACAGCTGCACGTGCAGCCAAACTAAGGGTGTTTATGAGTCTTGAGCAAGAGTGTACCAACAGACGTAGCTACCTCAAGGCCAGGTCCAAAATAAGGCTTGCAGGACAGTTTGTGCTGTAACAGTGTGAACTGGAAGCTACATACTATAGCCCCTCTTTTCAAGATAAGCAGTGAAAATATGCACTTTGTCTTGAAATGTCACACTGAATTATTGAAAAAGTTTAGAGGAACCAATTCGGTCAACTTATTTTATCTGCACAATGCTCGTTATCGAAGCAAGAAGACCTACTGAGGACTCTGCTCCTCTTCACTTAAATACAAATCCCATATTACAGCAAATTCATAATTATATTCATATATATGATCTCTGTCATTTGAACAATGCATGTCTTTCTACATGAAAAAAAAACATAAAAATGTGATTTTCAAAATTTTTGTAAGAACTTCCTATCATGACAAACATCTACCAGATCCCGGGCAGCCACATTCACCAGAAATCACGTATAGTCAACCCTGAAGGCAAAGAACACGGAGGGAGTACTCGAATGTGCATATAGGAGCAAGAAAGCAAGATTATGACATAATGACCATCTCAAATAACGGTGTGGGAGGAGGATCTCTTTACATTCACAAACGTAGATCCCGAGTGGACAAATTACTTTCAGGAAAGTGAAAATGTGCTCTTGTGCTCCACAGCCTCTGGTGCCTAAAATAAACATTTAAATATAGCTGTGACTATGAGAACAATCTGTGTCATTCCTGTGTCATTACTCATTATCCGGCAGTGGCTATGAAACATGCTACGTGACGTGGAGAACCTTTTGAGTGCCTACAGAGTGGCTCAGTGTGGAGGTTAGGCCTTAGCGCTAGCGGCTAGACCAGGAGCACGTGCACAAAGGAGCGACATGGAAGCACGGTAGGTGCTTTAAGTGGTGGGGCCACGCACCATTTCCTTGGAGAAGAAACAAGAGGGCATCTGCAGAAAGCATTGTCACAATGAGAAAGAGGAGAGAAACATCACTGGACTTTGGACCACTGACACATACAGAACAGGGGTCTCCAACTTTCTCCACTGTCCAGTAGATTTTCTATCCGACCTGGCTTCTGATGAACCACAACTGTTCCTGGTATTTACCTGAGAATTAAAATTAGAAGCCAGGTAGGATAAAAACCGACCGGACGGTAGCTCTCCAGGACCGCTGGGAAACCCCTGATATAGTACCTTTGTATGAGACAAATGGACACATACGTATCCGGTATTGTAACAATTATGAGCAATTAAAAAAACAGCATATAATTATCCCCTATATCAGGTCAGGTCCTGCCCCTTCACCACCTGAGCTACTGTGTGGTGAGCAAACTGGGGCAGAATGGCTGACATGGCATCATCCAAGTGGGGGCTACACAGTAGTGGCAGAAGTGGCTCCCCATTGCTCCTGTTAAGTGCTCTGGGTATCAGTATATCGTGTATAAGTGAGTAATGCAAACGTGCAATGAGCTGGCACTCACCCTTGACCTCTCCTCAAGTTTCGTCATCATGACAATATTGGCACTATGTTGCTCCCATATCATCCTCCAGAAGTCCCCGAAGGTCTCCGGCAGGGATCCCTGGGTGGCGATGTAAGCATTCTGCCTTCTGTAGCCATCAATGTAGTTGGCGTTGATGTAATCACTTCCAGGGATCCCTAGAAGCCATAAAATAAAAAAAATAAATATGTTACTGCCCCCCTTGACTGAGAAGAGGAATGTGCATCATAACCGAATTTGGACTCGAAGAGAGTTGGCGGACGGATCGACCGCGAAGCCATGACAGACAGATGAGAGAGATGTGAAGGGGAGGAAGAGACTGGCCTGGCAGAGTGATCGATATCACCCCCCCAGGCCGCTGAGACGTAGCCTGGCTTAATACAACAACTGTCACCGTCTCTCAGCAATGAGCATTCAAAGATTATACAAAGATTCGAATATAAGAACCGCTTCCAAATAAAAAACTCAATAAAAGCTTAAAATGCTGGGTAACAGGGAAAGGAGAGTCGGAAAATTCATTCATGATAGTGATGAGTTGTGGTTTTGAACTGGTGTATTTTTTTTAGCATATTTACTTGCGTGTGATGGACCAGCATCCCATCCAAGGTATAACCTTCCCTGTGCTACTCAGATTATGTTCCAGGGCCCCTGTAACCCTGTCGGGGACATGCGATTCAAAGACGAAAGCATGGATATTTTTACTTAGCCAACTACAAATGAAAAGCAAATTTCCAGGTCCATGTCTGGTTGCCTGAGATGAGACCATCAATGACCTAAAGTCAAGCTTCCTCACCATCAGCTACAAATTCTGACCAAGATTTTGTTTCAGCTAACCAATTGAACACTCTGCGACTGACTCTTTATGCTCCAATGATGGTAGAAACAAAATTGTGGTCTGGATTTCTAGTTTCTGGACCTGAAATTCCCAGCACTGCTCATGATATGTTACAGTATTAGGAACCGAAATTCACCCATTCATGCAATCCAACTGTAGTTAAAACTGTAAAACTCACTAAGTGAATTTCAGCAAGCGGACGCAGGACGGCCTGAGACCAGCTTACGGCCACTTCTGTAAGCCACAGTCGCCCGTTAAAGAGTGGCTCGGCTGGGGTGCATTTCAGCATTTTCTTTTTGCTCCCCCCCATCCCCACCCCCACCCGAATGAAGGCGGCGGGTCGTTTCCAGCCACAGCTGAAGTGAAGCTGACAGCCTGTCAGGCGGGCCGGCAGGCAGCCGTGCACTCCGCTCGCACATGCTCCGCGGAGATAAGTCCCATCTGCACGGAGTTCACCTCCCACCAGCCACCACCACAGCTGCGCCGCTTCTCTCCCAATCTCTCTCTCTCCCTCGCAGGTAAATTATTCAGTAGATAGAGCAGAGCACAATGCCACCACACGCTCTTCGCAGACTCTCCATCCAGCCTGGCTCTTTTTTTTGATGGGCAGGCATACAGACAATTAAGCTGTAGCTTCCGGTTAAAACAGGCAGGAATATTTCGCTTTAAAGGGAATTGCATCAGAAGAACAGCAAGCAAACGGAGAGTTACGCTGGGCTAGCGGGCCGACTGTCAGTCGGGCGGCGTGGAAGAAAACCATTCCGTTATAACTTTGCATATCTAAATATCATTTCCCCCTTTGAGTCGCTAAAAATGGGCCTTCCACAAATGATACATTATTCAGCGCATACTGATGAATGAACAAAGCTCGGAGAAAAGTTGAAAGTCTACAGCTGACATCCTCAGGATGCTATTGTTATGCTAGTTAGCATGAAGTGCATGAAGCAGGGCTTCCTCGAAACATTTGGAATAAACAAAACTCGCAAATGGCCCTATTAAAAGCTACTGAGCGGCCTTCTCTGCAGAACACCGCTCTGTTTACGTTGAGTTAATGGAATCAATCCATCTTAAGATCCTCTTAATGTTTCTCTTCTGGCAAGAAAATGGGATAAAAAGGAAACTTAATTTATTTGTCTTCTTTTCTCCTCTCCTCACACTTGTAGAGCCCATTTGCCGCCATGTTTATCTCATTCCGCAAAGCTGAATGTCCTTGGCAGAACTGCAGATGATATTACGCCGATTTTCATATTGTTCTGCTTGGTAACTAAACTGTTAATCAAACAGCTTCATCAGAACAGAAAACTACGTGAAGCGCAAAGTAATATGCTATTTCATTATAAAACTAATATAATTTTATACTGAAAAAGCTAATGAATTCTGTGTTAACTTCGTAAAATACTTTCATGAATCAGTAATTAATCTTGAATTAAACCATGTGATTGGGGTTGGTTTATAAGGAACAGGAGATGGCCTATTAATCACAGAGTCCTATATCACATTACCGCAATTTATCACTGGAAAACATTCTGAATGCAGTGCATGTTACTAGCGTACGTAACATGCTTGTAACGTAATGTTATGCTAGCTAAATTCCCTGCCAGATCCACAACATCTGCTACTGCTCACTGTGTGGCACACGCCTAGTATGCTAAAATGATCTCTGGAAATGGTCGGATTATCAAATACCACCGGCAGTGCTCAAGTTCATGTAAAAACAGAAGCTGGAATTAATTCCGGAACAGAGTGGCCCTTCATCTATAGAAAGAAGTAAGCTACATGTATTTGTTTAGCAAAATAACAATAAATAGCACCTTGAGGAAACTGTGTACTTCCAATCCCCCAGTCAAGGTCTCTCAAATCTCCAGATGTATTGTTTACATTGCTGCACAAAGCCTCAAGATGCCTGCAGAAATTCAATAAACTGTAGCGGTTAAGGGTTAGCGGAAGCTCAGTGTTGTCGTTGAGAGAGTTCAGTGAAGGGCAACCGACGTACATCTGTGACAAGAGGTAGGAATTATAATGACAAGCGGCAAGATTTTTTTTTTTTTTTGGATCTTTTGCCTCTGGGAGGGGGTGGCTGAGAGAATGCCTGATTTTATGCCACTCCAAAGCACTGGAGGAGAGAAATGATGTTGACCTCAGCTGTTATTTCAGTCACATGACCTGTTCTGGCCTGAGTGGGTGGGGGTGGGGGGGCGGTTGTAACAATATAGCTGACATAGATATAGGTGACGCAGAAAAGGTGGAGGTTCACATAAAACGGATGGTGAACGTTAACCTCTGTATATAAATGGTAAGAACATAATAAAACCTAAAGTAGATGTTTAAAAAATGTCCTTTCATTGTAAAGCCACGGGGAAATGTATACCAGGCAAACCAAACACAATGAAGTTCACATTCCTGTGAGGAAACTCTTTTATTTTATATGCTACCAATAAATTAATTTGACATTTTCATCAAGTAAGCCATTAACCTTTAGCTAATAAAAATCGGGGGCTTTGAACACAACGGAATCCACGTAACGATACCTTGAAAAAGCGTGTGATTTAAGCGTGCCAACAATACTACAAAAGGGACGAAAAACAATACCACGACAGGGATGTTTGTGAGATGAGAAAAAAGCACAGGACTCTAGGTTTTAAGAGGACGATAAACCTACGCACGGTGGTGGACTACAGCCAAAGGACAGGTGTTACCTTCAATAGTAGACAGGAGGACTCTGGAATGGTCATAGGCGATGACATTAGCATATCTGTTCTTTGGTTTGTTGACCTCCAGGTTCGAATGCTCCCAAGTGAACTGCTGGCCAGGATCGACGGACTGCAGGGGAAGGAGAAAAGTGACTGCTTTCAACTGAAATTCGCACAAATAACTACATATGGAAAAGATCCATTATGATCACATGTTTCTGAGTACAATCTTGATTGTTTTTTTTTATATATATATAATAGCTACTTTTACAGATGCTTTGTGTTAATGTTGAGGTTTTCATGTTCACATATGCATTTGTATAAGTCCATGTTTTGCTTTAAGTGATGCAACTAGTAAACCTATATGACATTTTAAACCAGTTTTCATTTGTTTTTCCATGACAGCCTAAAATGACTCGTGCATGATTTGGAAAAGATTTCAGAAACACGTGATCAGGAATCACTTCTGCAACAGTAGTCACCAAATCATCCAATATATTCACAATATTGTTCAAACTATAAGTTTAAAAGCACTTGTTTTTAATTAAAAGAAGAATGCTCAATGAATTTTAATGAAAAATAATAATAATTAAAAAAAAAAACAGGCCACCACATTACATATGCATCTCTGCACATTTCGAACATCAACAGAAAGGCACTGTTTTGGGATGACGCACATTCTACGCAAAACCTGTGTCGTTCTGAAGGCCCCTCAAGGCTCAACTTCAATTTTGTGTCTGATTTGATGAGAAGGCATCACACAGATGCCTCGTTAGAAGCTCAAAAAATAATTATGCATGGAGATAGATGCTACTGCAAATAAGGACCCAAAATGAGATAATTAAGCACGTTGTTAGAGTCAGTTGGTGAAACATATTAATATGAGTCAATTATTCCAATTTTTTTTGTTAATGTCAAGTTAAGTTGAAATATATTACCATGACCTGACACTGTTTCTGTGTCACTCATGAAAGTATATCACCGTGTTTTAGTAGGAGCAATGAAAACTGTCCTCTTATGAAATCTTTATTCAATGTTCATGATTAGTTAAATACAAATTTCTACCATTTTCCTACTGCTCTTTACAATTTCCATAAAGTATTAGACCAGGAGAACAGTGATGACCTGGTTTTTAAAACTTCTCTTAAATATCATATTCTGCATTACTGTCACCATTTTGATAAATCTTATTCTGCTTTAATCTGCATACGGATGATCATGCGCTGAGCAAAAGCAGCTTTGATTCGAACGCATCCATGCCAGCGGCAGTGCAAAGATCTCGCAGCGCTGGTGCATCCCAAGCTGATTGACCCGAATCAGCATCAGCCCAAAATTCGACATGGTGCCAGATCTTGTGTGTCAAGCTGAAGTCTCGGGGAGCCAATCAACCATCCCCAAAATTTTAGGCGAGTTTCTGCACTTAAACATATATTGTCCGACTGCTGATTTTACAGCATAAGTAGGCAAATATTATATACGTTGACCTCAAGTTTAAGTTTATTTTGCAGAGGAAACTTAGAGAAACAACAACTATTTATATAACAGAGGGTCAAGCCTGTCGGGAGACATCTTCTGGCTCACAGACATACATTCAGCCGATCAGTATGAGTTTGGATCGCTGAAGCAATGTCACAGATTCACATGGATCAATCAGGCCAGCAGCCCAGCCAATGTGAGGCGAGAGGCCAGGCCTAGCCACCTTCCCTAGCTAAACATACCACCACAACAAATATTTATTTATTTATTTATTTAATGTCTTTTGGAGGTGTGGACAGGCACATCTGTATCTGGTGACCTCGCCGAAAGATCTCCCACGTTGCTTCATCGGCCAAACAGCGTCTTTAAGCAGTCTAACCCAAAGCATCGCTGAGCTATTTACAAATTACTTCAGAATGAATAAGAGGCGATGTGGCTCGTCTGTGCAGACTGATCACGGCTCCTCAGGACAGGCAAATCTCCTTGTGTAACACGAGTTGGGTTTTGCCGTTCGCTGCTTCATGCAACTGAAGTCCTCTGACATTTAAAGGCTTATTTGCGGCCAAAGGGATATTACTTCTGCATTCTGTCTTTCCCTAAATTCTAAAATTTATATATCAAACTAAATGAGCTAATAATTGCAGTGAAAGCACATTTCTCCTCACAGACATCCAACCTGTTAGCTTTGTGGCTGCCAAACTGGAAATGATGTCATCTTAGTTCTTCAACAGTATGTTTTTTGATCCAGAATAGAGGCACATAAACGTAATCTACTGACCAAAACACCCTTGCCTGTTTATTTTAAGTATTTGAATTCTTCGACAATCCATGAAACAGCAGCCAACACACCCTTGCCTTCAAAAATGTGGTTTCCTTCTATATTTCCTAATTTTCAACAATGTAACCTCATGCTTCTTTTGAAGAGGTGTTTGAAATAAACTGACATGAATCCTTTCTTAAAATGTCAGCAACTTCATATTCTTGTGATCAGTGGGTGAATGGGCCTTTAAAACAGGGCGATTGAGACCATTGCCACTGGAACATTTTGCCTATGTTTGGAAAACAGGGTAACGCAGAGCTCTCTCTATAAATTAAAGGTCACTTATATAACCAGAAGGCGAGGATTCCATTTGTAATGTGACATGCTGTGAGGTATTGTGACAGAGAAAACCGTAGCACTTCAAGTAATCCTTCAACTTACACAGTAAGAGTAATACACAATAAAGAACTGAAAATTCTGCTGGAAATGATTATCTTTAACATCCATATTCATTGTGAATTCGAGACCGATTTTACCTGCTGTCTGCAGCAAGGCTTCATTAAGTGAGCAAATGAAATCACAATCCTCGGCGAAAACTTTCATAACTCAGCCAACAGAGCTAAGAAAGCTGAATTGATCCCGTAATAAGAGAACACTTTCTCAAGACATCAGCAGAGGCCAAATCCAAATCCATGACATCACTCATGATAAAAGGCGCCCTCGTTTCATGGCTGTCCATTCCTCATGAAAACTACCTTGAATTTCAATTTAATGTGCTTAAGACACAATAACAGTTGGGCAGCTTGGCGGACGGCCACAACACGATCTCATCTCTTTTAAACGTTGGCAGGCCCATCATGAACTGGGTGCGAGAGGTCAGCTACAGGGCCGTGCATACAATGGGACTGAAGGCCTGCCTGCTGCAACCGACTGGATGACATTAGGTCTGGTCTTTGAAGACAGCAATCTGTTTATTGGAAGCAGATTTCAGGCATGCTGTATTCTCTTATAAGGATCAGCAAGGCTGGGCACTGGGGGGAGCACCACGTCTTACGGATAATTCATAAATGCAGAAAACAACTGGCTTCTGAAAACAGATATGATGGCAATCATGCTCTTAGACATCAGGAAGGTGTGAACTCCCGTCCAATGAACAAGTGATGACATCACTGGAAGGGCTGATGTAATCTCGTATGGAACCGACCCTTTCGGTCGCTTTTATCCAAAGCCATACATAGTTTTAGCCATCTGCCCAAGCAGATATTGCACTTGAGCAATGAGGCTAAGCACTTGGCTCAAAGCTGCAACAGCAGGCTCTAACTCCTGTCCCTATTCCCCATGGATCACATTAGGGAAGAGATGGAGTTCATGCCACATAGGAGACAGTGACCTTTTCACACGACCCATGTTAAGAACGGCAAGGAATGGGTGCAAACTCTCGACCAGACAGGGAATCACCCTGCACTGTGGCTGAAACTTTATGGCAGTGCAACTGCTTATTTACGGTCTGACACAAACATGATGGCATCATTCAAAGACTTCACCAACACTACTGATGAGTTTTATCACTCTTTTTTGTAATTCCTTGTTAGAACCTTAAGGGAGCGGATGGTGCTGTGTGGGTCAGCAGGTCAGGCCTCTTTGGCCGTGAAACAAAAAATTAAAGAAAGGCTCCCTACCTCGTATTCTTGGGAGAATTTCAGGTTGTCGTTCGCTTTTAGTCGTTCTATGTGGTCGGCCAGCTCCGTGATTGAGATTGGTGGATGGGTACTCATGCCTGCCAAAAGGAGACAGAGAAGCATGTTTTGAGTGACGCTACGGCAGCCCAGAAAGGACACAAAAGGAAAAAAACAAGTGACCAGAAGCAGCACGAGTACTAATGGCAATGTGGAAAGTTTCGTTAAGGCATCCTAAAACACAAAGCAAGAGCATGCGTACAGAATATGAAGACAGAAGCTGATGAGCAAACAAGCATATTTCCAAAGCGTACATTCCTAATGTAAAGGAAAATGTTACTCACACCAAGCAAAAACTAGTTAGCATGGTAACAGAGGCAAGAAGTTAAGAAGTCTGATGCTGATATTGGCTAGGGGTGATGGTACATTACTGTGTCATTCCAAAACTATCCTCCTGTAATGGATGATGTGACTAAAACATATGGTAAATAAGAAGATGGGATATCAACTAAGAGGCCTAAATAGAGAGAAGACAGAGATATAACACACTGAAAGAGAGAGAAACGTGTGCATAAACAAGACCAACTAACTTGACAAATGGAGGTTACCAGGGTAACCGGAGACACCTGAACCTGCAAAAAAAATGACGGAATAAAAAAAAGATTGTAGACGTTGTAGCAATGTGGAGGAAATAAAACAAAGTAAAAAAAAATATATATAATAATAATATTAATAACAAAAGGCAAGCATGTCAGACGATACAAACCAGGGGTCTGGAAACTCCACTAAACATCTGGGTCGCATTGCTCATTTTATTGGTTAGTAACACAAACATTTATGTTCCCCCTAGTCTGCATAGGGGGAGTCTGGCTGCAACTGTGTTATGTTATCCAAACGACTGTCCTGCAAATCTGTCCACACAACTGTCCTGCAAATCTGTCCACACAACCGTCCCGCAAATCTGTCCAAACAACCATCCTGCAAATCTGTCCAAACGCCTGTGTTGCAAATCTGTCCACACAACCGTCCCGCAAAGCTGTTCACACAACTGTCCCACGAATCTGTCAAACAACCATGCTGCAAATCTGTCTAAATGACCATCTTGCAAATCTGTCCATGCAACTGTACCCTGATGCAATTCCGTCCAAACAACCATGCTGCAAATCTGTCCAATCATTCTGCAAATATGTCCAAATAACTGTCCACCAATTCTTTTAAACAACTGTCCAAAAAATCAATACAAAAGACTCTGCCACAATTCTCTCTAAACACCTGTCCTGCAAATCAGTCCAAATGACATCCAAATTTTTTCCCCAAATCACTGTCATGCAAATTTGTCTGAACAACTGTCCCACAGTTCTGTCCAAACAACTTTCCTACAAATATGTCCCAAGACACAAGCCCTGGACAGACAAAGAAACTCTGGAGTTGCACTTCCATGGAGGACATTTTCCCAGCCTAGACGCTTAGCTGTACAGTCTAGCTGAAACGTAATTAGCCTGTCCTAATGAGTATAGGGGCCAAGGGAGCCTCAGCTTGCAGCTGGCTAGTTGGCTGCTTATAAAACACCGCTGACTTTGACGATACCGCCAGCGCTGAAGTGATTGTGGAAAATGGGCTGCCAGGCACTTCAGTCCCGGTGGAGTCAGCAGAGCTGCCGCTGTGGAGCGTGGCAAGGTGAGAGCGACACCCGAGAGTCACGAGAGGCCAGCGGAGGGGGCTGAGGGGGACGTGAGGGTGCTTCACCTAGGATACAAAGCTCTCATTCCCGGGGGCATTGTGTCATTTTCGGTTAAATACCAGCCCGCTTACCTGCTTTTTATCCCTGAACGAGGCTGAGAGCACAAGCAGCCATTAGCTAATGAGAACGGGGGCCGCAGCTCTCCTGAAGAGGCTCCAGGTGCCACTAACACAGAGGCACTCGGGCTCCATTTCCAGGGGCATGCAGCGCACGCTGACATTTGCCTCAATCATATGCAAATACCAACCACTCCCGAGGGCAAAAACGTGCTTGTGAGGGGGCGCAGCTGAGGGCCCGAGTGGGAGGCTGGCTTATTTATTCAACTTTTTTTTTTTTGGGGCCCTTATGCAACACCTATACGGTGCTCGAGAGGTGAGCTTCGGCACGAGAGGTAGGCAGACCTTTCGGAGCGAGACGGCTAGGGAACACAGACTGGTGCGCTCCGTGGACTGACTGGCTTTTTGGCAGGAGGTAGAGAGGAATGGGGACTGCCATGTTAGAGGCCACTTGCCCACCCAGGTCACTTCTGGGTGACACCTGGCTCTAATCCATGCAAATTTTTAACTAAAGTGCCTTTTAAACTGACTTTATGCCTTCCGTATTGGGTATTCAGAGTGGAATATTTATTAATGTTGTCATACCTTGATTTATTTTTTTTTTCTCCTGTCTATCACTGCACTTTATGTACATATGTAGCACTGCATATGGTCGGTGTGACAATGAAGCCCCACTTGCCTCGAAACCTCGTACCGACATCACTGGTGACTGACCTTGCAAAGTCATCTGATCTTTGTCGCCATGGACGACCTACTGTGCCCCCCCAAAATAATGCAGTAAAACAAAAAGGGTCTGTCCGGAATATCCTGCCACACCTGTGCATATGGCAGCATCTATCAGCTGCTTCTCCGTGGTGATCTCTCTGCAGTTTTCTCCAGGCGGTGGGGGGCGGGGCTTTGGCACTCTGCCAGTGACCCGCCGAAAGTGGAAAGACAAATCCGTGAGCGCGGCGGTCGACCCTCTCGGCACATCCCGCGCCCGTCTCTCTAAAAAACAGTGCGTAGGCCACCCTGGTGATGCTTCGCGACGACAGCCATGCGGCAGACGTGAGTGTCTCGCAGGCCGACCCGGTGCCGGCGACATGCTCCCCCGGGAGCGATTATGCAGGGATTACGGCCCGACCCAGACGGCGCTGCCAGAACCGCACAAGGCACTGCATGGCCAGCACAGGTTCTCCGTAATCGCAGGGAATCTCTCCCAGGAAATGCTAAATTCTGACTGGAATTCCACTGTTGACAAATTCAAACCGTGCAAAATGATTAAAGTGATTAAAGACTCCAGATCCTTTACTGAATACATAAATATATAAATATAAATGAATCGGTTACCTATATTGTTTCCATGACAGGCGTTCATTTATTAGATAGATGACTGGATTATGGGTTTTTATTGGTATGAAATTGGTTTGGATGAAAACCAAAATCAAACGAAACACGAGCCAAACACACAGATACGGCTGGAAGCTGCGATAAACTTCTCATGTGATGCTATGTGGTCACTGCCGTAGTACACAGAGTAATGTTAACCTTCTTCACTGCAAAATATGCAGTACCATAAGTGTAATGAAAGGAGGACATAAATGTTTTTTTTATATATATATAATAACAGCCAGTTATGCAGCGAAGATTCTAGATTAGGTGGGGGCCATATTTCATACAGAGGGATTAACCTTATCATTAGCCAATGATATGTTTTGAATTAGTGAGCGACAGGGAAGAGGGTACTCCGGGAGCCAATCAGCAATCAGCTTTTGAGTCGGTGCTCCATTGGCCCCGGCCACTTTATACAGCTTGGGGCCTCCAGCTCAGTCTCATGGTTACATGTCCTCAAACTTTTCTGCCGTCACTTTTGGTACAAGCAGCCAAAGCTGCTCCTCTTCCATGTATAGAGGAGCCCCGCTGTGGGGGCTATGACATGGGGTGTAGGCAGGCGGCAGGCAGGGAGTCGTGCACTGACCTGGAGTTTGGAAGTTTAGGCGCCGCAGTTCCACTGGGTCTGTTGGGTGATGGGAAGGCATCTCTTTGCTGTGGGGCAGGCTACCTTTCCTGGCGTCAGATTCTGCTCTCTTCCTGGATTCGATGAGAGAGAGAGAGAGACGCGGGTCAAGGCCGACGGGAATCGTCGTGGCGCTCATATTAAAGGCATTACAGCATGCATATTGATGATGTCAGGTGCAGACTTGGCAATAAAAACAAAAAGCTTGCATGAGCATAGTGGCACGACATAAGAGTGAGATGTCAGACTAGCTGTTGCGTTAGCCAGGGATGTTAACGGAAGCGCTGCAGACACTGCCTGAGGTAAGGTGTACTGCTGTGTACTGCTAATTTCACCCTACGATGTTGGGACTTGTTAAATATGCAATGTGTACATTAAGCCAGATGAAGGTTAGCACAGCAAACACTAAGCTGGGTTCTCAAACAGTATTATATGTGGCAGTCCTGCCCTGTGCACTTCTTTCTGAGAATTCCTCTGAAATTTATATGAATATTAAAGGGACCTGGATGCCCTCTGATGTAACAGTTGTTTCTGGCATTTAGGCCCCTAAACATATCGTAAATTATTATTTTTTAAATAATGTATCAATTCTATTTCTTCCCATAAATACCTCTAACACAATTTAAACATAACTGAAAGACAAGAGTATTAAATGAAAGGCAGTTAACTGAATGCTGTTGAAATTGTGAACAAATGGATCTCGGTGTGGTTGCATCAGGGTTTCTTACCTGTCTGGTTTGCTGATCCGTTTGTGAGTGATAAGGAAACAAAGCAAGCGGTTACATTGGCAGGCACTGTCGCCATTCGGGAGGACTGCAAGCCACTTGCTAATAGCAGCATAATTTTGCTAAGAATTCTGGGTTATGGTTAATTGAAAAAGTAGGTAATTGAGAGTAACTATAAGCCAACAGAGGAAAAGTAGCATCATGATAATACCCTTGATGAAAATTTGTTTCCTTTTTTTGCAGGTGTTCCAAACTGAGCAGCCAGGTCCTTTTGGGGGTGGCACCAAGTACGCCCACATCACCAAGGACCACATCACTCAGAGCCATTTTGAGGTGTGACAGGGATGTGGCCAGTCTGCCGGGGCCGCCCCCCCCCCCCAGCCCCCACCAACCCACGGCGGAGGAGCAGCCAAGAAGAAAAACAAAACACAAAAAAGAACAACCA
>JABFEA020000054.1:3064610-3083598 GCA_019775915.2 Cyphomyrus plagiostoma
TCCAAACTGTGCAGCCACGGCCTTTTGGGGGTGGCACCCAGTAAGCCCACATCACCAAGGACCACATCACTCATTTCCATTTTGTGGTGTGAAATGGTTGTGGACAGTCTGCACCCCCCCCCCCCCCCTTACCTCTTGAACAGGAGGATGGCGATGACAATGCAGATGATGAAGACCACAGCAAGCACTGGCCCCACCACCCAGATGAGCCCCTCCTCCTCATCGATGATTGGCTGCCGGTCTATGTCTGCAGACACCACAGGGTCTGAATAGGGACTGGTGACGTACATAGTCTGTAGCGAGATATAAAGGAGCAAGGAGGAAATGTTAAAACCGGCGAGTTTTCAATGAAAGAGTTTCATATCACAGCTAGATTTTATCTTATATATGCTGGAACTGTGCAGTAGGTAGAGGCAGCCCTTCTAGCACTTTTACAGAAAATATCTACTTTCACAAGTCTCGTTGTAGAGGTTCACAGCCCAGCGGTCTGCTGCCTCATCCAGGCTCTCGGCCAGCCCCATCCATGACACCTTCAGCAATGCATTGAAAAGCTGAAAAATCTGCCCGCTCATCCCCCGACCCGGACAGGAGGTGGTTCTGAGTGCTGTTCCCACTGAGATATATCTGTCATGCCTCTGAGCCAACTGGACACAGCTGGATTTCTATGAAAACTGGACCTCGGAAAGTAACTCACTTAAGATGGAACACCTGCAGGACTGGGCTGCTCCACCCTTCCCAAAGTGCCTTATTCTTTACTCCTAAATCTGATACTACAACATGAAGACACTTCACTGCAATTAGGTGGAAAAATAACTTTTCGTCCAGCAAAACAAAGTCCCCATTTGTGATCTGAGGAAAACCGTTTGTCAGAATAAATCACCGCAAACAGCCAGCGAGTTGGTGAGGCGCGACTCACGTTTTCGGAGTTCTCCAGGACGGCCAAAACAAAGAATATGTACTCCTGGCCACTCTGCAGAGGCCTGTTCTCAAAGTCACCGTAGACCTTCTTATCTCCCAGGGTGAAATCAGGGGGGAGCTCTTTAAAGTGGGCCGTGATGTAGGGTTTGGGATCTGCTTGTCTCTTCATTCGAAGGCCTTTGCTGGTTCTGTTTATCTCTTTGAGCAGCTAAGTGAAAGGAAATCACACTGGTCAATAGAAAAATACACGGTCTATACGTTAAACTTGCGTTGTACCTTATTTGTCTTTTATACACCAAGGGCATTGCATTCTAAATAGCCAGAATCACTTCTAAGATCTGTATTTTGATTCACACTGAATGAGTAGCAGACAAGTTATCAAGTGTATTTAGTTCGAACATGTCTGGGCAGGGCTTGTCTTTAAAAACAAAATTTGTGTGCACAAAATGGACCCTTACAATCACAAGAATTAAGTGCATGAATGTAGAGCAGTCAGTGAAGTGAATTCTTCACAGTGGTGCATGTTATGCCAAAGATATTTTAGGGTAGAAACCACAGAGATTTAAATGGCTGCAAGTGAGTGCTGAACAGCCCGAAGCAAGCTAGTTTACAGAATACTTCAGAGCTGTTAGCCTTTGAAACATGAGTAACAAGTGACAGTTGGCAAGTACTGCATGACGGACCGATGCAATCAGTTCATTTCATCACAAACAGCCAAATACTGATACACTTTTGGAAAAGAAAACACCTTTGTTTTCAATATAAAGACCAGTGACACAGAAAACTCAACAGCAATTAAAAAAATACTGCTAGAAAATCCTTAGTAGCTTTTTCTGTTTGTGAAAGATAAAATCAGCATTTCTTTTTCTGCTTAATTACAGTATCATATGTACATTACACTCATTTAACAGGTTAGACTATGACACATTAAGCTAGTGTTAATTACTGATATTACGAAATACGTTCTGCTTTAATGAAATAAACCATCTCAGATAGACTACTCCACTTTAGATGTCATGCAGGAAATTCCCCAGCTTTTCCCAGCTATGTGGGAACCAATATACCACTTAGACTCAGCCGCGCGACGACATTTAGTCAAACAAAAGCTTGATTTCATTTATTCCTTGGCTGAGCCTCCAGCTACAAGTGCACTGTTACATGAAAAGTTTAAAGAAAGAAAATAAAAAATAGCACAGATTGTCTCTTGGCCTGAAGGAAAAAGTTAAAGGGAGTCAACTCTCTGGCCAAAAGACACAATAGGCTTGGAGGAACAGAGAAAACTTCCCAGAATCCCCAGGGCCGCCTCAGCCATTTTTGCTTAATGATGCACTACTGCAGCAGAGTCGGCCGGGCACTGAGAGTCGTCGGAAACTCTGCAGTATTAAAATTCATATTCTCCATGTCAGTGCTCCTCTGCCCGCTGGCGTCGCTTGACGAAAGCGGGGCGTGACTCCCCGTCAGTGCAGCCGACGGCCGCTTCCTAAGCTACTTCGAAGAATCTACGCAGTTAACTCAGCTCAATGGGAAAAAGTCACTCGCCACTGTCACGGAGGGACAGGTCTTCATACTATCACGTGCCGTGGACCAGAGACAGTCACCGCGACTTGGGTGCCGCGAATACAAGTGATGCAGCGTGCAGGAAAATACCTGGGGTTGCGGCGATACCGAGAAATTCAAATGTTATTAACGAACAGCAGGATGTGGTAGGCGGAGCCTGGGCATCACGTGAGCTTTATCAAGGTGCTATGCTAATACAGAATCAAATGGGCCGATTCCCCAAGGTGTGTGTAACAGCAGTGGAACCCGACAATGCATCGTCGTATCCCTGCTGGGCATTTGCGGGTCATTGTGACCCCAGGATGAGGGGACAAGCTGGCACACTTAACTGCCCGAGGAGGACTCGAGATGAGAATGTGATATGATCACACACAGGGGAAAATAGTCTGTAGGAATCGGCAGCTCCGTATGCCTGTGGAGGATGGACTGAGGGCCTGAAGTTAGAGTGTTCTCGGGCCCACCTGGCATAGAACGTTAGCCTCTGACAGCCTCGACTCAACAGCACGGGGACGTATGCCTGATTACCTCTTCAATCATACTTCCTGAGAGTTTTTTTTTTTTTCCCCTGCTCAGCCTCGCTGACCTTGGAGAGCCTTTGAAAGGGGAGAGCAAATATTGACAAACATATAAATTCTGAAGGGTAGGAGCCCGACGCTCTGTCATTTTGAGATGTGAGCTCGCAGAGTTATTTTGACACACCACATTGAATTCCGGGGATGTATTTGCACAATGCTGTTCATTCCAAAATAAAAAAAAATACAGACATAAGGGCATGATAAGAGGGAGCTTGGAACCTAATGATACGTACAAATGAACAGACATACTTCATTGTAGCCTTGTATAAAATAATATACTTAGATTGTTTCACCAGCAAAAAGCTAAAAATAACGGGGATGAAGAAAAATTGCAGTCTGAATGCATTTTGTATTATTCCTTCACTCTATCCGAATTGTACTACTGACTGGGAAAAATAGTAGTTCTTCTGGTCAAACCTCAGCGGGGAAACACTTTTGGCACCATTTCCTTTTCGGAGTGTTTCATCCATCATTGAGTCGTATCGATGTGGATGAGAGCGTAAAGCACGGGAGCCAAGCGCAACGCAGAAGTCAAGAAACGCAGATATTAGCTGAGCAAGCTTCAGGCGGAGTTCATCATTACGAATCTTAAAAGGCATATTTCACAGCCTGAACCACGCATGGCTCATTAAATCGATCTGGCAGCATGGGGGTCATATCAGAGGATGTATCAGATTCGACATGAAAAATAGCCTTGGGTGTGGCTGTCACCTGACAGAATACAAAACACGTGTAATGCATTCTGGTACATATGCAGCAGGAATGCGGCAGTTCACGACGGGGGAAATGCTCCACGCACTCAGCAGAAAGGGATTGAGAGGAGCAGGTGAAGAGCGATGGGCTTTGGCTGGAGTTGATTCACTTAGGGGGTCCAGACTTTTGAAGTTAACTCTTCGGTTGAAGTTTTTTTTTGAAGCACTTGATCTGGTCCTCTTTCTGCTGCGGACAGGCACCCCTGCGGTAAAGTCATCATGGCTTGCCCGTTTTCAAAGAGGCAGATTGGTAAAAGCTTTCCTATCCTAGTGCCAAACTCGTCTCTCCCGCAATGCACAGTACGGGACAAAACAGAGAGAGGCCCAGCCCCACACATTACCTCTTCCAGGTTCATTTCGTCCGGGCTGTCCCACAGCTTGATGAACTTCCCGCCCCTCTGCTTCTTCAAAGGAACCACCACGATGTAATACCCCCTGAAGAAGCATGAGACAGTGGGGGAGGAGGGACCATGAGAACGTCCGATCCAGCATGCGGGAGGATCTCTAGTCAACGTTAACGTTTCTCAGTGTATAATCCACACTGAATAACTACATTGGTTATGAGCATCAAAGAGAAAAACGTGGCTAACGAAAAGCAAAACCACGCAGTGGTCATAATAATTAGCAGGAAATATGATTTTTGTATTTAAACATGATCGATTTAAGTCTACTGGCACATCCCAGCAAGGCCGCGTGGGCTAATTGGGCATCTCCTTGCGAGATTAAATTTAAAATAATCTTTAATCGAGCCATTCTGAGGCAATAACACTGAGGGAGATCCCTGTCTGCTGGCTGCATGCTGTATGAGCACCGACTTCACAAAGTCAATATGGCGGGTAATGGCAAATTAATTAGCCCGCATCCTGGCCGTGGTGTCCAGCTGATCTATAGCGGATTAAAACAAGAGGTCACACTTGGAAAGGCGTCACGGCTGACACTGGCCTGAAACTGCCATGAGGGTGTTCCTTAATAGTGACACATCAAAGTCTCCGCCCCCAACAGTTTCGTAGGATTTCATAGACATTTTCTTTTTGCGAAGCATGAAAAACAAGCCAGTAAGTCAAGCATACATTCAAAGCAAATACAAATGGAGGTCAGCAATCCAGTGAAGCACACTTGACTAAGGTGCAGTGCACAAGAGATAGGTGAAGCCAATGTCATGGCTTGAATCCTCTCATAGAACCTGTCATCTTCCTGTATCTGGCACTGGACACTCACTTGACTTTCTCCGTGGTCTCCACTGCCGGGAGCTCCACAGTCAACATGCCGTCCGAGTTGGTCTTGCCAATCAGATAAGGCTTCGTCCGCAGTACGTCGGGAGCCGTCATGGCGGTGACCCGGTGCTGAAGCCCGCCGGCACTGTTGCCGCGGTTCGTCAGCAGGAAGGAGTACTGCGTATCTGGCTGCAGGTTGGTGATGAGCTTCTGGGTCAGCTTGCCGTCCACCTCTACGCTCTGCCCATTGTCGTAGAGTATCTGCGAGGCAAGGAGGAGTCAAAGACAGTCAACGGAGTATCTACTGGCGTTACGCCAACTATGCAACAATAAATAATACGGCCATCCATCCATTCGTTTTGTACCCGATTCACTTGCGGGTACGAAGCTTATTCAGGCAGCTAAAGGTGCAAAGATAGGTAATAACCCAGGATGGGGCACCAACCTGTCACAGGGAACACTTATACGCTAATCACGTCCATGGCAATTTATTAACTTCAATTATCCTCAGTATGTTTTTGGACTGTGGGGGGAAACCAGAGTACCTGGAGGAAACCCCATGTTGACACGGGGAAAACTTGCAAAGTCTACAAACATGGAGCTAAGGCAAAGACCCAAACGCTGATCCCAGGAGTGTGAGGCATCAGTGTTAATCACAGCACCACCACGGCACAATACTGGTCCTTAAATATGACTACAGAGTGGGTAAGGATATAAACCAAATAGATGGCTGGGTAGGACGGAATTTCATGTAGCAAAACGTTTATACGTAAATGCACGGTTGGGCTCTATCACACAAAATGCTGATTCGTTCATGTTTACTTTTCCAGTACAAAGACATGAAACTGAGCTGTTGAGACAGTTGTCATCGTGTGGAACAGCTGGATGAGGAAAGCTCACCGTGAACAGCTGAGCCGGATTGTAGTTCTCATGCGTCTCCCACGTCAGCAGCACCGATGTCTTCATGACAGCTTTCACGCGGAAATTTTTTGCGAACACTGCTAAAAGAAAGGCCACGCAGGCGGTTTAGGCACGTCGCTAGCACCCGGCAGCGCTCGACGCTTTGCCTTGAGACCCGCGCCTTACCTTCCCTTCCATGCTCAACCCCATACGGGGGCTGTTACCGTTGTTTCCAGTCTACTTGTCTCTGACTTGACTCTTACCTTGTCAGCACCAGCGAACCTTCCCCTTAAAAGTTGGCTGACTAAACAGAAGGAATAGCCCTGATCGTGCCATACCTTGACAGCAGAGTCATGAATACCAAGCTACCTAAGAGCACCGCTGAAATCTTACTGTCTTTGCTGGGGAGGGGGGGGGGCACACAAGGGTGAGGGGGGATCCTACCTTGTTTCAGAGGTTGTGTCCTCAACTGGACACTTGGGCTATAGGGGCCGGAGCCCTTGCTGGTAAAGGCGCACACTTTAACGTCATAAATGGTGTCTGGATTTAGGCCGTCGAGACTTGTGGAGGATTGGGGGGCCATGACAATGAACTCGGTGGGGCTCTGGGGGTTGTTGATGTCCTTGTACTGCAGGCCATACTTGATGATGTGGCCGTTGCGCTCGGCGAGCGGTAGGGGTTGCCAGGAGAGCAGGGCGCTGGTAGCACTGGCGCTCTCCACGCGGATGCTCCGGGGGTAGCTGGCGGGCCTGTCCTCAGGCATGGCGACCTCCCTGACCGCCTCTGCTCCGAAGCCCACCCTGTTCTGGGCCGACAGGAGGAAGACGTAGGGTGCGCCTCTGTGGATCTTGTTGATGGTGTAGTGGTTCTCCCTCTCCGGGAAGTCAACCGTAGCTAGAATGTCCACATCTTTGCGGCCGAACTTCAGACGGTATCCTTGTAGGGGGCCGAAGGTGTTTGGTGGAGGGTGCCATTGTAACAGTGCAGTGCCCATATTGGTGACACTCACCATAAATCTCGGCTTCTCTGGCACTGAAATAAAAGTGGCAGTAAATTACGATTAAGGGGCAGTGACATTAATACCCTGTACTGGTACTAGCTTGGGGGAACCCTGAGCATCAACTATGCCGATTCCTCCTGATGCTGAGGCCTAAAATGCCCTTTTGTTTGTCGCCTGTCCCTATTAACACAGTGAAAATGTCAGTTAACATACCAATCATTGCCCGGAATTACAACAGCGACCAACCCAACGGCGACAGTCTAATCTAACAGCTACTTGATGTGCTTCACACTGCAGGGAGATGCCTCTTCACGTACCTGCGCCCTTTGTGGTGACCAGCTTGGGTCTGCTGCGAGCTCCGTCACCTTTGGTTGTGTACGCGCCAACTGACACAGAGTATGTCGTTTCGGGCTGGAGGTCGGAGATGACCGTCTCCTGTCAGACAAACGCGATGGAGAGCACAAGCTGTAACATCAATGCATGTGTCATCCCACCCAGTATATATCTGCTATATAATTTTTTTTAAAAAAATCTCAAACACAGCTCAGTACATCGTGCATAGTATTTCAGCCATTCAGTTAAAAGACCATATCTGGGGCAAATGCATTAATGCTTATGCATTCCAGGGGTGACTTTAATAAATTAGGTTATTCACAAATTACACAAACGGGAACATGTCTGATTAAATGTTGAGATCTGCTCCAGTGTATCCAAATCACAGCATGCACGCAATCACACAAAGGTCGCCGAGGTCACTCGCGCTGGCCCGGTCATGCTGGGCTGCTCGCACACGCTCTCTGATGCCACTTCCATGACAACCACACAGCGCCCCCTACTGCCTACCCACATGGCACTTTTACCCAGCCCGGCCTAGCTGTCCTCATGAAAATTAGCCTAGACATATGTTGTTTTAGAGAGTCATGCTGCTGGTACCCTGTACAGGAAACTCATGTGAGGTAAGGCTCGTTTTACAGAGTGAAGGTGCTTATTAAGGAGGGGTGCAGGTGTGTGCAGGAGCGAACGGACCACCACAGAACAGCGATGCAGCGCCAAAAAAAATGTTACTGTCTATCACAGACAAACCCGGGAACCATCGCACACTCGCTTTAACCCCATGGAAGTCCTTTTTTTAAAATTATTATTATTTTTTTTTACTCACGTGGTCAGCTGAGTCATCGTATGACCACTGGTAGAAGATGATGGAGAGAATAAAACAGAAGAAGGCAAGAAATTAGTACAGCGGTATGTGGCTAAAAACAATATATGCAAATAGGGCAAAGAAAACAAAGAGGGCTGCAGAAGGTAAATAGATGCATTTTGGCTGGAGGAGAAACTGCAACTCAAACTGTCCTGTTTCTTCCCCAGATAATGTCACTTTAATAGAAATATCTAGACAACAATTCAGCATATTCATCCATTTCCCTGCAGCCCTTTATTCACAGGAAACACCGACACAAATTCCCTGGCTTTATTTTCTTTTTTTTTCTGACACACGGAAACTAGAATCTGTCTTATCTCTCAGACAAGGTCAGTTTTAACTGAATTAAAATATGTTTTCCAAATGGCAAGTCAGGTGAGCTTATTCAGGTGTTAAAAGGTGTGATAAACATTAACTACATGTGATATATAACCTTATATATAAATATTAAAGATATTACAGAAAGACCAATGGACTAGGTCAAGGATATGGCACCATAGTGGATTGATGCTGAACCAGGTTTGTGACACCTTAAACGTGTATAAACAAACTGCATATATCAGCAAAATTGCACCCTGGGTATGTTGTGCTACGCATGCTTAAAGGTCAGAGCAAGGTGATTCAGACAGGAAGAGGATGGCGGCTACCTGCATGTCATCAATCAGGATGTCCTTGATGACGGACTGTCCGACAGGCTCCTCATTTAGCATCCGGACGTAGTGCACTTGGTAACCGCGGATCTGACCGTGTTGCTTGCTGGGATCGGGAGAGCGCCAGATCACCTTAACGCACGTGGCGTTGAGCGCCTCCACCTCGATTTTACGAGGCGGACCGCTGGGAACTGAGGGGACACCACGGGACAAAGTATTGGTCAAGATCACGGAGGCCACCACTGCTGCCGCGGCCAACTCCGAGACAGCCAAGCACGGCAAAAGCAGAAAGGCAAATCGAAAGGCAGCTATCGCGAGTATCGAATGACACCAAATGGAAAGAATAAAAAAAAATAAAAAAAAATGCCCCCAAAAAAGGTCTGACATTTTAAAAGACATCAAAAGTGAGACTACGTGTGGATTAAAAAAATGGAATAAAAATGTTATTAGCAAAAAAAAGAAAAAAAAAAGACTGAAAAGAAGCCAAGACGAATGCTTTGGCGAGCAAAGCATCCTGAAAGAGTTTGGCAAATTCGATTTGCTTAAAAGGATAGTTTTTTGAAAAATTATCAAAAAGTAATCTTTCCGTCCAGGTGTCCCACTTTTCTCTCAGTTAAAAAGGGTAAACAACAAAGAAAAAGGATACACCAATTTTGTCCAGTTTTGAGCTGCTACATTCAGAGGGGTTAAAAGAAGAAAATTGGTGAATTCCACTTAAAGAGCTGTGAAGTGGTGCCAAGAAATAATACTCAGCTCTAAAATTTTGGGAAAAAAAGACTTAAGTGGAATTAATTGGTTAAAAGATACAGAAGGGATAGACTTGAGTTAGTGGTTTGGGTGACTTGTAGGGCAGCCGAGGTGGAAGGAGGGGGATGCAGGGACAGAGGGTCGGAGAAGTCACAGCGGAGTCTGAATGTGGGGGGGGGGGGGGCGTTAAACTAGGCGAGGTGTTCAAGGTGCAGGACGTACCGTCCTCCTCAGTGCGGATGCGCAGCGGCAGGCTCTCGGGCCCAGGACCGGCCTGTGTATGGCCGCTGACAGTCACGCGGTACTCAGTCCATTTATTCAGGTTTTCCAGCAGGAACCGAGAGCTTTCAGGGGGTGCGCGGGCAGTTTGGCGGGGGGCCACATGCTCTCCGGCGGCCGCAGCATACTGAATGGTGTACTTGGTAATGATCCCGTTGCGTGACTCCGCTGGAGGTGGCTGCCAACTTACCAGGATGCTGGTGGAGCTGGGACTAGAACAGCGGACATCCTGGGGAGCCGCCGAGGGCTCTGATTGGGTCGTCGTGAGACCGCAGGATTTTTTTTCCCGCCGTTTGTTTGTTTAGTTTGTTTTGGTATTGGTAACGAGGGCATGTTGAAGCAACAGAGGGTTTTGACGTGACGTGGAAGCAAACGAATGGAAAAGAAAAGGGGAAAACATAAGATGAAAACAAAATACTAACACCTGAAATATGCCGTCGTGCAAATGAAATCAAAACTCAAGTATTAACATGACAGGAAAAAAAAAATGAAGACGATGACATGTCTACAACATTACTGATGTTATGAACAAAGATAAAGAGCTTGACAGTGTGTTACAGGGAAGGTAGTATGTAAAAACGACCTATATCACCAACATATAACTTACCTTTTCTGAACAAACCAAACATCGACCTCGCTAATGCCTTCCTCTTTTTTCTGCAGCAAAAGACTTGGCAAAGGCTGATGCCTAATAGACTTTAGTGAGTTTATTACTGCCAATGGGATTAAAGAAACTAGCTAGCTAACTAACTAACTAGTTGTACATCCCTTATACAGTTTTAAAACTTATCAACACATTCAAAAAGAAATGCTAGTCATGGTTTAATTATCCTTCTGATACATATATATAATAATTATATATATTATATAATTATCCTATAAAAATTGTAGGAAAAATCTGTGTCCATTACAATAGCTTTGCATATATGCTCCCCTGGTTACGGTGGTCTGTGTTACAAAATTTTGACTTTGCAATGGGTAAATGTTTTTCATTTTCAGTATATTATTTAATAAATTACATGAAATATTCAACACTTCATTATAAAACAGGCTTCATGTTAATGATTTTGCCCATCTGTAGGCTAATGTAAGTGTAATGTGTAAGGTAGGCTAGGCCAGGCTCTGATGTTTGTTAGGCTAGGTGTACTGTATTAAGATGCATTTTTGCCTTACGATATTTTCACCTTACGATAGTTTTATCGGAGCGTAACCCCATCATAACCTGGGGAGAGGCTGTACTAAAACTGCTAAAAAATAAAAGGCATTTAACACAACAGCATTCCTTAAAGGGGAACCCCACCTAAAAATGATATTACTGTGATTCCTTATGCATAATTAGGAAGTACTACACTCTCACTAAATACAGTTTTATAAATGAATTCACTTCCTTTCATCTAGAAATCTTTTTCTGCGTGTGCCCATACAACCTCATATAAAATTATCAAATTTTGGTGGTCCTCCCCTTTACGAGTCTCGTCATCACGCCGCCATGCAGAACATTTTCGTAAAGTATAACTTACTAACAGTTTGGGAACCTCCATATTTCCATGGGTACCAGGTTGGACTCTACTTGAGCTTTGGACCTTGACCTCTACCCACCTGTCCTGATCTTTTCTAAACAGACCTCAGATTTATTTGAAAATATTTACAATACTAACATCTTTAATTTAATTACTGCTGGAATACATGCTGTTTACTGATGACTGGGCCAAAATACAATTCTGGCAGAGATGTAGGGAAGTAAATATCTTTTACAATAAACCTGAGGTCTTCTAATATGAAATATGTGCTTGAGCTTTCTCTTAATAACACTTCCATTAGGAAGATTAACCAGATTTTTTTATTAGACATAGACAAACTAGCCAATATAATACTGAATGGCTTTTACTATACATTTTCGATTGAATGCTCAACCACATTAACATGAGTATAATATGACATATATATTTACATGTCAGACACACACGCGCACGCACACACACACACACACACACACACACACACACACACACACACACACACTTACACACACCCCTGGCTTGAAAAATTAATCCGCAACGTCCAACAGCCATTGCTTACGCAATCAGTGGCCAATCGCCGGAAACCGCTGGCACATAAAAGAAACGAAGGCAACGTAAGTGAAGAGAGGGAAGAAGACCTACGTGTCTGGGGGGTCTCCGTGGAAACCTCACTGGTGTATGCCCCAACGCCATGCTTACTGCGTGCCGCCAATTGGAACGTGTAACTGGAGAATGGCTTGAGGTCCTTGAGAAGGTAAGCCGTCGTGGGCTCGAAGCTGACCCTTTTCTGTCAAATGAGACGCGGAGGTGCATAAGCTTAATATCGCCGGCAACGCCAGGCAAGCTGGCTTTCTCCAACAGATCTGCGATCACTCATCGAGAAGGCTGCCAAAGCCTCACATTCGTATGCCACGATGAGCAAGACATTTGGCCAATCATTGACATTACGGAAATACAGTTCCAGAGGACTGCTATATATGGATGAGATGGTCTCCAGGTTGACAGGGACCCTCTCCGGGATCAGTAGTTATGGAGGATGGATGAAGAGCAGAGCTAAAGTTACCTCGTCCTTTTCATCTCCCTTCCGGTAGAGAAGCTCGTATCCAATGATCTGGTTGTCTTGCCCGTTCTGAGGGGGCGGCACCCATGACAGCAATATGCTCGTTTCCGACTTGGCCTCCGCTTTCAAGTCCGTGGGCTGTGAGGGAACTGAGGGACGCCAAGGAATCGTGGGGTCATTTGTAGGGTAATACGACAGAGAGAGCGACATGGCAGTCTGGCAACCCGGGTAGGGGGGGGATTCCCGTTTTATAGCTATAATCAAGGACGACGAGGGAGCTTTAGGTGCTACATAAATAACACCAGTGCCATGAAAATACTTTGACACAGACAATCATCTAACCTTCTGTTTCTCACTCCTGTCTTTTAAACAGTATAATGATCTGTAATAGTCACTTTATCGTTATCGCTTTATTTACTAGACTATATCCAAGGTGAATTACAGCTTGTGTGGAATGTTTAGGAAATCACCGCATTTCAAAGGGATGACATTCTTAGAGTTTTACTAAACACGTGTAAAGGTCTGGCTGTGTATTTGAAATCACATTTTAATTAGTGGTGCACCGATGTGGTAATTTTGGCTGTTTGCCACTATATTTTTGCCAAATTTTACCAATAACAAGCCAACCACTGAGCTCCACAAATCTTCAGTGAAACTGACGTCATTAACAAGACTTCTGAAAATCTCTTGAATGTGTTCAATGACCTCATCATGTAATGATGGCAGTGAGATGTCAGCAAAGTAGCGCTGACCGTAGCGAGGTTTCAAGTCGTAAATGATCTGATGAAATCCCTTATCCTCTGCTACACAAAACGATCGTCTAATTCAATCAACTCCATTTAGTCATTGTGTCTTCAGCTCTGATGCTACTAACTTGATCAAGTATAGATAGCGGTTGGCAAGCCTGATACTATTTATAATGAACATTAACTGACACTGAAATGTTCACTGATCTGTCATGGATCTCTGATTTTGATCTCTTGAATCCTGTTGGATACATAAATGTAGGCAGACACAAACAGATCTTACCCCCAGTCTTAGCTATGATCTGCAGGTCTGGAGAGAGAGGTCCATCCCCAACTGACGTGAAGGCCAGCACCCTGATGTAGTAGGTCTTGTTAGGAGTGAGGCCCTGGATGGTGAGGAAGTTGGCCCCGCTCACCATCTGCTTCTCCCAGTGGTTGACGTGCAGGCTGGGATCCGTGGTGTAATAGACCCGATAACCCATGATCTGCCCGTTGGCTTCCTCTGGCTCGTCCCAGTGGATGATGGCAGTGGTGCTACTCAGCATGCGACCCCGGACCTGCCGTGGCGCCGTACTGGGCGCCTGCTCCGCCGTCCGCGCCTCCACAGCCTCACTGGCGGGACCGCGCCCAATGCTGTTCACCGCCACCACCCGGAACACGTAGTCCGAATAGGGGCTGAGGCCTCCCACGCTGTAGCGGGTGGTGGCCACACCGTCGATCTCCTTGTACGTGTCGTCGGAAAACTTGGACTTGTGCTGGATGATGTAGTAGGAGACTGGCTCCGGATTCCCAGAGTCCCAGGTCAATGTTATGCTAGTGGCTGTCCTTTCTGTTACCATAGGAACCCCGGGGGACCTGGGTAATGCTGCAAAGATGACGGCTTAGACTTATTAAAGGGCCATTCCAGCTGAAATTCTGTAGAATTTCAGAAATTTGTTTTTTTTTGTTTCTTCAGTTAGGCGATAAGATTACACGGCTCATAGAATTCCGGCGCTATTCATAGATTTGCCCGTGTTGAGAATTATTGAAAGGCCATTGCCTTTATTTGTTTTGCTGTACTGATCAAAATGAAAAGTAAGATTCTCTCTTTACATAACCTATATGTGTTTACTATATATTCTCAGGCCTGCTTAGGTTTGAGTTGATGTAGCTATTTTTCCATTTAATTGACTGTCAGGCTACACATACGACAAATATTAATTTTCTCTGCAACCGGAGTACAGTCCTATAGAATTGTGGGCAGCTTTAGTTAAAATTCTCCCTGGAGGGAGTCCACTCGATACCATATCCGCTTTCGTGCAGAGGAAGTCTGATACGGCCGGTATTTCAGTTTCCCGGCTAGCTTTCTCTCGCGTCGGATTTGTGGATTTATTAAAGTGACAGCGTGCTCCCTCTTCTCCCCCATTTCTGCAATGGACTGAACCATCAATTACCTTTGACTGTGATCTGAGCCACAGCCTCAATGACGCCCAGGGTGGACATGGCCACGCAGGTGTAGTTGGCGGACTGACGCACATCGGTCAGCTCTAGCACGTTGCGTCCGATGGGCATGTCGTCCTCCGGTGTAAGGTCCTCGGCCCCCAACATCCACTTGACGTAGGGCATGGGGGAGCCCACGGCCACGCAGGTGATGTTCACGCTCCCCCCGGGCATAATCTCATGGTCCGTCGGGGGGATGGAGAACCTTGGAGGGACTCGCCGGACTGCAGAGGATCGGAGAGAAAGCACCAAGATGAGGACATAGAGTTGGTGTGAAATGGGCGATTTAGGGTGAATTCAAACAGAGACGGCTGTAGTGTGACTGCCTGGTCACTTCAAAAGTCTTCAGGCTTCAATGGGGCAATTCTAGGATGTTTTTAAAGTGGCGATCACAACAGGGGCCATAATTCAAACAGAGGGGCTAACCTTTTCATTACCCAATAGTATGTCTCAAACCAGTGAATGACAGGGGAGGGAGCAGTCCGAGGGCCAATCAGCTTGTAGCTGGGGTCAGTGCTCGTGTGGCCCCACCTCTGTATACAACCCTGGGCCTCGAAGACCACTTCCCAGACCAGCTGGGGCATGTTTGTATGGTGCTGAGTCGATGTTCAATGGCTTATTCATGGGTTAGAGGCACAGATGCTCACATATTTAAATGTTTCTTTTTCTAAATAATGCTTTCAAGATCAACATTTAAAAACACATCATTTAAAATATGCTATACTATTTTCCTGACATGCCAACACACTGACAAACATCAATATACAGCATTCCCTAAGTACTAAATACCTTTTTGCAAGGAGACAGGAATTTCAGAAACTAATTTCTTCTACCTATTTTCATTTCATTCTAATGAACTTCTGTTTTCATTTTTGCAAATTCAATCACCATTATTAGCTTTGATTGTCCACCCCTGAGAAAAAAACGTGCAAAAGAAATCAAGTGCGAAGACAGTTGATGGAATATTGTGTCATTGCATCACATTTTAAAACTCAATAAGAACTAAAAAATCGGGTTCTATTCATTTTCTATCCAATTATTAATTAATCACACCCTAAAGATATAACAATATACCGTTAATTAAAATGGAATTACATTATTCACGCATTATTATAACAAATGTAGTTAATTAATTTCTGCTGATCAACATTCCCTTAATCTCCCTCTCTCAACCACCATAAAGGCCAAAACTCTTTCTTTCACATGGACCTCGTCCACCATAAGCTGGGAAGAGTATAAGTGCCACATTAATTCTGTGTAAATGCGGTGATTTATCATGTGCCGGCAGATGTCTCAGCTGGCTGGGATTGGACTGACCAACCCATTAGGAATAAGGACGGCCAGCCGAGCTGAATCTGAGAGGAGAGATTTAGCATTTTTTGTTCGTTTGCTGGTTTTAGCATTTTGTGTCGCTCTAAATTCGTGTTTTCCATACAATTCCACATTTTGTTTTTAGTGTTACCTCCAAAATTTTCTATCCGATTTCAGTGTGACCCCAGAACTCGATCAGTTTCACGATAAAGACTTCTTCGGGAACAATGCTCACTGATGTTTTTCGAACGATACACTCAAACCAAGCAGAGGCACAGCAATAGCGCACCATGGGTTAGGCTGCCCCAGCATGGAGAACCACCACCACTGAAGCAACATAGCTACATATAACGTGACAACAATTGAACACAACGTGACAATAACATCGTAACCACCGCAAAGAAGCACAAGTGAGACGATACAACAGACACCTGGATTTTCGGTAATTATATCGTTGCAAACAAATGTACAGGGTGATTTAAATGTAGGAACACACCAACCTTCTCGTAGCTCTGGAGAACACAGACGTGTGATGCAGAGAGAGATAGAAAAAGAGGAAAACACAGAAAGAGTAAAAAAATTCGAGGCATTTAGTGGTTAATTGCAGAGAAATTATACACGCTACACATGTAATTTAAATCTTTAAGAAAGACTTCCATACATATTTTTTTTTCATAAAGGAGTCAAAAAGCAGAAAGCAAATAGATAACAGAAGTTTTTCGTTGTTGTTTTACTTTTTTAGGAACAGCATCTGCAAGGCTGGTTCATAACATCCCTTAGAAATTGAAATGCAGAAGTTAATTAGCGAGGGACATGCTAACCATTGGAAACCCAACGAAAATATGAAAACTTTTTAGTGCAGGAGAGAAAAGGTACATGTTTGCACACCCCACACACTGGAGACTTTGGACTGAAACTTTCTCCTCCTTTAATTTCGGCCCATCTTTTATGGCACCAGCGAGCAGAAGTACGGTGTATGTGGTCGACGGGGGCCCTCCCTCCCTCCCTACCTCGCACGTAGAGGTTGGCGGGGGCAGAGTAGCGGGTGCCGTCGCTGTTGGTAGCGACGCACTCATACTTCCCCTGGTCGGACTCTTCGCTGTGCTCGATCTGGAGGGCACCTGAGGGGGGGGACAAGGCGTTGGCCAAGCATGGAAGCCAAAGGCTGGACGCAGTCTGGACCTCCAAAAACAATTCGGACGGTTCGATGTCCTCAAAGTCATGTGACAATCAGCCCCCCCCAAAACTAGGCTTTAATCTGCTCCTTTAATCTGCCATCAAACAAAAACATGGTTCACGCACAAAAACAGGGGTAGCTACATCTTTAACATATTAACATTATTAAATTAATATTAATTACTAATTGTAAAGTAAATTAACTTTTTTTTTTACCTCTATTCAATATTTTCTATTTTTTCTTATAATATATAACATAGATACATTACTTTTTGATTGCAAATTAATCCCTCTTCTGGAGGTTCTGCTCTGTTCTAGAACAGAACTATCAGCTATAACTTGTCATTAATACTTAGGTAAGAGGGCCGATTAACACTTTAGTGTATTGTCGGTTTCCTGCAATGATTGACGTTAATCTCTGAAATCCACTCATAGAATTTGCACAAAAAAATAATGGAGATATTGAAATACTCACAATTACCTGAGCAATATTTCACTTAAAACAAGATAGTTATTTGTTTTTTTTTGTGCAGCTCAGAAATCACTGAAAAACTGTTTACCTTACTGGATGACATTAACGACAAAATTATTCCAGAGGGAACTGGCCAAAGGTTTGGGAGAGGGAACAAGGCCATTCATATACAACAATTCACTGCATTGCTTAACATGATGATGGGTGAATCCGCTTCAAAGGAAGCATGCCTTGCACTTAACGAAAGAGGCTTACGATTAACGAAAGCAACATACTCATAGGGAACTGTTAAAACCAAACCAAGGCTGAGGGGTTTAAGCATAATCCAAAGACCTGCCCTACGTTGGGGGCCGTTCGTAACTTCATCTGGGCATAGTCCACAAAAATCCGCAAATGGTGAGAGAATAAAAAACAATAGCAACAAACAAAAAAGGCAAAATGCTGCTTTGACATAAGAAAAAAAGCTGCGATTAGTTGAATCAAAACACCAGTGTCAATTACAAAATGGCCGACATGCAAATCCTTTCGACGAAGAAACGTCAGTCGATCGTTGCCACTTACAACCATTTGTCAACCTTCTGCTGAAAAATAAAATTCAAGTGCATTAGAAGACAAAACGAAATCGAAAAGCAGCCGCCGGCGGCGGGGAGAAGTGACAGATGCAGCTGTTAAGGGCTGCGAGAGAGACACCCCCCTGAAATCCACCAGTGGGATCAGTAGTACGGGTGTCAGAGAAGCCAAGAAAAACACGTAGCACATCACTCCACCCTCTGCCTGGAGTCACGTCACACTGACAAAACTGAGGACAAAAAAGAGATCCGGCAGGCCTCAATCAGACCTTTCGCTTCCCCAAGCCCTGAAGAATTAACAAAAAAAGTCAAAAAGCAAAATCCCTTTTAATTCAAGAAAAAAAAAAGGCACAGGTGACAAGAAAAAAAAAAGCACCGTCGGAACTTTATCAAAAAAGTGGTTGTTTGGGGCTTTTTTTTTCGTTTAAGAAAGTAGAGGAACAGAAGAAAGAGCAAAAGCTTGCTAAAATAGACTTCAGAAAAAGAAAAAAAAAACAATAAAAGACAAAATAAGACAGAAGCAGCAGACAAAAGGCAGTGTTTACCCCAACATGCCTGCATGAATTCACACCATCTGGGGTCTTTAGTGCTGAACAAGAGCAGCTATGGGGAAAAATGTTTGGCTGTTTTAGTTGGACAAAAAAAAAAGGAGGAACGCGTGAGATTGGACTATGGCCAATTGAAAAAGGGAAACGAGAAATATTTAAAAAAACGAAAAAGATATGCATCATCCTTCCACGGTAAGCGTAAGCAAAGTATATAGAACGAGTACCTTGGAACGGAAAATGGGCGGGGAAATAAAGCTTAGCACATACAATGGACGTTCGATGGGGGAGTCGGACAGATGGGGTTTAGGGGGGAGCAA
>JABFEA020000054.1:3083698-3095762 GCA_019775915.2 Cyphomyrus plagiostoma
CCCCCCCCCCCCCCCCCCCCCCCCCCCCCCCCCCCCCCCCCCCCCCCCCCCCCCCCCCCCCCCCCCCCCCAAGCTCGACTACATGGACAAAGGTGCAGAAGATGGGAGGACACCGAGAATGAATAATTTCATTCTGTGAACATCAGTTCAGCACTCTTACCTCTTATTGGTGTACCACCTGGGTGGATAATATGAATGCAAATAAGATTAGAAAGAATAAGCATTAGTACGAGAAGAAGGGAGCCGGGGCTTTGGAAGAAGAATCAAATTAGATTTAACAGAGTAAGTCAAATAAGCTACTCAGAAGGAAGAGAGACAGAGAGAGCTGGGTTCACTCTATTGGCACAACAAGGTTATCAGAGATAGTAGTAGGTCAGAGAGCAAGATGTACACTGCTGTCCCACAAGGAAGGGCATTTTGGTAGAGGCGTGACCTCTGAGGACTCGTTTACTAGGGAGAAACGGCAAGGATCTGAGAGGAGAAGGGCGGGGTGGCTGTCCGGAAGCCTTTGACCGACAGCCTTTACCGTAAAAACCATAAGATAGGGGCTCGCCACTTTTACAGCATCTTGGTGAACAGCTGCTGATGAACACTGATAGTGGGATATTCACCAGGGAGGTGGGTGAGCGAGTGGGTGAGTGGGTGAGTGAGGTGGGTACCATACAGGTGGAGGCAGACAGGGAGGTGCTACGTACAGACTGGAATAAGGCGTCTGTTTTGGGATTCCAGTGGCATTTGGGTTCTCTATACAGAAGTGTCTATTGGCTGGCACAAAAAGTGTGTGGGGGGGGTAGGGGGGTTGTGTGCCTCCGTGGCTATCAGGTGACGCCACTATCTGTTAGTAAAATACATGCCATGCATTTTAATAATAAGTTTGAACATGAAAATTAGTGGGGGTGAGGTGTGCTTCAGAACTAAGCACTTACCAAAGGACTCTGGAGATTTAAATACGGAGAGAAGAAAAACAGCATAAGAATATCATTATATTCTTGAGTTATCTGGTACATAGCTTGCAGAGTTAATGCTTATTATAGTCTATTTCACACGCTGATAAAAATGTCTTACTCTTACACGAAAAAAAAGATCTAATTACACAGTTCTGCTGACAACAATGAAAAGGCAGGTTAACAAGACGAATTAACATCACAGGACAAGGGCTGAGGATTCTGGGAGCAGACAGACGATCAGACGGCTCCGGCTGTATAATGGCTGCTACCGGAGGCAGTCTCAGCGGACATAAAGGCCAGCGGGAAAGCCACAGTGTTTATTCTTAGAAGTTCTCTCTGAATACTTACTTATCTAAAGCAGTATTTCCCAATCCGGTCCTCAGGGACCCACAGACAATCCACATCTTTGCTCCCTCCCAGCTCACTAACAAGAGGCGGGAGGGAGCAAAAAATGTGGACTGTCTGGCAGGGAGCTCGGAGGGAGCGAATACATGAACTGGCTGTGGGTCCCCAAGGACCGGATCGGGAATCACTGATCCAAAGAAATATTAATACAGAGCAAGAGCTGAAGGGTCGGGAGGAAGGATACTTAGGCACATGATATGCAGAGAGAGTCAGAGGCTGGAATCTAGACCAAAAACAGGGGGCCATAGATCCAAAGGGCATCAGAGGACAGGGGATAGCTACTCAGCGACCTTACACACTACTGTGGCTACTTTGTTTGGGGGGGGGGATGTTCCGCTCGAAAAAAAAACAGGACCATGGTTCTCGATCGCGTTAGTCAAGACGAATTCTCATTAGTTTCATTTGAGGGGAGAAACAAAACAAAGTATAATGTATTAGTGTGAGGGGAACGTTAGGATCCACAATTTTTAGTTAAAATGCTGGAAAACTGTCATGGGTTCTGTGTTCCATTAGACGATTAGTCTGTTTTCATGGGATGGCTAAAAACAGAAGATACAGCATTGTGTAACTGAAATGAGGCCCAATGTATGCGTTACTTTTTTTTAATAAAAAAAAAACATAAATAACTTAATGTAAATAAATTAACGGGGCGGAAAATGGATCCATTGTAAATTATCTAAAGGAAAACAAAACAACTAATAGAAAATACAGTCACAGCAGTGAGCAATGTGGAATATAACTGGAGACAGAACGGGAAACGACAGTCAACAGGACGTGACGAGACGAGAGACGAGGAAGACACAGATCGACTAAGAGGCAGGAAATTACATCATCAGCTAGAGATCAAAAAGGCCGGGAGAAGAGGACAAGAGTAAGCCAATGGGAACAGAGGAGCGACAGCGAGGAAGGGGCCCTTGGCCTGAGTGGGGGCAGCGGGGGCGCCCTACCTGAGCGCAGCTGCTTGATGCGCCCGTTGTTGTTGCTGGTGTTGACAGGCAGGAAGTCCTTGAACCAGGAGATCTCAGGGTCAGGGTTGCCGCTGGCGGCACACAGCATGGTGGCCGTGCGTGTACGCTCCACCACCTTCAGCTGGGGACCCATGTCTATGATAGGGAAACCCACAGGGAGCTGGTCCTCTGTAATACAGGAGATCAGGCAAAGATCATTTACGGCCCACATGCCCCCTGCTGGCTGCTGGAGAAAGTGTCTGTGGCATGTTACCGACTTCAACCCCAACAAAGACTGTAACACGTGTAATTAATGCTGAAAAATATTGCTAAATTACTGTAAATATACACAATGCATTCTTTTTAGAAATCTCTAGATATACAACCAGAATAAAGTCCATTTCTCAATTTATTGTTTTGGAGGACAGGACACAAGGGAGGGGACACCATAGACGGGACGCCAGTCTGTCAGGAGGCACTCAGCGACACACACAGTCACGCAACACTGGAAAAGAAGAGACACCAATTCAATTGAACCCACAACCCTGGCGGTACCAGGCTACATTGCTGAGCACTGCACCACATCCCATAATAAATGACTTTATGAGAGAGTATACCAGCAAAAATAGATAAAAACCAGCCCAATCTGGGTGATATACAAAAAACTATAAAACTGAACTTGTCACCCATGGAAATTCACAGAAGTTGTATACAGATTATAAATTAGATTTTATATTTTGCTTTTGCCACATGTTTTTGATGTTTTTTTTCTGCTTTAATTAGCCTTTCTACAGTGAAACATTAATTTGCTTGATCACCCATTTTATATTTTCATCGCCGACTGAAAACCTGTGTGGGAAGCTTTAGTTCTGGGCATAAGCACTCATTGTGGTCCGACCGGTGATGTAAAATGGTCACCCGGGCCGCGAGCAGCGTTCCGGTGCGAGTTCCCACTCAGGCTGAGTCATCGCCGGCAAGGAAAGCGCAAAATAATAGCCACAACAGCGAGAGCCCCAGTACTCCAATCATGATGCGAACCACTTAGACCGGCCTCTCGCATCTCAACAACTCGCCCGCCCACCACTGCCACCAGTCGGCCGGTGTTGTTGTTTTATTTTTATTTTTTTGAAGAAAAAAAAAAAGTAAACAGACCCAACTTCTGAACTTTGCTTTAGTCCATCACTTATTGTAGAAGTGGCAAAATGCAGCCTGGCATCTCAGTACCCAAGATAACAGCTCCCTCTGCTACATGCTTGTCCGATTTTTCGTTTTACAAGCGTTAAAATTTCCTACGGTAACCCTTTTGTGACACCATAGTCAGGCTGACGAATTGCGCTCTTTTTGTGTTTAATGAACCTCTGACGCCCAGCAGTTTATGTCTGATGTACTGTCCTGTCTGCTTCCTTCGGCCCCTAGTGACTAACACAAACCGGCTTCGTCACGTTTACCGGCACTTCAAGTCACCACTGAACATTTCGCATAAATTAAGGGCCACAACAAAAGGATTGTGTTTAAGTGATAGGGATACGTGGCAGACGAGTCCTCAGCGATGATGAGCATCAGCTTGAATCCCAAAAAAGGAGAAGGCGGAACGAGGCCAAGGGAGCGACAAAATAATGGCTTCATTGTTGATCCCAGGATGGTTCTTGGGAGATTCCTGGCAGAGGTACAAAGTTCAGGTTCAGAAAGTATAAATCCAGACCAGAGTTTTGTTCCAACCAACCAGCCAAGTACGCCGTTACTGTGACTCTTCGTGCTCAACTGGTTGGTTGAAACAAAACTTTGGTTTGGATTTTTACTTTTTGGACCCCGAACTTTCCACCTCTGATTCCTGGCTCATTGTGTCCCTCTACTAGTTCAAGATTTATGGAAGATAGATTGATGGAAAAGGTTTCTAATCATGTGACATCCACCCAGCCAAACTGAGATAGATGGCTCCTTAAAAATCCCATCTCGCAATTTCTTTCAGGGCTCTCGTAATTCTGCGCTAAATTAGCATTTGGAAATTTGCATCCAGATCTCAGGAGTACAGTATTTTAATCACGGTGATTGCATTCCATTTTTTTCTGCAACTTTTCTTGGACATCAGGAGTGCGTGAGAGAAATCACAGCATCAAGGACCTTGAATCCCTTTTCCGCGTTACACATTTTGCCATGCAACGCTGACAGCGTAATAATTTGAAAAGTAAACATGCATCACTCCGTCGCAACACGGAGTCGCGCAGCCTAATACCAGCCTAACGAGCCTAAATGTCAAACACGATATTAGTCAAGGCAATCAAACGACATTCACATGGCATTTTTAATTTTGATGAGAAGTTCATTACTGTTGTTTTGAACAAGCCACATTGGTTTCTTCAGCATGGTTAATCAAAGATAGGGGAAAAAAATGTAACAAAAAACTTAAAAGATTAAATCCTAAACTGTGAACCTATCCTTTTGAGTAGTTTGTGGCTGAAAGCACAAAGGCTGAGAGTAGGGCTACCTTAATAAAAATTAGCATTTCACATGTCAGTGTAAACTCCGCCTTCCTATCCAGGTGACGGCACAGTGACCCTGCATGACCTCAGCACATGGTTCCCCTCAGCTACAGTTTTCTGCAGATTATGCAAGCAGTGGACGATGTTTCCAGCAACGCTGCTGGCTACACAGACCGCTAACATCTTGAGTCGCAACAAATCAAAGAAGGCACAGATGCAACTTTTGGGGGGAGGGAAAAAAGAAAACAGAATCTTCTAAGGACAGAGGAACAGCTGTCTGACAAACTTTACGGGTGTCTGAAGCATGGCACTGAGGTTACAAACAGTAAGCCATTTAATGAAGTACATATTTTATAAGTTACCTATTACAAAGTTTAACAGCCTATACCCAATCTATATCTATCTGTGTGGTGTTGTGAATGCGGTGCACGTGAAGGGATGAAGGAGGGAGATCGAGCCAGGAGTCCGGGGAAACGAGGGTTTATTGGGAACGCACACAAACATTGAACGACTTCAATGCCGCGTCTGCCGAAAAAGACGCAGACGCAGACCTAAATACATTAGACAAGCACAAGACTGGCGTGCGGCAACGCCACACAGGCGAAAACAATGGGTAATCACGGGAGGTAACGAGGTGGGCGTGGCACACAGGAGGAGCGGACGTCACTGGACGTAACATGTGGTATGATACTATACATGTAACATATTTATATCTTCCAGCTGCTACTATTGTATGTTTTGTGAGACAGCAACTCTTATCCAATGCGGTGTCACTGCGAGCCTGAAATCTATCCCATAATGCACAGGGAATGAGGCAGGATGTACCATAGATAGACTGCTTGTCAATCACATATGTTTGAGAACTACAGATGTAAAATTGCTGGAATAGCAGCAAGGGTACCAGCAAGGGTACCACAGCTACCTAATACCATTTTCTATGTAGTAATATGAACATTTTTTCATTAAAGATAAATGATCACTGATTGATGAGTATTAAAGGGGTACAATGACCAATTATTGAGGCTGTAAAAAATGTCGCCCTATAGCTACCACACACAGCTGAGAATTTAACATGGCTGTGATGATGGGGAAAAAAAATCAATCGAGAAGGTTGGCAGTATAAAAGCATCTGATCCGTGGCAGCGTGAAGGTCAGGCCGCAGAAGAGAGTCGGCCGAAACCCACAAGGGTCGAAAGGAGCCTTCTTTGACGTGACAGCAATCGGCAGCCCGGGTAGCAGTTTAAACAGCACAGCAAGTCGCTCGGAGGCCGGCCCCTTGACCTCCTCGCCGCGGTGTTAAATAAACACGTGGGGCACAATTCGGCCACAGACACGCGGCTTTGCTATATGCACGTCAAGGACATTTTCGCTTCCCCCACAATGCCAAAGCTCACAATAAAACATGATTGATATCGACTAAAATGCCCTTCATGCTACTGGTATCCGACAATGCCGAAATTCTTCCGGTAGTAGCACCCCAGACCAAATACGAAGCCAATAAATGGGGACAAACCTATGGATCAGTGGAGGACGAGCCCTCAGCTACAAGCAGCATCAACTGGAATCCCAAAAAAAAAAAAAAAAAAAACGTGAAGATGTAATAAGACCGAGAAGACGGTAAAAAAAAAATGGCTTCATTGTTGATCCTGAGAAGACTCTGGTTCCCTATTTCCCGGGAGTAGGGATGGAGCACGAACCTAGACTGTCTGTGGGGTCCTGAGGACCGGATAGGGAAACAGTGCAATATTTGGAGAGATACCTGTGAGGGGGGGTCATGTAGCATATTTTAATTGTACAGCTACAGTGTCATTTTCAACGCTTGGAAAAAGCCACCCATTGCTAGTCAGTCTTTAATTATATTTTTCTAATCATTATGCATCATGTTCATAGCTGGGCCTGCCATCTGCCCTTAGGGTGTCCTTCCACATCCCTCTGCTGTCCGGCCATAAAAACTAATGAGCGAGTCAAGGCTGGGGGAACACCATCGCGGCAACGACACTCACCCGAGCGGAGAGTTCTGGACGGCTCTCACGCGACCCCGGACTGTGGGGGGAGGGGCCCCACTTTAGCTAGCAGCGAGGGAGGCGTAAGACAGCTGTCGCTATCACTCTTAATGCTATTCAGCAGCAGATTCCATAACGAATTTATAGCTAGCCTATAAAGGGTCCGGAATTGTAATAAGTACGAAAAATGAATAAATTTAATTTACACTGTAACAATACATGGTTGTAGCTCAATAATTATATGGGCGGTAAAATGAAGGCTAATTCCTGGCTGCCGCTCGATGTACCTGTCGGTCTGTCTTCGTCCCGAAGGTCGTTGTCTGCATCTTTATGTTACTCTAAAAACTACATTCCGACCAGGTGCTATGCCAGCCATGTAGATGCAGTTTATTTTAATCCCCTTACATAAATTATACTTGTTGAAAATGTATGAGAATTCTGGGAGATACGTGACTTTTCGCCTCCCAGCGAGGAAATCAGAAGCTTGGCGTCGCTTTGCAATGCAAAATCGGCACGTCTAATCAGGCGTGCTGATAACGGCGTTCAGACGGAAAAGGGCGACCCGTTTGCACATCTGCCGAGCCCCTCGCCGTGCGATTTACGACCTGGGCCGGCCGTGCTCGTAAATGGAAAATTAGAAAATAATGACACTGTCAATGTCCGAAATCGGCAAGCTGTTTATTTATGCAGAGGAGCGGGGAGCGCGGGTGGGCTGAAATGCTGTAATTGAAACACACGCAGTGCTTTGTGTGTTAGAGAAGAAGGCATTAAGTCTTATCAGATAACTGCTTAGACAAGGAGATGAGAGGGAAGAAGCAGGTGTAACACATCTGTGATGATCAGAAATCCATCCATCATCCATCCAACCATCCATCCATCCAGTGGTGGATCCTGGAAAGGGCAAGATGAGCAGTTGTACATGGTGGCATCCCCTCTATGAGGGCACCAACTTGGCTAACCAGGGTGGGCTTAGACCAGGAACTCCATCTATCCATAGCCACTTACCCAGTACAAAGTCATTGTAAACCTGGACTCCCAGAAACCACAGGACAGTAGCATACACACACACACACACACACACACACACACACAAAGACACACATGTTGGCATACCTATCTAAATGTGGACCATCCAACCATCCATTCTAGAGAAAAACCCTATTCCCAGTCACGACACCCTTAACCCCTACCCAACCCTAACCTTAACCATAAGTAACCAAACAAAATGCAAGACTTTTGGCATTTTTACTTTTTTGAGTGCCTTGACAGATTTACCCCCCCCCCCCCGCCTCCCAGACTTACTGTGCCATCAAGACAGAAGAAAAACTGGCATAAATATTCACCCAGAGAGTGCATGTTTTAAATTTATCATTGAAATGCAGACCCGTTTCTATGGCCCGCTCATAACACGCATGGCAGCATGGATAAATCAGTTTAGCTCCACGGGCGTAATTGACAGGGAAGCAGAAATCATTGTCGCAAATCTATCTAGTCCAGTAAAAACTCTTTGCCGTCAGCTGCCAGTTAATAACTCATTATGTTTGCCAAGTTGGAAAACGGATTCATTTAACAACTGCCAAATCCAGGAAAGTTACACCAGACCGAGGTGTTGCTAATTGCAGAGCACACTGGCAAAGAGTTATTAAAACTGCTTCGTCATAATGTTAGCAAGTTAACACAGACTGGTGAAGCGCAGGAGTAGCTCGGCCAGATATAATTTTAACTGGGCAGCTAACTGACCGAATTTTTAATAGTCCATATATTTCAGTAAATGAATTCTCTATAAATCGTACTATGAGTGAATTTCCTAGATTTATTATGCACCTTTTTTATTTGCAAACACATCACGTTCCTCCATCATAAGGGTCAGATTTAATACAATATCTTGCAACAAACAAACGTAAATACAGTTTGCCTGTGTGGAATATAATGGCGAAACCTAATTCACTATGCAAATCAACATAAATACTGCAGTAAAGAGAAAAAAAGGAAACATAATTAGTACTGCAGTACTGTAGTCTTCTATTCTGAAAAAGGATATTATGAAACAAAACATGCGATACAAATATTCCAGTGAATGATAAGAAACTGATTGTATTAATGAATATCTATTTGTGTTTGTACCAATTCTGGAATAGTGAACAACACACACACACTTCGGGTAAACATATCCTTATGGGGACTGCTCATTCATGTCTATGGGAAAAATGCTAATGCTAACTGTGAGAACCTTAACCCCTACGCAGCCCTTAACCATAACTATAAGAAACCAAGCAAAATACAAGAGTTTTTGTTTTCTTTTAGCTTTTTCATTGCAGTCAGATTTTTATTTCCCATAAGGGAAAAAAACAGGTATTCATCACGTTGTGAGGACATTGTGTCCCCAAAAGGTAAGGTATACCCGCACTCTCTCTCTCTCTCTCTCACTTACACACACACACACCACACACACACAAACACACACACACACAAATTATAGCTGTGGGTAAAGGTCAGCATTGGATGTCACATATTTCATCTATGACAATAAATAAAGTTTTGTTACAATAACTTTATGTATCATGTGACAAACACTGTCACTGTCTCCTTAACCAGAGAAATAGAAACTCTGATTCACCATACAGATTCTTATCTATAAAAGTCGAACAGTGACAGAAGTAGCTGCATATAAATTATTACCCGCACAACAGAACCAAACAACATCCACCCATCTATCTTCCGCAAATCCACTATTAACTAAACGTCTGCTTTCCTGGACTGTTCCAGAACGTTCACAGTAACCACAGAGCTCAGTGGAATCATGCCAGTTCACTGTTAGCTGGAAAGGTTAACATTTATTCGAGATGTTTTGTGACGCAACAAGCTAGAGACAGTGAGTGCATATGAATGGAAAAGCGACCACAGGTATCAGCAGAGATTTCTTGCAGTATGGATATTTTCACGTGCATGCTTTTCCACAGCTGACTTCTTTATCAGTATTTGTAGCGCTTCATTGTAGTTTTTTATCTGTCTGCAAAAAGACACATACAGTTCTCACTTTTTTCAAGCAGAAGGTAATCATTCATGCCGTTTTAATTGTTTGAATTCCATATTCATGCAATTTGGAGTCCACTGACAACACTGTGACTGCAAATCATTTAATTTAGCTTGGCGAGCACCTGCACGCCGGGATGAAAGAGCTAAAATTCCAATTCGAAACTCTAATTACTCTTTATTGTTTTTGATCTGGGGGGTGGGATACTGTTTGGTTGAGGTGTCACAAGCGAGGGAGTTAGAGCGAGCGGGAGAGGGAAGGATGTGGGGGGGGGGGTTCCAGGAAAGGAGGGCGAAATGGCAGGAGAAAGCCGTCGGTGTGTGAAAATGGGGCTGGGGGCCTGGAATAAATCATTCGATAAATCATTGTTCGGACACAGATGACACCCCAACTCGGACTAATGCCTGCCAAAGAAGGTAATTTACAGAAGACCGATGCTTGAGCGCTCACATAATCTGCCTTTTCTGCTGGGGATCAGGCCACTGCTGGCACTCGTGGGGGCAGGGCAGGTGGGGGCATTCCCTTCCAGTGGCTAAGTTCTAGTCAGGACCAGGCTCATGGGTCCACATCCTGGAACGCCCGGTTCTACAAAGCCACGTCACGTCCTTCCCGGAGCTGGGCTCAGGGGAGATTCTAGGATATTATTTTAAGGGCCACTTTTCATCCAGAAGAGCTAACAGTATCATTAGCCAATCATATATTTTGAATCGGTGAGTGACAGGGCAGGGCAGGTCCCACTCTTGGGACCAATCAGCTTTCATATAGGGCCAATCCTCTTGAAGCTCCGCCCCTGTAAACACCATGAGGGGCCAACCTTATCATTAGCTAATTATATGTTTTGAATCGGTGATTGATGGTGGAGGAGACATTCCGGGGTCCAATCAGCTTTCAGCTAGGGCCAATGCCCCTTTAAACACCCTTGGCTGGAGTACCTCCCTCGATGGCTACTTATGGATGTTTTCGAGAAAGAAACAGTTAAACTATACAACAAGAAATAACATTTCACTTCATTTTTAGTCCATAATACACTCTATACATTTAAAATTAATAAGATTTTTTTATTATAAAAATACTACTACGTTCATTTGTAATAGAAGTACTATTGTACTATTACTGTCTACATTAGATCGTCAATATGAAAAGCTTCATTTTTAATTTGACCTAGTATTCTGTATCGTGAATACTTGTCTAAAATTCGTAACGAACCAACCCGTTGTAAAATCGGCTGAAAATACGGTGATTTAAATTCATGTTGATTTAATTTGTGGATAAACCTTCGGTTCGATAGACTGACATGCGTTAAGCGGCAGCGGCTGCCCCGCACCGAGACTGCAGCCGCGTTTACGCGCCGCCCCGATGATCAGCGGTGACCCAGGCGGCATCCAGGTGTATAACGGCCATAAGCAGTGCCTGGACTGGCCTGACACAGGATCTATCTTAAGAAAAACAAAGGGTCTGGCTCTTGGTGGCGGGGCGGGGCTTATTAACTTAAAATGAAATCGCTGGGCACCGATATCGATTTCCACTTGGTGAAATCATTACTTCTGGCAGCGACGCTGATTTAGAGCTACGTCAGGAGCTGGGAAATCCTCCGGCGTCCGTGCTGACAGCATGGGGAACCTGGCCCAGCTCCATCTGATGTATTCATCTATAATTTCCCAGGAAATTTAAAAGCAACTCATAATTATGCTTTTGTTTCGCCCCTATCAGCATTTTTCTGCCATACATAAGCCCCAGCTAACAATGCAGACAGTCAGTCTCTTGCCAGCTCCGCGATTTCATTAAAAAAAAAAACATCTCCTCGTTTTTTCTCCCTGCTTATTTATATTTCTTTTGTCTTCCCTTACTCCTTATAATGCAGACGTCATTCTCTCTCAGGTTGGGAGGCCCGTCTGGCACATTCAATATACAAGACTTTGTAATCAGTGAACTTCAGGATTACCTGTGATTGACAGTCGAGGGGGGAAAAAATCATTCAAAAAAGTGTCAGTCTTCATCTTTGTAAAAACTAAGTTTCCCGGTGGTACTTTTACAGTTTAGCACATCTTAAAATGAAGGAGGAATCTGTAAATGCAGAGTTAATCTCTACGCACTGCTTCATTGGGGCACTGTCGATAACATCCGAGTCATCGGGCCAAGCAATATAATCTTAAAACTATCCTAATTTGGTGAAATGTGTAGATGACAATTTCAGATCAGGTGTACATATATATATATATATATATATATATATATATATATAGTTTTC
>JABFEA020000054.1:3107226-3117493 GCA_019775915.2 Cyphomyrus plagiostoma
AGTTATCGCGAAATAAGCCCCTTCAGTGTGATACAAGACCCTCCGCTTCGCGTCGGGTCCTGATCACACTGTCGGGGTTTATTTCTGCGATAACTACCGGCTGCCTGTACATTATCTTAATAGAGCCACTCAGTGCCTTTAAAGCTCACACACAGCTTCACATTAAATAGTTTGGGCAAAACTTGCAGGTGCTCAGGTATCCCCCCCCCCTCACCCCCCCAATCCCCCCATCTGCATGTGCCTGTAACACATGGTCAACAGGAGACAGGGAACAGATACAAAAATCACTCACATGTTAAGCTTACCTGTCGAACCGCAAGGAGTGAGACAAGACGGGGAGGAACACAGTACACGGTAATTACGCTTTCACCGAGTGGAGAGAACCTACCACGTAAAACAGTCAGTCTCGTGGAAGCACTCGTCTCCCCAACACTGTTGGAGGCGAGACACTCATAAATGGCTTCGTCCCGCGGGGTGCGGAGAGGCTGAATTCTCAGCACAGATCCCGATCCATCGTCAAACTCTATCACCTGCAGGTGCGAGAGACAAGATATGTTAAGGGAGTTTTTTTTGTCCACATTGCCTGACATAGTTTGACACGCATCATTCACCACTCATTTCTTGAGCTGAAGACACTTAAAGCAGATATGGAGTGTTGACAATGTAGGGATGAGGTATTTTTAACCATGTGATGCTCCCTCTTCATTCTGCAGCCTGCGGTTTGATGAACTAGGGATCTGTCAGGTCTCAAAGAGGATTTTATATGAACCGCATAATATCATATGTGCACATTTTATCTGGGAAAAGAGCAGCATACAGGTTACTACGGCCTGGAGTATGTGACATATCTTAATGGCTACTTAAGTGTAGGATCCTGATATTCGCTGAGAGGATGATATATGATTCCTCATCAGGAAATTGAAAGGAAATACTAAATAGCTACTATAAATATGACTCGCCATCACCTGAATTGTATTACTCGTGCTAGCTGTTTTGTTTCTTAGGTATTTTGCTCAAATAATGCATCTGCCGATTATTTGCAAATACAGATTATGGGGTACTGTGTAAGAATGCTTCATTATGCTTCACTCTGTCAATGCTTTACTGTGCTTCACTAAGCTGAAACCACTAATGTGACTGCCTTAAACATGCATATTAATGAATATCATTGTCCAGTTTCTCAAATATATATACAGGTATATATAAATTAAAATGTAATCACTCAATGAACCAAAGCTTCTGGGAGGGGGCAAAGATCTTCACTATCTAAGTAAATTAAATAGTGGGTTGGTTAGTTTGGTCAACACAGACAAACGTGGACATACATATTGCAGTGGCTATCCCAAATGTTGTCGATTTGCACTGTGGGAAATATGTACCTATCTTATCCATGACATTCATTTCGACGGACAGAATAGCGGACATTTATCTTGACACAGACGACTCACAAGACGCAACGTGTTTACTTTTTTCGACTGGACTGACGACACCTGACAGAAATCACGAGCGTCAAAACAGACACGTGTATCGGAGCTTGTTACTCACTGTTCACGGAAACGCCAGGAGAATAATTCAGCAGTACTCAGGGGCAAGTTTAAACGTAAACAAGGGTGCTGTACAGAAGTACGCATCTTTAATGGAGGGCAAAGGGGCTTCACTCGTGTTGAAAAATGAGAGTTTAACCTCTGGGGTAGGGGGTCAAACAGTGGATTGAATATGAACAGGATGGGAGAGATCATGCAGGGATTTATAGGCATGTCTGCTCTGTTAGAGATGAAGGGGGGGGCGAGGAACCTCAGGTGGGTCATGCAAGCATTTCCATGGCCGCGGTCACTATGGAAACGACGCCGCGCATTCAACACACAGACACGTGATGAGCAGCGATAAGAGTAAATCTGTATTCAGAGGCAAGAAATGCAGTCATTCATAGTCTTAGGGCTTCCCCTGAGGAGCTGAGCTGGATGGTTTGAGGTGAAATTCTGGCGGAATATGAAACAATTCTTATCGGTGTTCAACGATGGCATGCTCACGGAAAATAAATACGTGCGGACAAACGACAGAAAGGCGTGCATTTAGTAGTCTAAAATAAAAAGGCATGTTATTTTTAACTGAACATAAACTGTCTTTTGGTCATTGTCAAACTGATGAAAAAATGCAGGGTAAATTACAGACCAACCCACTGATGCTATCTGTACATTTCCCCACTGAAACCATGCGAGCATCAAATTAAGACGTTGTTTAGCGTGACGGCTGCCACCCATTAATGCATGGCGTAGATCAAGCAAGAAGCAGTATGAGCATGACGGTGAGGAAGACAACAACCGAAGACTCTTAGGCATTCAGATGTCGAGCATTTTACATCAGAACAATAGACCTAATACCTCAAACCGTTGGTTGCTGACTTTCTTCCCCTTCTTGTTCCAGACTATCTTAGGCTTGGGGTCACCCGTGGCTTGGCAGACGAAGGACGCCACCCCGCCCTGCACTCCCGTCTGGTCGGTGGGGGTTCTTAGAAACTTTGGTGCTGCTGATGGGACAGAGAGAGAGAACAGGTGGGCAATTAAGGCCAGGCAAGCTGGCGAGCTGGGAATACATTTCACTATGTAGCCTCTTATTGGAGAAGTTTGACCGTTAACGACTCACGTTATATAGCTTGCATGAGTAGCTACTATCGTAAGATGACCTCAGTATGTTGCCTTATGTAAAAATGAGTTACACACATTTTATACAGACAGAGACACATACATACTTTGCCAGTTTATAACTAGAAACTTGAAAGATGATTACTGCCGTACCGAAAAACATACATGACAAATTTATTTATTGACTGATGAAAACCACTAATTACATCCAAAGCTGGAAGTACTTCAGCCTGCAGAAGACCTCAAAATTCATCATTACGACACAAATATCAGTTCCACATGGAACAGACTGAATGTTTTCCCTTTTGGTAGCAGGAATCTTCCATTGACATCGACACTTATAAACCATATCCTGTCTCTACAGGCTCACATACTTTCTTCTGCTTTTCTGGGATTTGTTTACTCCGTGAACTTTCCCTTGAAACTACACTCCCAGGGCCTCTGCCAGTCTGGATTGCCAGAGCTGTGTTACAACAGCACGGTCATGGCTGCCACAAATCCGTCTCCCCGCCAGAACTGTGCGAGCAGGCTGACACTTTCCTGATGTGATCAGGGGGAGCTTTTACGGACATACGCCTGAGCCACCTCGAGCCAGTCCACCCTAAATAAACGGCTATCATTATTTTGGGGCTTGTATGGTCACTTTGTTAAAGGGAAACAAATTTCCCTTATATATAAATGCGAAACACAGTTAACATGAATGAATATTTTAAGATCTAACCCTACCTGACCATTGATCAGGACAGTCTGAAAGGGTTCATGTTCTTCAATATAAATAATATAGTTTGGGGCAGCCAAATAACTGGTGTAAACTACTTACCTTGATAACGTATTTTTTCTCATAAGAAAAAAATAGCATTATATAGTAGCACAATAAAATCTAAAAAGAATTTCTTTTTTTTCACAGAAAGTTACTGATTTCTTGTTGGACGCCTAGATGCATGTTTTTTGGTTCCCAAACCTCTCCTCAGGGGCATCCCAGCAATTCCATGTATAGGTTAAACTTCACTACCAGCTCAGTTAATAATTTTATTTAATTAGTTAAACTCAATGAGGTATCGATTACCCAAACAAGGTGTGCTAGTGGTTGATATCAAAGATCCATGGCTGTATTTTAGGGTTGTTGCAAATACCTGGGATGAACATAGGAGAGGTAAATGGCTAAGATGACACACTTAAGCAGGGATTATATCAAAGTTTTAGTCAAACATGACAATCATTATTTTCTTTGACTGCCAAAGCACAGTATTGTATATAACAGAAAGTACAGAACATTCCCGTACAGGGGATGTAAATATAACATCTGAATGTTTGGTGGTATAAAACGTTGCCCCACACCCCACCTGTCAATTCATTCGTTAGATCTGCAGCCTGTCGCAGGCATCACCTCTTCTGCTCCACTGGCTGCACATTCACCCTCGGCGATATCCCATCAGCCTCGCTGTCATCAGCTCCTTTTTTAATTCGCTCGACAGAATAAATCCTTTCTTTGTCAAATCGATCGTAGAAGTTGGAAACGCTCTGCCAAGTGGGTGCAATGACATTACGGCACGTTGGCATAACGGTGCTGGGTGTTCGGCAGCCCTGCGTCGACTAAAAATACAACTATTGCGACAAAAAGCGAGGGATCTTTATGTTGAAACAGCAATTTTTATGCTGGACTGGGAGTATTTTGAACATTATTAATTGTGGTGCATTACTGTTGATCCAGTAAAGAAAAAAATTAACCATGAGTATATCGGTGTAAAGCGAAAAACAAAACAACGTTCAGAATGTTTTTATGTATAATCTTTACCATGGCTATTGAGGCTGGACAGTCCTGCATTGCATCCTACCTATTCGGTGTAACTAAAGAGAGCATCAAGATCCACGTAGGCAAAGTATTCTAATTAAAATAAAAACAAATGTATGAAAAATACTAAAGGATAATCAACAGAATGTATTTTCACCCCTTATAGAGATCATTTCTTGGCTCGGAAACAGGCGCATGTAACAGTGACACTTCAGAGCATATGGCACACAGAGGCAGTCTCCACGGGCGGCCTGATACTCGCAGCGTCTAAAATTAGCAACGTTTGGAGTTTGCTAAAGCAGCGAGCGAAAGATTACAGAGGAATTCAAACAGGCGTGACTTCGGGCCTTCCACCTTCTAGAAATATGGTTCGCTTTTGTGTGAGGATATGGAGGGGAAACAAAAGGAGAGACATGTACCGAGGCCGACACGCCACATTCCCAGATCCGGCCCAGACGCCGTCCGGGGTGTCGGCGTTCTCTCTCTCTTCCTTCATCATGAAAAGCGCCTAATTCCCCGTAACGGATTTCGGGAGCATTGCTTCCGAGAGTGATGCTCTCTGACGGCCGCTTCGGCGATCCCGTGGCGACGTACCGGTCGTGAACGTGACATCAAAGGTCCCGTCTCCGGTTGCGTCACGAATTCGGTACTAATGGCATTCCAGCGTCGGAGAAAATCCCGACTTAAAAGCTTACCAGACGTTGGAATGACAAGGCGAGAGGAATTGCTTTTCACTTTTAAAAAGATCCAAAGCTTCGCTAGCAGAACAACAAACGGCGGCTAAAAAACAGTACCCAGCACCTAGCTAAAGCGGTATACTGGTTTATCGGGCTGGATTTAATCAACTTGAATTAATATTGGGGCTCGTCCAGTTAATCCAGCGCTAAACCGGCATTCACAAACAAATGAATAGTGTAAAGCGAGCTCAGAGGACAGTGACGTCAGCGGCCCTCTTCAGTTCGTTATATAACCTTGTCATACTCACTAACTCATGAAGGCACGCTATGCTCCGAAGCCCCCGGCCGGTCGTCCTGCATTCATTTTAGCACGGGTGGACACGGTATGAATAATTTGGTGGCTGAAAGCCCCAGATGATGCTTAAAATGTGAGGCCCAGCCCTTGAGTGGATGGACAGAGAAATGAGTCCGAGCATCATTCGGGGGTCGGGCGGCGGACTCGACGACGTACTTGTGGCCCGTGCCTCGTAGCTACGCAGCCCACCGACCATTTCCGATCCCCCTCTTTTTGCTCGATTTCTTTCGCAGACCTTTTTGAGAAGGATGAAATAAAACTTATTTTTTTCAAGAAGGTCCCCCCCCACCCCACCCCACCCCTCCCCTCCCTGCTGACTGAAACACACACTTTCATTCCCCACAGATTGTCTCAGCACCCATATTATCCTATAAGGTGAACGTCAACTCAACATGAGTAACTCGCATGCAATCACCCAGAACAAGCGTGACCCTTAAATATAAATTAATTATTAAACAAAGCAAGTCGCTACTAATTGAATTCGCTAATTATCTTATATGTGATTCTGGGTAGGACAGCCTTTTAAACTGAATATATCATAATGAGGACTAGAACCCATTAATAAGGTTTTACAGAACCATTATGCACCCACCGCACCATTAGAAAAATATAATTAAGAAGCATATATCGAGGAACTGCTTTGAAAGTCTCTAAGAAGCACTTGCAGATGAAATGAATTCATATTTTACAAGACTATAGAATAAAGACCACTCTACCTACGTATATAATCCTGCTGAATGACATATTCAATTTAATATGCTTGGAAAGCCCTAAATTCCTCTGAATATTTAACTGAAAAAGCAAAGCCACAATTAATCCTTACACTTTGGTGGCGGCCAGACAAATGCGTGGGTGATTAGTGTGGCTGTGCGAAAAGAGCATTTGGAAATGCATCATCCCTATTTGTACCTCTTTAGTTCTCTAAAATCTAGATGAATTTTCTGGCTGGACTGCAGAGTGAAGGCTGAAAAACTCAAGCAGTGCGAACACAACAATTGATGAGCATTTTAGGATAGAGTGCTCGGTTTTTTGCAGTAATTGCCCGGACTCTGATTGTGTCATCCTGTCCGCTCCTGGATCTGTGCATGGAAGTGCATTCTACATTATGCTACCCAAGTACGCACTCATCAGAAGGGAATTAATTAGGAAGAGAAAACCCAATTAAATAAATGTTTCTATTATCTCAGGCAATTAACACCGAACACTGATAAAGTGGATAACTGGAAGGTGTATGGAGTGACATATACAGTTGGTGTGTATTCCCAAAGCAGGGCTTCTATTGAGAAAGCTGAGGATGGATGGATGGATGGATGGATGGATAGATAGATAGATAGATAGATAGATAGATAGATAGAGATGTGTGTCACTTTCAAACAGCAAATTTCAGACTATTTTACCAGGTAAATATTTTTCTTACATACACATTTGTCACAGTAGTTACAGAAAAAGACGACTGATTGCAAATGCCTCAAAAAGCTAAAATTACTCAAACAAGCGCGGAGGTGAGACTCTTAAAAATGGCCTTTTCTGTCCACACGCCTGGAAAGGTACTGATGTGATACTTAGATCTACTGTGAAAAAGAGCACATGTCACACTTTCCACCATTTAAAAAGCTGGTAGAGCAGCAAAATACTGTATTTTCAGCTCCCATTTTGTAATTTTAGGCAGCTGGTAAACATGTTATAGTGTAAAATGAATTTGGAATTGCTGCAAAAAATGCCCAACACTAAGTCCATTAGGACCCCCCCCACCCACCCCCGAAATTGTGGAAATAGCATTATGCAGAAAAGCGACTACAGCTATATATCTTCCGTCTACTGTAATCTCAACGTCACGTCTGCACAACTTAATTATCTGATAGGACAAGGGCTGCCTCCAGCACCGAGATATTACCGTCTATTTGCCACATTTCTCCCACCATGCAGCCACGAATTTCTTTAAATTAAATACGACACACAGCGGACACTATTTCTCTCATTACTGTATTTCTGATTTCAGAATTTCAGCTGAAACCTGACATGACTTTCATTTAGCTACCACCGGTGTGCACTGGCTTTCAGTGCAGCGGACTGCCTGAGCCTCTGACGCATAACCAGATTAGTTTTAAATCAACTTTTAAATTACAGTTTTATGGCGTACTAAAATGTGTTTATACTACATAGTTTAGGTGCACTTCATAAAATTGAAATAGTCATATTTAATATATTTATTTTAAATAAATAAAAAACATACACCGTGTCCTTAAGGTATTTTTTGGTAGATTAGTTGGACAGAATGCCGAAAATACCATAGCTGATTGTAAACGTAATCAGATTAAGCCACTATATTCATTACTCATTTACATTCATATTTTCTCAAAGCGCACAATTTGAGGAGCTTGAATTCCACATATTTTTCTGAAGTTCTCAAGACCTAAATCACAGTGACTGCTGGATATATTTATAGAGAAAATGTCTAACATAAAAGGAGTGGAATAAAAAAAAGAATGTACTAGAACGTTCTACTGGGAACTCAGTTAAACACTTAGGAATATTACATTAAACATATCCAAGATAATGAAATAGGTTTAGGCATAAATATTGACGCTGCTATAATACCAAAATACTTCATCTCGAGTACAGTGTCCTTCATTTTGAATCAATGGACTGGCATCCCATCCTAGATATACTCACTGAGACAAGACACCAAGCCATCCTATGCCCCTGATAAGGTTAGTTGATTAGAAGAGTATCGTATTAATTACTGATGTGTTTTTTGAGGATTAAAACACATGGCTGCACCAGAATGCATACAGCATACAGACATGGTGAAGAGACTTAGTAACTGTGTAGTTGGGCATTTGGACAGCTAATATGTGTGGTCTAAGCGATTTTAAACATGGTGTGATTGTTGGTGTCAGACACAGTGTTTCAAGCATCCCAGAAACACCCCTCTGGGAGTTTCACACTACAGAGTCTAAAGTTTAAAGAGCGTGGTATGATGGACAAAGCCAATCAGTCAGTGCTATTTCTACGGCTAAAACACCTTGGTAATAAGAGAGGCCAGACTCGTTAAAGCTAACAGCAAGGCTACAAGTGCCAAAACAACAGCTCAGTACAACAGCAGTGTGCAGAACGGCTTAGCTGAATTTAGGGTTAAAGCAAAGGAGCAAAATTAAAAGTATGCTGGAGTCAGGCCTTGATTGATGACAGACAGAAGCCAGGGCAGTCTAAAGACAGACCTGATGATGAAAATTCAACATGAAACACCTTCATCTTTCACCTCCCCCAGAAGGCCATTTCCAGCTCCTCGGTAACTCAAGCGAAGCGGAAAATACGGACGGTCCTTGGGTTACGATGGTCCGTATTACGATATTTCGACATTACGATGGGGATTCTAATCTGTTTTTCACTTTCAGTACATTATTCAATAAATTACATAAGATATTCAACACTTTATTGTAAAATAGGCTTTGTATTTATAATTTTACCCATCTGTGTTCCAAGCATGTTTAAGGTAGGCTTGGCTGGAACACAATATTTGTTAGGTTAGGTGTACAGTATTAAAATGCATTTTCACCTAACGATATTTTCTCCTTATAGGTTTATGGGAACGTAAACCCATCGTGCCCCGTAAAGTCCAACACTAATGTTAACAAACATACTCCGCTATTTAATTTTCTTAATAAAACAAATTTGTTGCTATTGTTCCAATGTCTTAGCTCCAACAAATCAGCTTTTGGCGAGGTTTAAGGCAAAATTATACTTTGGAATATGTTAAAATATTCTATTATTATATTACATGAGTAAGAAAGATTAGGTATATGGAGCAATAACATTATTTAAATCACTTTTATGTAAATGAGAAAGCTTCAAGGCTTTACAGAAATTCCCCGTAAAGCTTTTAATATGAAAATTTATATTTGAAGACAGCCATACAAGGTTCAGTCAATTAAAATTCAGAATTTAACACTGCTGTGTTTTAAGATAAGATAAGATAAGATATACTTTATTGATCCCACAGTGGGGAAATTTGTGCGTTACCACAGCTCAGTACAGATTAAGAAAGTAGTACAAGAGAAGTACCAAGAGTATAAAAGTGCAAGAATAAGAATACAAAAAAAATAAGTAAATAAAATACAATATGATAAAACAATAAGTACACAGTAGTGCCTATGTACACCCATAATGCACATAATTAAAAACAAACTGCATATGGATAATGCAGCAAACAAATTCAAATCGGAGATAAACATATGGAAAGTTTCATGCGGGACAGCATTGGTAACCTCAGATCCTGTGTTATATGGCAGCATGACGATTTAACTGTTGCATGTGATACAGAAACCTACATCAGGCTTTTAAATATTTGTAATAGCTGAAAGCATACCGAATGGTAAAAGATTAACTAATTAACTGAAGGGTAAAAGATTAACTAATGTAAACATCACAGCCACAGCACAAGGACGTAAATGCTTACAGTACCAGACTGTGGGATTATCCCGGTGGGGTGGCATGTAGGTCTGTGGATTTAGACTTTACATTTTACTTGAAGGGGCACAAATGCCTAGTAATAACTCAGTTACTGCTGAAATACAAATTATGAGCAAATACAGTTGAGATAAAAGATGTGCCACGATGAAGAAATGATGTGTTAGTGATGAGCAAACATGAGATCAGTATTTCATTTGTGTTTTCTGTGACTTGGTAGGGAGCATGCACTGTACAGTGTGTTAGGTAGGGAACATGCACTGTACAGTGTGTTAGGTAGGGAGCATGCACTGTACAGTGTGCTAGGTAGGGAACATGCACTGTACAGTGT
>JABFEA020000054.1:3126802-3150532 GCA_019775915.2 Cyphomyrus plagiostoma
AGCCGAAAAGCCGTACCTGCCGTTAATAAGAGCCGAAAAGCCGTACCTGCCGTTAATAAGAGCCGAAAAGCCGTACCTGCCGTTAATAAGAGCCGAAAAGCCGTACCGCTCATAACGAAAAAAAAACTGCCTTAATAAGATCTCTTAAAAAGAGAGAGCCGTAACTGTAATCGCTGCCTGGGGGTCGGCTGTTGGGTTAGTGGAGGGTATGTCAATGGTTCTGTGGTACAGCTGAAGTTAGCTTTGGAAAAAAGAAGAAGCAAAAAGCCCTATAACAGTCTGCGGACAGTGAAGATCTGATAAATGTGATCATTCCCGAAATGATTCGGAGCGGCTCCGCTTGAGAAATCCTATTTCAACCCCCCCAACCAACCACATGGCTCATTGCTTTCTTACTTCCATGTTTGTTTCAGATACATTTACTTTCACGTGTGAGGAGGGGGTGCACGTGCTTCAGTTCCCTTGGCATCCAGAAACAGGAAATCACTTTTGGAATAAAATCCGTCCATAGCTCCCAATAAGGATTGCGCCTCGGCAATGATGTAATTGAAAAATCAATCGCTCTGCTGTATAACTGTAATCGTAATACTACGCAGCAAGAAAAAAAAACACACGAATTAGCACCGGCAAAATAAGAAAAATATTATAGCTGATTAATCAGGCAGGAAGGAGAGGTATGAGATGCATTCAGTGATGCTCAACTTCCATGAAGAGGCCACTCCGACGGGGGGGACTCCCTGTCACGGGGGGCGTTGGGCAGCTCAAAATGCCCGGTGCCATCACCACATCACCATACCATGTATGGCTATTTCGACACAAAGACCACAGCTTCCTTTAGGGCTAGTAAAATGATTTATTAATGCCTTCTGAATGAAAATCTGCGTCATGCAGAAAGTATTCTGCGGGGGAAATACGTAAACAGAGTTCAGCTGTATGCATTGTCGTGTCCTCAATAACGATTAAGAAAGAAAAATAAACAGGTCACATGCTGGCTGAGCTGTTAGCAGCGAAGCCTCGTCGCTAAAGTACGTGCGTTTCGAGTCCCGCCCACCTGCATAAGCTTGTGTGTTGTAGGCGGGGGTGTGGAGGGGCATGGATACCCTGGCAGATCCAGGGGGGCCAGCACTTTATTGGGGCCCATGAAGATGTAAAATTGTATAATGGGGCGGGGGAATTTTGTCAGGGGGCCTGGAATTTCCAGTTACATCTTTGGTTGCAGGGCTTGGCTTGTGCATTTTGATTTTACTTCGACTCTCCCGTAATGCTCACTGGTTATGTGTGTATGTGTCTAACTAGAAAAGGCTACGAAAGACAGAAAAACAATCACCAGAAATTATAGTGAACATCAGAAGTGTCACTAGAGATTTATCAAGGGGGGGGGGTAAGTTTTTACTGGGGGAGGGGGGTGATTTTTATGAAATTGAGTGAGAGCCTACTATTTTAATGAATTTGTATACAAAAAGCCGGCCCAAAACAGCTCTGTTGTTGATGGCCCTGACTAACGTGACACTGAGAGATGCCGGGTGCACTAATCTACCAACACAGAGCGTAAAATGAGCCCATCTCGCCGTCCCTGCACCGGGAACGCAGTGCCAAGGTGCCCGCCTTCGCTGCCACCAGCCCAGGGTAAATATTTGCAGGGAGTTTTTCCAGCTCCGGGTGCCTGGCAGCAGTTAGACGCAGGATTCCCCCCCCCACCCCAAAAAAAAAGAAAAAACAGCGTCTCTTGTGGAGGTAGAGATGGACACTTTACCGGCTTCAGGCCCCCCCTGGCCATCTGGGCACACCAGCCTGGGACTCCCGCATGGGAAGACACAGGAGGAAAAACGCTCCCATCTCAGCTAGGAGGCGGAGGAGGAGGCTCAGGGGGAGCCCAGCACGCAGATGGCTGTGAGGAGTTTATGCCTGGCACAAAAAAGCTGGGAGGGGGCTCCTCCATTCATCTCTGCCTCCCCGGTGCCCACAGACAGACTCTTCAGCGGCTTAGCTTTCCCGATTCCATCGGCCTCGTTAAAGGAGCCTTCGCCCCGCCATTCGCGCCTCCTGCATTAATGCGCGGTTCGCTCTCCCACAGTTTGCGTTCCCAAAGCAATGCCTCCTTTACCAGAGTGCTGAACCGTCATATTAACCCGGTCACCCACATGCATGCAAAACTATTTTTCGAAAGATCTAAAGATGTTTCTTTCCCGCCAAAGGTCTTTCTCTCACGGGATTACTCCGGCACGCTCTCCATAACAACGGAGAGTAACGTGTCTCTGTCTGTCTCATTGGCATGAAACATGGGCTGCCCTCCCGCAGGAAGACGGCATGTGTTCTGCCAGGGAAGCGCAAGGCAGGCGTTACTCTTTGACCGCTTTTCCACTTCTAGGCTCTGCCTGTCCGTCCCGGGGTCTGTGACGTCCAGCCCACAGTGTGGCGGAATGAGCTCAGAGCCCAGCTATTTCTGCATAACCTGATATGTCTGATAGAGGGAGGGAGGAGGCGTGCTCCCTACTGCCACCACCTGACTACTCCAGGGCAGTGCGGGAAAAACCAGATGATAATGACTGCAATAATCCATCCATCCATCCATCCATCCATCCTCTTCTTATCCTGATGATGGTCAGGGGGCTAATACTACTACTACTACTACTACTAATAATAATAATAATAATAATAATAATAATAATAATAATAATACATCAATCGACACAGAAGAAGAAGTAAGTGCCTATATATTTTATGAAATGGAGGCTTCTAAACCAGGCTAGAGAGAAATTAAGGAGGAAGAGTGGAGTGAGAGCGATGGGAGCGAGTGAGAGGGAGATTAAAAGAGAAAAGAAGAAAGAGAGATGGGGGGCAGGGGGTGCAGCACGACTCACTGTCAGCTTCGGCTCTGAAGAGGAGGAGCAGGAGGAGGAGGAGCAGCAGAGGCAGCCTGGCTCTGTGCATCGCTCCGCGGCTCGGCGCTGGCATCCCTCAGCAGGCGGGCGGGCGGGCGGCGGGGAGGGAGGGAGGGAGGGAGCGGCACGCTGGCTCACGGGCCGCAGTGAGTCAGGCGGGTCTCGGCGCTCAGATGCGAGATATTCACAGCCTGCGGAGACACAGAGACGAGCGGCGGGTGAGACGGACAGCGGCTGCGGCTTCCAAGATCATAGGGACACCACACTGTAAACCAACACTGCATAACTGTATCACACTGGTCATCGCCACCCCAGTCATTGAAACAGAGGCATGGTGATGATGATAATGACAGATACCCGGGGATATATTCACAGTCTGAGGCACTTGAACATTCCTTGAACACTTCCAATTAAAGCTCTGTCTAGCAAAGCCATGAAAGGGCAAGTATAGAATCATATGTCCTGAATATTTCATCACCAGGGCTGCTCCTGGACGCATCTCCTGCCCTTGATACGGACTAATCCTCTCCATTCATGTGTTAGCCTCCTTTCCCCGCCTCCATCCGGTGGGACTCCCGTCAGAAAGCCAGGAAGGCTGTTAGTGTCAAGGGTTCTTGCCCACTCAGGTGAGACAGCACTCAGAAAGTACAGAACCACTGGTCCACCGAGCCTGACCAGGTCAACTGGATCTTCAGAGGAACTTCCCTCTCAAGCTGTCCGCCTTGCAGGAGACACGGCACAAGCTGCTGAAACCATCACATCATCCACAACTGGTGCTTTGCTATCCTCTCAATTTCGATGAGTCAGGAAGAGAGAGAAAAAATAACGTGTGCGGGGTATGAATGCTAACCAACAAGGACAGTTAGGGGATCCTTCCATGAGACCGGTGTTCGTTTTCAAGACGTAAATATCTTAATATTTTGAGCCTATGGCGTCTGTTGATAAATATTTCAGGGCATAAAATTTCTCTGTACTGTAAACGCTCAGAAACTTGGCGAGGTACTGTGTGGCAATGTCAACAAAAAGGGAAAATAGCATAGCTACCGAAAACAGAATGAAAGAAGAAAATAGACAAATATGTTTTCTGGTTCCTCTGTGTTTATCGCTCAGTAAGAAATAATCCAAAACAACGCAGTGCCCATCCTAGGCACCCAGGCAGGCTGCTGCATTGATCCCTGAAGACACGTCGACTCTGACAGGAAGTAGCAGCCAAGGCGGTGTGTAGGTTTCAGGACCAGTGACTCTGTTAACACATCACTCCTGTGGGAGGATGTTCCAACCCCTCGTTTAATGAACTCTGGCACCCGTTACAGCATGTTCTCAAATCCCCTCCAGTTTTTCCCAGACACATGACGGCACGTGCTTCCCTCATTTCTCAAAGTTAACCGCCACTCAGCAGCAGGAAGTCGGAATGTGGCCCCGTGGCTAAACCGGCATCCCTCTCTGCAATGTCTCTCATTGGCAGTCCGGTCGCAAATCTCCCCACCACAGACCAATAAGATGTCTGTTTATGAGTACAAATAACATTAGCAGAGCCCCGTAATCCCTTTAAATGAAACAGTCTATTTATCTCCGTATCCGATAACAAGCTCCCCGACACAATTGCCGCAGTAGAAGCTGACAAAGTAGCGCCTTTCCCTCTACCTACTTAGAGCTCCTGTCCTTTCAGTCTGTGTGCTTTAAACGAAAGTGAAGTCCAAAGATACTAGAGCTGTCACTCCAAATTTGTCACTCGGGTAGCCCATGTTCCTCAGAGAGGATCTGCAGCAGAGTTAATTCTCGAAACTCGTAATCCTACTTTGGAAACTTAGGTGAGCACAGTAGGAGCCATCTGATTTAAAAAGGGAACCAAAGTGATGTAAGAAACGGATTCAATATGAGCAATAAACAGCAGAGGGATCATTCTCGTTGAGACTGGGGCTTGGGACACAAAGGCTGGATTGTCAGGGATACATATGCATACGACATTTATACAGATCCCGCACCTCAGGTTTGGTGAGTCATCTGTGATGTTTGCTTGCTTGATTCTGCTCACCGGTCCTCTGCGTCCCCCTCCCTCCCACCCACCTCATCACACCCCCCAACCCTCTCACGCTGATTCTTACAAACCTAGCCATCTGTACGCTTTGCAGCCTCGGCCGGTCAACGGTAAGCGTCGGGAGAAGCTTAGCATCGTTTAAGAGAGGCTTTCCTTAGCTGAAGACACATTTCAGCCAATAATATTCTTCCTGTAAACGTCCCACCTCGCTAGCACAACACATTAGCAAATACTAGTCATCATGAGGGTACCCCCGGCTCCTTTTAACAGCCTTCAGAGCTGCTCTCGGCCACAAAGCCGCTATTGCCGCTGGTGGCCTCCCGACTACACTTCCAGGGAGCAGGCCACCATGGGCCATATGCCCGGAGGCCGAGGTGGGCTGGACCTGGCACACGGGACCCCTCCCAGCACCACAGGGACGTGCTCTTGGTGTCCGGAGGCTTTGACACGCGTGGAGGCGGCAGCTTGCTCCAAGCTGGGAGCCGCGGACTCGAGCGGATGTCAGCCGCGGGGCAGGAATCGCGGACTTGGCAGGCGTAGAGGCCACGGCGAAGAGCCGACACACAGGGGTGGGACAAAGGAATGTCCAGAGTATTGGCTCAAGAAGTAAATGTGGTCATATGACCTTGATGTCGCTGTAGATGGGACAGGACAAAATATTTGCGGATTTACGTTTTTGTGACGTTTATCTTGGCAGTCATAGGCAGTGTGGCAGCTCTACTACCATTTTCCTCCAGACTTGGGGGGTTTGAATCTCACTTGTGCTCTAGGGATGCAGATTCCTCCCACAATTGTGCATTTAGAGTCGTGGTCACCAACTGGCAGTCTCTAGCTAACATCCAGATTGAAATACAATTGAATCTGGACTGCAATCAATTTTGTCCCCCCTGGTTGGAATTTGTTTCAGACACAGTGGACCTCAGATTTGTGCTGTGGTTGGAATTTGCCCCTCAGCGAAAAATAGTTCTGGACCCCTGATTTAGAGTAACTACAGTAGTGTCTATAAATATTGTATTTGCCCATTTTGTGCCCTTAGTGCCCAGGGATTAGCTCCCAGTCACCCAACATTGAATAAAGATAGACTGACATCTTGGCAATTTATACATTAGCACCAGCTAATGCTTCAGCAGAACTCAAACTTTAATGCCAACGGCACCAGTGCCGGCCCATAAACCCCAAAAGTGCTGACGTCCGTAGAGCACCAGTCTGAGCATCGGGTTCCGTTCGACGGCAGGCTTTCGCACTTTGCGTATGCCTGCCAGCCTCATGCACCGCTGACTAGCGTTACACAATGAGCGGCCTGCTAATTGGGAAAAAAAATAAAAAGGCACAATGAGCTTGGGGAGTCGTTCTTTTGTTTGATTTAAATCTGACTCCACATGCTTATGACAACAGAGCAATCCTTTGCAGTGGGGAGGCGGGGGAACACACATGAGCAAGCGTAGGCCTTCTAACGCTATGCCTTTCATTTTGATGGCAAGCAGTCTGACAGGCAATTACCCATAATGGCTCACGCCGAAGACTATCGCCACGGTGCTCCGGTTATTTCGCCTCCGGCTAACACCTGCTGAGGGCTCCCTTTAAAAGGCGCCGAGGTGCGCTTTCGGGCGCGATTACGCGACCGGGTCTTTGACACGGAACGCTGGAGCTGTTTCGCTAAAGCATGCGTGGGCAGCTGGAGATTAAAGCGGCCCGGCAACAGGAAACGATCGTTCTGCCCCCATGTTTGTCAGTGGCTCATGGCTAAAGTAACCGTAATCTCCATTACCGTAATCTCCTGATCAGATATGCGATCCCACACAGAAAATTTATTTCTCATACCATGTCCCTGACAATACACTTTTTGCAGTTTGGCTACCTCCTGAGCTGCATGCATGATGTCCTGAAAAGTGTGGGGCCTCAGTGTCAGGGACCAGTAAAATTAAATAACTGGAACCATCAACAACCTGCACCTTGACAAAATTACACACGGAAAACGTAAGATACTTTTGCCAAAACATAACGGAACAAAATACAAGCAGAAATATAACAATGCATCTATATCCTCGCCCAGTAGCTTCATGTGGGCTACAAACACAACACTTACTAATGCCTACCTATTCCCATAGGGACTCCCACTGGCCAAGAGGCAGTAAACCTCTCCCCAGTAACCAATCACAGTGAGTGACAGAGGGAGGCCACATACTTCTCCTCTACTGCCAAATACCATGGAGCGATACTCGCTCTCTTCCTCACCAGTGCATTAATATTTATTTTTACTACAGTGAAGTATACATATGCATATATGAGCAAGCTTAGTTCTGCAAAGCTATTTGCGCAGATGTGATGGTTTAATTCTCATGCATATGAAGTCTGATTAAAAACAGTTTACCAGTCCAATTTCCATGGTTTTCCATGGGATTCCCACTACTCCTATAGAAATGTGTCATTTAGCCTCTAGGGAAGATTACCCATTTACATAATGGATTGTGGGAGACATTGCTGGTCATGTACCACTTAAGTTCTTGGCAAACTGTTGTGAAACTAAACTCTGTTGTCTTCTGAGCTTCACTTTTTCCTGACAATCTTGAAACGCGACAGGTATAAACCACGTCGAAATGAAATTAGTGACTGCTAGCTGGACGGGGAATCCCGGTGAGGGACATTTTGGGAGTCGCCAATCAGCACCCTGATGGAGGGTGTCCCTCGCATTTCTTCCTCAAAGTCACCTTCTGCTGCAGCTGTTGAGCCCGTATGGGTGACCACTGCCGCCCCATCGCTCAGTTGAGTTATCACATCATTGCCCTATCAGACACACACATCCCGGCACTGGGGTCGGCTGCAAGGTTACGCATGTCTGCAGCTCTGTGGGAGCCAGCAATCAAGGGTCATAGAATCCTCATCCTGCTCTGCCTGGTGAGACATTGCCTCTAATGCTGTCCGGGACCATTCCGGCCCCCTTATTCTTCAGTTCTCCAAGGTAGTTAGTCGAATAGTTACTGATTCTGATTGGATGGAGGCTTCACACCTGATTCCCAGGTAAAGTAAGGCTGGGAAATTATCAGCATAATGACTATTATCTCTTCCATATTGTACTGTCTCTGCTAGTCTCCTTTGGCATCTGTCTGATGACGCACGTCCCGAAAAATGAAATATTTTGAGAGTGAGTGAAATGTGAGCTGATGTCACAGAGAAAGACAGAAAAAAAAGAAAAAAGATGGCAAAGAAGGACAAAACAGACGAGCGGATTGGAAAACAGTGGAGCGAGGCAGCCACCCTCAGGTCACGCGGCATCCAAAACGCCAGTCGGCTGCCCCCGAGAGCGGCGGTCTGGTCAGGCCTGGCGGCTGTCGTCACCCCACACCGCCCCACACACGGCGAAGGAGGATGAGGTCATGCTTCTCCTTCCACCAATTCACAACCTCCCCCTGCTGTGTGTCATCGCCGACTCAAACACAGAGGAACGCCCGGATAAAGCGCCTTAAAAGGGTACAGACTCGTATGACCAGCAGGGCACTAGGTGGCACGATGGTTAAGGACACAGTTTTATAAAGAGAGGAGCCCCTAATTCAAGGACACAGTGGACAGTCTGGTTGTTGTACAGGTATGCAGGGTACTCAATTGAAATTACCCTATATAATGTCTAGCTGGATATAAGGACCAGTGTGTCCATAACCCTTACTGAAATCCATTCACATCCTAAATTCAACTCATAAATACATGCATGGAGCAATTAAAAATAGAATGAACTTCAAAATGAAGCAATGTTTTAACCATATTTTTATCCAGCACAGATCATTTGAGGGAGTTTTAATTGCACAATGAGGTCAGAACACAGAATGACTGGTTCAGACCAGGAGGTGGGTCGAAACGATTAGAGGAGGCAGGACCAAGACTTATAATTGGTTGGGCTCACTTCTAGTTGCTCAGATCCATGTCCTCTACAATCTGATTGGTTATCTCTCTGAACCTTTTTTTTTCGTTCTACCCTCAGAATATTTTAGTGCAAATAAAACTCCCATGATAACAGATTACAGAGGTCTATGTTTCTCATACAGAAGACGAATCTAAAATAACTAAAAGCTTGCAGATTTTTTTTTGTTTGTTTTAGTTTTTTTTTTGCTCATTTTGGTTCTGGTTTAACTTTATTAGGTCAGTTTTCTCAATAAATTTAACAGTAGATCAGGCCCTCTATCTCGATAGGGTAATCAATTATTTAAATGTATACAACATATGGTCGTTAGAACAGAAAGTCCAGCTTCAGGCCTACATGGGTGTATGAAAGGGCAACGGCATAATTAAAATGTCATGTAACTCCAGCTATCTAAATGCAAATTTTTTATTATAAGCTGTGAGCGAAATTTTAATATATATTCATATACATTATTTCTGACTGCTGAGATTCCAATGACTATTATTATTATTTTACCGTGGTACCCAGAAACATCATTTACCATGGTAATTGTCATACGTGCCATTGGCTCATGAAGCACGGCTTCAGCTGACTTCAGCTGATCTTCCTGCTTCACCCTTCTGACCAGCGCTATGCTTTGACCCCTTCGAAAAATACGGACGAGTAGAATCTTCTTCTGGTCTCCTTTAGAGACTAGTCTTGAAGAACCCAAGGAGATATGTTTCGATGGAGGGCTTCACTGCAGAGATCTTAGCAATAGCACTGAGGTGAGCTCCATTGACGTCTGCCCATAAGCCCCCAGGCAATCATACAGTATGGAGATTCAACTTGCTTTATTGGCCATGTGCTACAAGAACATTGGGGGTGCTTACTAGGGATGGTGCATCTTCTTCGGTACCGATCGGATTTCGATACTCAACTGTAGATACCGATACAAATTCCGATACAAGAGCTTCTTTAATATTTTAATATTATAAATACTGTATCTTTATTAATATTTTTACACTAGAAAAGACAGATGAAAAAATGAATGCCAAAAAAATCTTTAATTAGGCTACTAGAAACATACATAATGCATTGCTCCACCTTATTTGATCATCTTGTTTCAAGTGTTTTTGAGGCATTTGCAGTTCAATTTGAGTATCTTCCAAGCCAAGTGGTGAATGCTGAAAATGCCTCGTAATTTTTCTCCCGCTGGCAAGAGCATCACTTACACTTCGCTGTGATCGCAGCCCATCATGTATCACAAGCGGTAGCCAGTGTGTGATACAACCCAAGCCAGCAACTCCCAAATCATCCGTCGCTTATTTCATATTACTTACGTTGTCTCGCACAATTGCATGTGCTTTGATTAGTGCAAGAACAGCTAACAGTACACAAATAAATAAAGGGTAAATAGACAGCAGGCAACTAGACAAGCAACGGCGATGAGAATGTGGGTAACACTTACTACTGACATAAAGTCTAGTGCACCCCAAATCAAAGCGACACCAAATGACTTGCACAGAGTCATTATTGACATGGAATTTCCTTCAGTTCATGACACAGCATCTGCATTTCATAAATAACCACAGGAGACGATGTTAATGACATCTTCCGCATGCCATAATATTTACTCTGATCTGGTAACAATTTGGCCTGTTTGTTGCTTTGGGCTTAAGAATATGAAGCAGCTCTTTAATTATGGGATAATTTCAAATATCCTTAATAATTTCAATAGCCAGACTAATTCCAACAGGAAAACAGCAATAATGAATAATAACAACATGCACAGATGTCAAATGCTATTCATGAGTCAAACATGATGGGGAGGAGTTCATTTCGTGGATGAACGTCGCATCGCTTCGGAATGGCCATCTGCTTGTATTATGAGTGTGATTTCAGGGGTTGACTCTTGGAAGCAGTAGAGCGTCAAGTGCCCTGTGTGTAACCTTGCAGCAGAAATGTAGCAATTCTCTGGTGTCGGCGAACACAAACCACCCCACCCCCCCAAACCATCTGGGCAGCTGTGTAATACGGGGTATCAGCACCAAAGTCAATAACGTGAGACTACACAGACGTTAACAAGGGCACTGTGTGGACAGCTGAATGTGGACGATACTAATGTATGGACTACGTTACCACACAAACATGTGTTCTCTCTGCACTACTGCATGTCGATTGTATATATATATATATTATGTCTTTGTTTGTATACTGTTGGTATACATCTTACAACAGTGTATATTAAATGATAGACAGACATTAAATGATAGAGAGACAGACAGACAGAGAGACAGACAGACAGACAGACAGACAGACAGATAGATAGATAAGGCAGTATGATAAATACAGACAGAGAGAAAGACAGAGGAAGATACAGGCAGACAGAAAGACAGATAGATGGCAAACAGGCAGAGTGATAGATAAATACACAGACAGAGAGAAAGACAGATACAGATAGACAGAACAACAGACAGACAGCCAGTTGGACAAATCCTTGGCACTGCACCTTTAAATATGCAATCTCAACTGAGAAAGCATGAAACATAAAGTAGCAATCTATAGCTCTACTGAAACCAGTAACATTTGTAGTGTTTTATAAGCAGCTCAGCTGTAAATGCCAGGGGATGGGGGGGGATTGCCTCCCGTCAATGGAACTTCACAGCAACTCTTCAATTATCATCTATAAATATTTTAGCGATGGCTTTGCCAAACGGAGGGGGGCTCTAGCGCCACATTCCGCTGGCGGTCCGTGTGAGAAGGACAGCTTCGCATCTGGGGATTAAGCGATGTGCAATTACCAAACCCAGGATCATAATTAGACACTTCGTTCATGGATGAGGCGCGTCCCACACCAGAGTCAGGGGGACACTCTGTCCCTCTTTTTGTCAAGATTCAAGGCGTAATAAGCAGTACTGCCAACATCTTATATTAGGAGTTAAAGACAGCCATCTCTGCCAGCAAGTCCAGTTGCTGCTAAAGTCTGCAAAAGAACAGAGTCTAAAGGCAGCTGCAGGGTATTTTTAGTCTTATCATAAGATTATTTCCAGTCATTCAGACTTATGAATACTCTGAGGAGTACTAGCACCTAGGCCTGATGACTGCTTACAAGCTACTTCTCTGTAGGTATTACCCAGAATCCCCTGGGCAGATCCAGACATGTAAACATCAGTCAGCGAGGTCTGTCATGCATCTGCTGGTCAATTACCACATTACTGAGTGCTATGGAGACATTCAGCCGACCTAATGTACGTCTGGGCCAGGTTCCCGGGTGACACCCTGCCTACCACGTCAACGCACTAGAGCAGCAGTCACCTGGGCAACTATGGGAAGTCCTCCTGAACCCGTGGTAAACCTGTCAAGTCTGACGTGCGACACCTTGGTCATGGAGATGTAGTGAAGTGCACTGGTGTTCTCTCACAGCTTGAATTAGCCGTGTGATAAGCCAAAGGCCCATCTGGATGTATTTCCTCCAGTCAGCAAGAGCGGCAGAATGCTAGGGGTTGGATCATCTCCAAAACTAAACTATATATTTCAAGTCAGGCCTGTTTTTAAACACCCCTGATGATGGCCTGTGGTTACGCTTATTTATCGATCAATTCCACCCTCCCGGTCGGCAAATTTTCGTACAACATGTTAGTGTGTAACCATCAAAAGTTTATGAGCCTGTAACGCAGACAACTGGACCCACTGGACAAACCATCCAGTCTTCTTCGATTTGAAGAGGTGAAGTCTCCACCCCCAATTCTCCTCTCGCACGCCTTTGCACAGGAAGTCCACTGACCTGCTGCTCCGTCAATGATCATGTTACCTGCTACATTCTATCAGGACGTGCCTATAGGAACAGTGCTCTCACATACGCTTATACGATCAAAGTGTGTATGGGGATGTCCAACATGGGATTCTTCCATTATTTAAATGTGTATCTATTTACTAATGACCATCAGCCTTGCTGTAAAAGCTTATATTTGAAACAGCATACAAGAAGACACTAACACGCACAGAGACACACAATGTAAATTTCTTACTTTTTGATATTGTTTCTTTTTCACTGGTTCACTTTATTGAACCCTGTCTAATGCTGCTGCGTTTGTCTCCTGCTGTTGTGTTGCTCTGTAAAATAACATTTCACTGCAAGCCATTCCGTATATGATTGGTATGTGACACATGCAATGTGAATTTGATTTTTGACAAATTCACTAGTAATTATACCGTACGGATATTTAACGTGTATTTTTTAAAAAATAAATGACTGGTTCCTAGCACTTAAGAGACAACCTTTCCTAATAGCTGAAACGCCACCGCTGAGATGCCCTTCAGTTCTCGGGGCGCGTGCCGCACTGAACAACCACTAACGCCAACGTGATTGGCACCCCTGTCTGTGCCACGCAGCTTTTATACCGTCTCTTATCAAGCCTCCTCCGCGGCTGCATTAATCTTGACTTTCGACGAGGCTGGGGAGGAAGGGCTGCGCTCCAGCTGGCATGGAGATAAACCAGAGGAATGCATCTTTACCTAATTACAGCCGGCAGAGCAGCAGATAGTGCCTGACACACAGCCCGCTTCCTCTCTCCCTCTCTCCCTCGCTCGCCGGGGCTGGGGGCGCACATCATCACGTTGGAGTGAAAAACTTCTATATTAGCAAACTTTCCTCATCGCCCCCCCCCCCCCAAGCATAAGATGGAGGCACGGTTACTCTAACCCATTATTTTGACCCATCTGGCCCTGTGCGTCCTGGGCAGACCCCAGGCACGCTGTCTCCCCCGCACAAGCAGGCGCGTGGAGTGAAAAGCGTGTCCACCTCTGGACTGGCCAGGCCAACGTGTCACTTCCTGTAGGCGCAGGGCCATCTGTCAGGTATTGGGGGGGGAGGAAGGATCCTGTCCTGACCCTGGGTGGCCGGATAGCGGTGGGAAAAAAGGACAACGAGTGAGATCGTCTGAATGTGTGCGTTGTGGGGTTAAAGCATGAGAACAGGATGGGTGGGTGTGTTTGAAGGTGTGCCTCTGTGTGTGTGTGTGTGTGTGTGTGTGTGTGTGTCTGTGTGTCCTACTCTTTGAGGGGATGTTTGTTTCCATCGTGAGGCTCAGCAAGCCGGCTCATCTTGACATTGAGGCTAATCCCCAATGCAGCCCATCCAGAGTGCTACTCAGCGGGTCATCGGAAGGTTACCGGTTCAAATCCCAGGACCAGCAGAGTGACATAGATAGATAGATAGATACGTTATTAATCCCGAAGGAAATGTAGGCATCCAGTAGCTCGGAAAAGACAATAATGCACAGGGTAATAGAAAAAACACAAGGATTGCAGATGCAGAGGGTGAAGGAAGCAGAAGTGAATATGTAAGAGCATCAGAAGAAGTAATAAGATAATAAGAATTTGTACCTGCATGCCAAGGTTCTGTCGCACCTCTCATACTGTGTAATTGTTTGGAGCCAAGCAACTCAATTTGCTTTAAAACCTGTGATGTGTCTGTACAAACAAGCCCTAAAAGTCTTGGACCAAAAACCGATAAAGTGGCACCACTGTAAAATATAGGAGAAGTACAATCTGCTAAGTTTCAACAATTTTATAAACTTTTTTTTTTAAAAAAAAAACATAAAATTGACATTTAAAATGTCTCAATGGCCTTGTCCCAGAGTTGGTGAGCAGAATGATTGTACAAGACAGCAGCACATAAGTCCCAACAAGAGGAGCAGCAAATAGAGACTGTAAACCACCAAAATACAAAACATCATTTGGTCAATCCTCGTTCTCATTTATAGGACCTCAGATCTGGAATAATTTACCATCAGCAATAAAACTGTTAACAAATGTTACGGTCTTTAACTCCCAGGTGGAAAAATGGCTGAAACAAAGGCAAATCTGTGAACACTGATGTTTTATATTGGTTATATTATTTAATTTGTACTACTTTCTTGAGTGTGCGTATGTGTGTGTGTGTGTGTGTGTGTGCCTTAATAATTGCTGTTATTGTCAGTTCATAAAAGTCCAACCAATCGAGTCTCCTCTTGGGTTACATGTGGCAGAGCTTGCTGGTGTGAGTGAATAGTGTGTCAGTGTGCCATGTGATGGGCTGGCCCCCATCCTGGGTTGTTCCCTGCCTCGTGCTCATAGCTTCTGGGATTGGCTCCGGACCCCCCGCGACCTAAAAAGGATAAGCGGTTTGGAAAATGGATGGATGGAATTTTTTGCAAAATCCTTAACCCCTAATTGCACTGGGGACTGTCTGACTCTGCCTTCTCAATCATACATTGCTTTGGGAAAAAGTGCCTGCTAAATACATACATGTAATGCTAGAACCTTCTCACAAAGGCACAAATGCCACTAACAGCAGATTATGGAAAATACGGCAGAGCACTTCACAAATATCAAGGGTGACCATGTAGACTTCTGAGGCAAATCGCACGTTCTGTGAGTTCAGAGTTAAAAGGAGGTCATGTTTTCACTGCGACTTTATGCCATTAATAGCTGCTTATCTCATACCTACATTCCAAGCACACAGAGTACCAACTTTGTTTCTGTGGCTGCAGTTAATCAGCGCGGAATACCAACATTGCTGCTCGGTGTGTAGCGTACCAGACTCTGATCTCTCCAGAACTAGTTGAGTGCTTTTTGTTTCATTTTCTCTCATGCCCTACCTCTTTAAATCCATCACTTAACCAGGCCTAACCCTTAAGGGCACACAATACGGAAGAAAAACGATCTCCCACACAGAGACATTGCTCAAACCCACAAGCTATAAAACAAAGTTAGCTCCTCCCAGCTGTATGACTAGAGACATCAACGAAATTTTGTGAGAACATTAAAAAACACAAGAAAGAAGATATGGAGAAGAACTGCTTGTATTTCTAAAGTTTTCAGAAAAGTCTTCATATTACTAGTTTAAATATATGAGATGTAAAGTTACAAATGATTCCCAGACCTCACTCAGAGCAGTAAAATGCATGCTCTTACTTTTTAAGGGTTCTTGCATTTGCCAGAGTAGAGCTGTCAAAAAATGTTTTCCAGAAGTGGTTCAGAATAATATGGTGAGGTTGTTCAAATCGGATGTTAAATTTAGAATGGTGACTGGCAACAAAAATGGAAGGTTTTAAACAAAACAAGCGGAACAGCACTTTCGGATCCAGCGGACCTCAAACTTTCAGGTAGCAAATGGACGTCAGGCACCTTAACCAGTTAGAATTCCGGTTTCATGTAGGGCTTCCCAGAGAGCCAAAAGATCTTCATGATCCAGGAGGACCTAAGGAGAGTGTCAGAGCGATTTTCAGTAGGTGAAAGATATGCTGACACAACCTGAAGATACACTGCGCCAACTTCCAATAACTACGTCGAACAGCATGTGGCTTATCTGGTCTTCTCAGATTTTCATCTTTTATTTCTTTGGAATAACTGCAAGCCATCTGCCTTCCTCATGCAGGAGCATCTGAAGAACTTCCGGTTCCTTGGCGTTAGCTGCTGTCACGGTCCAGATGACTGAGCAGTATTGTACTGGATAAAAGTCTGAAACCCTGTGCCCTCTTAGCCCTTGGACGCAAATGCTCACATTACATTATTTATTGAATTTCTCAGCCAAATAGTATTCTGCTCTGTAAAATCTACATGAGTGAAACCTGCCAACCTAATACGAGCTCCATAGTCCTGGAATAAACTTATTTCACCAAAACAAACAAAGTGACTTGACCTGGGAAGGTTATTTTCTACTGCATAATGAGCGAAGACGGAGAGTAATCCAGGTCTAATTACTTTCTCCGGCTGAACATTTCGGCTGAACCCCCACAAACCTCTTAATTAGCCCCTCCTCCCTCTCAGGGTTCCAGAGAGGGGACCAGACTGTGTCTGCCAGCCTCCTTGGCTCTCTTTGTTCCCCATGATGATGGACAGTTGTGCTGAATGCTTCAGCCCCCATCTCACTGCTGGCTCGACCCCTAGAGACTGGAGCCCAAGCCCCATGACCTGAAGCCATGGTAGATCAGCAAATAGCACGAGCAATGGGCAGACTTGTAACAAGACACCCTTCATTCCATCTGTGAAGCTGCCTGCTGAGATCCTGAGGATAAATAGTAGCCTAACCTCTAGAGTGACAGTCAACTTGTTATAATAACAACTAGAAGCCTGCCTTTAGTATAAGAACAGACACATCTATAAGCAGCTGTTTCAAACCACAGGTCTTCATTAGCATTAACATCAAACCACACGTCTTCATTAGTATTAGCATCAGACCACAGTTCTTCATTAGCCTTAGCATCAAACCACGAGTCTTTATTAGCGTCAGACCACAGTTCTTCATTAGCATTAGCATCAAACTACAGGTCCCCATTAGTGTCGCTGTGCTAAATGGCTCCTTCTTCCTACTGCACCGAGCCACATGCTCTTACTCCTGGCACATCCCCAACAATAAATTTGTAAATGTATAAATCTACGGAGTGACGTACAACTTTAACAACAGCGTACTTTGTGCAAAGGGACAAGCTAAAGCGGCACACTAAGTAGTGTACCATTAAAAATTGATGCTTTTATACGGGCGAACGTTGGGGGGTGCTGTGTAGCCGAATTTCCATGGCAACTGAGCTCCCCTGAGCAGCGTGCCTGTCACAGCAAATCAGACCGTGCCGAATTTGGCTGGTCAGCCAGCCCCCCCCCCCCCCCTGCATTGCTCCCGAAACACTCTTTACCTCCCTGGCGGAGAAGTTTCCCGCACTGGTGGCATAGATGCGGAATAATGACACACGTTTCAGCGTCCAGATGATATTCATTAATGATGAGAAAGGGACCCCGCATTCTGGATGAGAAAGGAGCAGAAATATCGATTTACGTCCAGCGGCTCTCAGAGAGGCCGCCGCCTGTCACGTAAACGGCACGGCGCAGACCTGACGGCGGCATATTCCTGATTGTTGGGGGCTGGGGGTGGGGTGCAGTGATGGGGGTGTCCAGGGCTTTGAGGAGCAATAGACTGCGGCAGCTTGATTATCCATCACCGAACTCTGCCGGCATCGAAAGTCCGGCGACGGGGGCCTCATCCAAAGGGAGGGCTGGAAATCTGTGCCAACTCGGCCCCCAGGATTCTGAAGCCCGCGTACCTACCCTCCCCTTCAAATCCAAAACAAAAAACCGCAGGCTCCAGGCTCGCCCCCCAAAAGCCCTTACCTCTGCCCACCACGTCTGCCAGCCGGCAGCTGATGAGCGATGCGGCCTCAGACAGCCAGGAGAGCATGAGCCTATGATGGGGTTAGCTCTCCTGGAAAACCAGTGACGTGGGACTGGACCTGTTTGTGTTCTATCACTGTTTGACATTTGATACAGATGCTAGTGAGTATCGACCCATAGTTTGCAGGAGACCCGCAGAAGTCGGTTTACGTCTTTCTGCTGAGACAAACACTCTCATTTATATACACGATACAAAAAGTCCGTCACGTGTAAGCTACTGTGAAATAAAGACTGGTCATGGTACTATTGGTACATGGCACTATATTTGCACATACGATCGCGCAAACACACATATGCACACACCAAGGACTGACACAGTGCAATGGTTTTTCAGTGATCTAATACTGTAATTTCTGCTGTTGTCAAACATTCAGTTCCTTCTGCTATTTGCTTTTAATCACTCAATTTGTGCTGCCACTATACATCTGTAAATGTCCAGTTTTGTATATATGCATTACATATACATATAAGTAGTATAGGTTACAGGTCACACTGCATTTTCTCGTCTTTTATTGTCCACCTTGCTGCTGTAATAATGCCCGTTTCCTGTGGAATTAATAAAGGTTATATTATCTTGTCTTACAATACGTGTCTCTCTTAGATATGGGATTCTCTCCTAGAAAGGCACCGACACAAGACCAGGACATCTGAGACAGTGGGTACCATGAAACATGGCCCAGTCCAACCAACTAAAGTCAAATAATCTGTCTGTAGCTAATTGTCTACTTATTTAGAGAAGCCAGTATTCATATACACCTGTAACCGAGAACTAGCCAATTTTTCCCTGAAAAAAATAAGACAACACTGTTTCCCAACTCAGTCCTCAGGGACTCCCCAGATGGGCCATATTTTTGCTCCCTCGCAGCATTCCTGCCATCCAGTTCACATTTTTTCTCCCATTCAGCTCCTAAGAAGCAACAACGTGGACTGTCTGTGGGTCCCCAGGGACTGGACTGGGAGACACTGGTTTATGTGTTTACATGCTTCTCCCAGGAACTGTCTGCGAATATGTTATATAACGAAATGCTGTTATATTTACAGTGAAAGACAGCGTCCTCTCTGTATCTTCTGACATAAAAAAAATTCTCCATGCTACGAAAAAGTAAAGAGCAGCAGAAATGACTGCCAGACACTGTCTAGGAACTGCATCAAACAGCAAAAAATGACATACGACACAAAGAGGTCTGTTTTTGTTATAAAAACAAAATGAGCGGTATCCAGCACAGATTCCTACCAGAGAAAACAAAACAGAAACAGAAAAAAAATCTACAATGAGCCAATTTTTATGGAAATCCCTCTTTCAGTACTCAAATGCTCCCAAAAGCCCATTTACACGATTGGATTCATGCTCGCCGCAGAAACGTTCACCGTCCTCAGAAAGACCTCGGCTGACATAATCGAGCTCAGGGATTATAAGTTATGCGGAACATTAAAAGTACATTAGGCATTAGAAGGCATTAAAAGTGAATGATTTGTTTTGCCGTGTCATGTGGGTGATTCCCTTAGAAATATCTGGAGCCCTGGGGAAAGTCATATTCCTTTTAAAATAAGAGTACTGGGTTCAGAGGGACCTTGGGAGCACAGTTCATTCCATACCAAGGAAACTGAGGAGGATCAAAAAGCTTATCTGTTTTTTTCGATGAAAATGAAGATTTTCACGTCACGTCATTGTACATAGGTACGAACGATGACGACAAAAAGTTACATGAAATGCAGTCAATAAAAAAACATTTCTATATACAGTTGCAGTCAAAGGTTTGGACACGCCAAGCTGCATAGAAAGGAGAGTGATAGAGTGTCATGTCACCTGACTTGGCCACCTGATCTAAGCACAGCAGAAATGCTTTTTGGAGGAGTTTGGAAGACAAGACAGAGGAGGAAAAGCAGCCGATCGGTGTTCAGCATATGTGGGACCTCCCTCAGGCCTCCTCCTTAAACTGGCGTAGAGGAGAAAGCAGGGCTGAACAGTCTCTGGGGCAATTGGGGTTAAGAGCCTTGCTGAAGGGTCCAATGGTGGGATCACTCTGCCGAACCAGGGATATGAACCAACAACCTACAAAGTCCCAACCTACAAAGCTGCCCGCCCCCAAGAAATTTTTTAAAATACTTTTTTGGTTGATGCATAATTCCATGTGATATTTTATAGTTTTGATATCTTTATAATTATTGTAGAGAAAAGTCAAATAAACATTTCTATGGGTAGGTGTGTCCAAACTTCTGACTGGTTCTGTATAACAGCATAAGTAAATATAGCCCCTATAATTCCTGGCTGACACCGGTTTGCACTGTATGAAAATCACAGCCTCGGTGACAGGGAGATACACGTAAGCAGCATGTATTGAAATCAAACAAACACTCCCGTTCTCCTGAGCTGGGGGCTGCCTTTGTTTACTCTGTCATGTTCCGGAAGAGATCTGTAGAAGTCGCCTGACGCTTTTCTGCTGAGCCAAACACTTTCATTCATGTTGAGCAAGAAAGACTTTCAGATGCAAGCTACTGTAAAATGAAGATTAAACACGGTACTACAGATATGTGTCCTCCTTAGACAGAAGAACGCGGGGGGACAGTGAACACAGGGTGAGAATATTCTAGAAACCGGAGAAATGAATTGTTCATGGCAAGCAGGACTAACCGCTGATGATTTAAGGCTGCTGGATCCTTTAACAGCTTTTGACGCCCGGGGTTCTCCGGAAACTGCACGCGTAGGGCCGCTAGAATTCCGGGCTGAGCCGTCTCAAGGTCACTTGACTGCGTGAGCCAAGGAGACATGGGGAGCGGGATTCAGTGGGAAGATGCGCGACTCTGTGGCTGCCGACGCAGCCTCCTCCCTCCTCCCTCCTCCCTCTGGACTTTCCGGTGCCGGGACGTTGGCGTCTGGATGGCATCTGATTTCGGAGACCCCTGACCCCGGAACACCGACGGTGGCTACGATAAACATATGTCATCCACCACCCTTTGGGTCCCACTGATGTCCTTAATGATGTCATAAATCATGTAGAGAAACGACTGCAAAGTACTAAGGAGCCGATTCCACTTTAAAATCTAAGACAGAGGGGTCTGAGTAACGCAATGTTGGCTACCACTCACTCTCTTAAAGAGAGCACGCACACACACACACACACACACCTGCACACTCCATTACAGCAAAGTACATCTTTATCATTATTCTTTCATTACGGCTCCCATTCTAAAATAAAATATTGTTCATAGTGCTTAATGGACTGAAATTTCATTTCCACTTCGGAAAGCAGACAGACATACAAAATCCAATATATGCTAGAAGTCTTTCTTTGGCTTTCAACCCTAATAATTCACAAAAAAAGACAAACAAAACAGAATGAAATCACTGGCATATAAATCAATAGCATGCAATTTACAGTTGTATTTTGTAATTATTGATCATCTGTCAAAGAGTGCAACACTGGCCCTGCTCAGAAATGATTTTCCTAAGAACTTTTACAGTTCCAAAATAACCAGTAATTCCCGGTCAATATTAAAACTCAGCTCATGTATTTCATGTTGCCCGGCTTTAATATACTTTATGTGCAGCTTACATTTCACCTTCCACCCCTAATGAGGGGAACATGACGACCACAGAAAGTGCCGTACCATATACAACCGACAATTTGTGAAAAGTGGGATTAGAACCAAGCAGGGCATCCACCCATGTAACACCCGATGTCAGCCGTGCAGATAAGTATTGTGGGAAATGGATTTGAACCCAGCCTGCTGTCAGATTCAATCGCCCACCCATAGAAAGCAAAGTGAGATGGGACAAACCGCAATAGAGACAGGCGTGAAAAGGGTGGCCAGGGGGCCCTGGTTTACCCACAACTGTCAGAGGCAAACAGACCATAATGAGAAAATCTTCTACTGAGAACCATCCCGAGAGATGGTGAAGCTGTACTTCACCCTGACCTGAGTGGGATAACGGGCCCCGGCTCCTCACCCCTCAGAAGCAGACCTACAAAAATAATCCAAGCATCTGTATCACAGCCGGGCCTCCTGGCTGTGCAGCACAGCACAATAGTGGCGTGTGAGACGGCTGCAGAGCGCAGGACGGCCCTTGTGACAAGAAGCCCTAAAAGCAAATGCTCGCCAGCAGCCATGCAAATAAACAGGGCAGCCAGCAAAACAGCGTCCTGCTTGCACAGCCAGAACAGCTTTTTTCGTATAGAACTAAGTGTGCTTCGTCCAAAAAACATTTTTTATTTATTTTGTTTGATTGTTGCTGTTTTTTTTTTGGAGAACCCTATTTTTTTTATAACTCTACAGGTACATGAATAAGCCACAAGATTTAAAGAGACAAGTGCCTGCTCCAGTGTAACAAAGTTGCATTTATAGATGTAATATACAGACATAAGTGTACTCTGTCCATACAGCAGATACGTGGATATTGTAGTAGATATAAAGAGACATGTGCCTCCCCATATACATAAAGTGGCATTTATACAGACATAAAAAAATACTCTGTACTCTTTGCACCATGGATATGTGAATATGCTCCCAGATTTGAAGAGACACACACACACATAAAAATACTGTTTGTAAAAAAAAAACACACGTGATTTAAAGAGACGTACATCTCCACCGGTAAAATAAAGATATATAGAAATAAAAATACTTTATTTATACACCAGATATGTAGATAACTTACCATATTTTATGAGACATCAGGCCTCTCCAATATAATAAGATGACTTTTACAAATACAGAACAGAGGGTATCCCTGGGGACCCCCCCACCCCACACACACATACACGCACACACACACGCGCGCGCTCAAAATATGTGGTGATGGAATTTGGTTCACGGAAAAATGATGACCCCCGATACAATCACACATTGATGCACCAGTATGAAAATCCACAGGAAGACAAGCTAAAACAGCCAATGGGATTTTTTTCTTCTAGGTTGCTATGGGGACAATAACTGGTACAGATACAGGGAAGCCGTCGTACGCTAGCGGGTCCTGGCTAACCCAGGTGGGTCTCCAATCCTAGGCACTGTATGCGGTCTCCTGGAACGACTGGAGGCTCCACGTCACGAGGGGAAAACGGTCTCCTGGCCAAGATGCTTGCTGTACCCTGGATGAGCATTTTTCCGCTTATCCCACCATATCCCGTATCTCGTGTCTAATCCTCTTACGTAAAACCTTGAGAGGCCCTTTGATGTTACCTGTTTATGCGTGTGCTTTTACCCCATCACTCACATGGAGGTATAACTCAGCAAGCCTCTCCCGGCCCGAGCTGCAAAACAACCATTGTGGCACTTCTGGTTCTCTCCGCCAGAAACAGGCTGGGGCTAAAGGTCAAGCCCCTCTTTAACGCCCAGCTTCCGACAAATAGGACGTCCCCACACCCAGCCACCGTAACCGACACATGTGTGCATGACTAAATCGTAACAAGTTGCTACCTTTGAATTGACATCCCAAGATGCACATGGCCAGACAGATGCCCTTCATATCACTGCAGTGCCACCAACATACGATTTTGACTCGACACGACGAGCTTACATCAAGGACGTAGGTAACGTTATACATTTCACTGATTTTTGAATATTTCCGTTCAGAAACATAAAATGTAAGCGTCAAGTAGCCAAATATACACTCACCTAAAGGATTATTAGGAACACCCATTCAATTTTTCATTAATGCAATTATCTAATCAACCAATAACATGGCAGTTGCTTCAATGCATTTAGGGGTGTGGTCCTGGTCAAGACAATCT
>JABFEA020000054.1:3152923-3164167 GCA_019775915.2 Cyphomyrus plagiostoma
GTCGTCTCTACATCCCCTCGCTCTGCCGTCATCTCTACATCCCCTCGCTCTGCCGTCGTCTCTACATCCCCTCGCTCTGCCGTCATCTCTACATCCCCTCGCTCTGCCGTCGTCTCTACATCCCCTCGCTCCCTCGACTTCCTTCTCCTGCTCTGTAGCTGAAAACTGCACCGCGGCCAAAAAGAGAAACCTGGACAACTGGACCTCTTATGTATCTAAAGGAAACAGTGACAGTGTTTTGATTGGACGTGAGCCTTTTCCACGAGGACCTGCTTCTTCTTTTTTTCCACCACTAGTTTAAACAAAAGGCCAGAGAGAACAACAAGACCTGATCCCGTGGTTCTTAGCCCATCAGCTGAGAGCCAGACAAGCGCCTCATGAAGCTCGAACACTTCCTTTTCCTGCCTCAGCGTTGAGTGGCGCACAGTTACCAAAACAAAGATGAAGCGCAGGAGAGAGACGGGATATACTGGCGCGTCGTCGCGACGTGAAACAAGCCTCTCGACGCGGCGCAACGCAAATAACTCAAGCGACCGCAGATCGAGAAAACGCATAGCCTCATTTTAATTGTCCTTCGTATTCCTGAGGATAGAATGATGCAGCAACAACAAATAATTAAAAACACAATCAACTATCAAAGTGTCCCGTGGACTTCGGATGTGGTTTGTCATTTGTCTCTACTGCTGCTCCCCTTTTATCCAGACCTTTTCATAGACTAATAAAACATGGAAGGATGATCAAAAAGTTTCTCACACGGGGCTATTTACACTAATTCACGGTGAGTAATTTGACTTGACACCAACCGGGATCTCGGGGCCTGCTTCTACAAAGAAGTAGATCCCATAGCTAGAAAAAGCCAACAATCATTATGTTAAATGCGAGCAGCCTCTTTGAAACCATAACACCCCCATGTACCGACGGCACAAAAGTCATTATTAGCATGAGAGAGTTTTATTCTCCGTGGTCAGGCTTGATCAGTGATCCCGTCGCAATGCCGCATGACGTAGGATTATCTGTCTGGGAACCCTAGACGCTCTTAAACTTTGCTTTTCTTTTGTAGATCTGGGCACCCATCAGTCGGCTGTGTCCACGGACTCAATGCTTCATTCGACTCAATGGTTCATTCAACGGTTATCAACCCACTGGCCCATCTTCAAGTAACAGGCCAGCTTTGTTAGGCACTACGTCCAGGACCACAGTTCTAGCACAAACCTCCGTTTTTGCCCGCTCACTCTTTCCATTACTGCTTCAAAGATGCTTATTGAATAGATAACAGTCAGCGTCTTTGATCATAATATGAATAAAAAATAACTAAGTGTGTTTTACTTCCATCCATCCATCCATTTTCCAAACCGCTTATCCTATATGATGAAAGTACTTAAAATCATTCAAACGAGGCCCAGAAACCTGAGTATCCACTGCCCCAGTGCATTCAAGGAAAATTAGCAGGGAGTGCCACCAGCTGCTATGATGAAGACTGTGTCAGGGATTGTGCAAGATGTTATTCCAGGATTATTGACAAATCACTGATGAAGACTGGGCTTCTCGCAAGTCACATCTTCATGCTTGAAGTCAGGCCTGATATAAGGCTGCATTTCAAACCAAGTCATCCACCTTTTTCTCTTATCGCAATCATGCCCCCCTTTCCAACCTTTAACTCACTGGGCCTACATGAGAACATCTCTGGCAGGGATAGCGAACAGACCCATTGGACACAGGGACCTGGCACTAAACTAATTGGTATATTGGGGATATCTGCTAGCGTTTTCTGGACTTGATGGGTTCCAGCAAATGTAAGCTCCCAAAGAAAGGGGCTGGATCCATGAGCAAAAAATAAACCAGGTTGAGTCCTGTGCAGTGGGGGCAAGAAAGAAGCCAAAGCATGCAAGCTGTGGTCATGGGACCAGCATCAAAACCTTGTTCTGGGCTACTGCGGGCCAATGCAAAACAGAACAAACCACGTTACACATGCAGGAACGAGGTGCAGGAGAACTGAATTAACCCTGGTAAATGTGGTTACCGCCCCCCCACTTGCCCCCAGAGCTGGACAGAAAACACACCAAACCGCCCCCCCCCCAAAGCTTTCCTCGATGAGACAATAAAAATGACCAAAAATCACTCTCCAGGAGAACTGGATGGAACATGGATAGATGAATGAATGTATATCTACCAGACTCTGAGCTGCTGAATAACCATCCAATCTACTGGCACCGAGGAAAAATCAAAATACTTAACAAAATGTTGCTCTTGCAAACAAAATCAACACTTGTATTTACAACCTATTTACACATTTCCCCCTCCAAAAAAAAACAGTGTCTCAGGCTGAGATTAAAAAGCACGTGTCCTTCACAGTCGCAGTCGTCCGGCTGTCCCCTGGGCACCGTGCGCTGAATCACGCCCCGCACGTTCATTGTGTAATCCGCCGCAAAGCTGCTCAGCCTCCGACGGCCTAAACGAAGGGGAGGCGATCTGGCGAGTGGCTCCGTTAAACGGGCGGCGACAGAATGGAACAAGACGAACGCGAAGAGAGCCCTTCCTTCCACAGGAGTGCGGCGTTACATGGAGAGACGCACAGCGGCGCTTGCCGAGGACTCCGTCGAGTCTCCTTCTTAGCTAATTAGCAGGCACTGGCCCGCCCACGTAAACGAGCGAAACATCGTAATTAAGAGCCATGGTGGGAGCCTGAATCACGCATCATACTCCACTCAGAGCCGCATTCCAGCAGGAGTAATTGCTTTCTGTATTTGATGGCTGCTTTTAGGACTTTTGTGTGCCTCTCTTTAGTGAGGCTAGGCAGCGATTAAGCGATAAAACGACGAGAGGCGCCGTCAGCCTCGTCGCAATTAGTCGACATTTTTAATTTCCCACCATATGCAGCACCTATGTGGCAGGTAGAGGCAGATTTCAAATTAATTAGCGAGCATCAGCTTTGTGCGTGCGGAACACCCGACAGGCCAGCATTCAAACCACTTCCTGCTTTGGCGGGTCCCATTAAACATCCAAGTTTTCCGACACCGTGAAAGAAGTGAGCGCGTGATCCTGGCTTCTGTGAACTCCGCTCTCCACAGCAGGTGAGGATGATCATTCCCGGAGAGTCAATGACAAAAATCTGCCACCCTCCCAAAATACTTTAAGCTCCAGACGCCACTGCACCATATTACATTCCGGGGGAAATACATATTTTTTATTATCAGCAAGAAAATTCAAAACCGCCGTGTAGATTTATTCCATATAAAATCACTTATTACCGGGAACACATTCAGAAACCTGTCAAGTATTAATTGGAATTCCATCACTGAATTGTAGAGCAACATGATAAATCTGTATGATTTGAATAATACGCGGGAAGCCGCAGTTTCATTTCCGCTCGCCGTCTCGAAATCCTGTTACTGAAAGTTCCAAATAAACTATCGACTTTCAAACAGTCCTGTACAAAAAAAGTTACCAATGAGAAGGAGCAAGTTGTACAGAGTACAATACAGAACCATATCATTTATTTTGTATTGCTTGCGAATGAATTTTACTAAGATGCGTAAAACAAACAAAATAAAAAGGATGGTTAGCTTCCAATATGATGAATTTTAGCAATAAATATGGATGACTTTTTTTTCCACTACAGCTATTTAGCTTATAATTCCTGTCAAAGGTACAACAGCAGGATCCAATCTATTGAACTGATAGCACTGTTGGGCTGAGATTAAACCTCTGCATATTACCGGCAGCCAGCATTCTCAGAAAGCTAATCTCCGCGGGCAGAGACAGCTGTAGAAGGGTGCCAGGGACCTGGACTTAAATGTGGCTCCATTTCAGTCTGGAGATGAGCTGTACATGAAGCCAAGGAGCAGCGAGGTGCTGGCTTTCCAAATCACTTCCAGCCACAGCAAAATTAAAACTAAGGCGGGATTTCTTACAAGGAACAAGTCGACAAGCTGGAATCCCAACATCTAGCTAATTATTAATCCAATGAATAAATTGGGATCATATATATTTTGTTACATTAGCAAACATGAGATAAGTACAGCTAACTCAATAGATTAATAAGGTTAAACAATTGGTGTGATTGAAGTAGACGGGAATAGCAGAAGCTGAAGGCAGATCAGTCATTGGTCAGCCAGTGTGCAGTAATGTACGATGTGTAATGTGCTCATTCACTGTTCACAGATCAGCCAAATATACAATTGCCTCAGGAATAATAATAAAAAAAATCAAAAACCAAAAGGTGATGAAGAGAAACCTATATAATTCATCAAGTTGCCATATCCCTTTCATAGATGTATACAAATAAAAATTTTAATCGATTGGTTTACGTTCGATACAGGAAGCCTATTTTGCTTGGCCAACACAAAGGGGCCTGGTTTTTAATGCTGTACAGGTAGAACTGTCTCCTGGGTGAAAGGAGACGAAAAGTAAAAGGCACACACCGAAAATGAACATGTACAGAAATAACTGTACGTACGTCCTTAGCCTCGCAGGTATCGATCACTTCCCAGGCAAAGCAATTCACTAGCAAACAGAAATTATGCGGATCACACTGGAAGCACACTGTGCAACTGGAAGTGATGGCACTGTACCCTCCATATATGCAACCGAACCTTCTTGATGGGTTTGGGCTGCACGGTCAGCATTCAGTTTCCAGCCATGACACACGGTGCAGCCTAACTGCAAAGCAGTGGCAGAGCTTTCCACACAGAAAAGGCAGACATTTTCCAAGGCGAACATGCTTGCCAGGAAAATTGGTGCAAAATGTTGTTGGTATAATTCATTTTATTTGGGCAGCATATATCATCCGTTTATTTTTTATTTGTTTTTTTTTTATCTGTTAAATTCCCAGAAATGGTCAGAAACATTTAAGATACTCTGAAAATACCCTGAATTAGGGCCCCAGGAGGACAAAAAAATAGGTACTATAAATATAGAATATGAAGAGTTCATGACATATGGAAACAGATTCACCGACATTACCTGGGTCTGAGCGTGATTCAAAATGACATTTATAAGGTTTCAAAATTTCAGGATATCCTTTTTTCTTAGTATTATTGTCAGATGTATATAGAACAACGGATTTCTTAGTTGAATGCTTCCTACTCACCACAGTACCAAACAGAAAATGAGCACGACAGGGGACAATAAATAGCAAAGAACTGCATGATGCTGTGATCCATAACCAAAGAACGCTTCTTCAAATTAAATATTATTTCATGGTGTTTTACTTATCAAAAATCTTTGATCGTCTCTGTTTTTTCTTCGTAAGTGTACTTTAACAAACAGAATACCAATTGCAATAAAAGCATCGTTAGATCATGGTATCTGGATGAAAACTGACTTTAAGAACATCACCATGACACAATTCTTCTTCAAATCACGGCTTGCAAACGTGATATCTATTATGGGCATTTCGACAATGTTCTGCTGAGTCGTGTTCGATCCTGATAGGAGCTAATTAAACTCCGTCTGCAGGCCCCCCCCATTAACGCCGGCTCTTGAAGTTGCTATCAGATGGCGGATGAGCATTTAGCTTGTTTCCACCTCTGAATTACAACCTTGATGTAGTCCTTCGCACACACGGATCATTACGGGCGATTTCAGATTAAATCGAACGTCAGGCTGGCTGAGAAAAGGCGAGAAGATCACAGCCTGGGGATGTGAGCGGAGACACTGACATGCAGAGAGGGAGGAGTTGAGCCCAATGGAAGATAAGCACAGCCGTGGAAAAAAAAAAACAGCCATTTCCTCAGTATTGAAGGAGTCGGACGGCAAAGCAATCGTCTGTGCTTTCAGAAAGGCGGGTCCAGCTAATATCAAAAAACAGGTTGCTGGCATCAAAGAAAACTGGGGGAAAAATGATGAAATGAGATACCACATCTATTCTGTGTGTGACCCCTCTCCAAAAAATGTGTACGTGGTAGAGTGTAAATATATAAGCAAAATAATATGCACCCAACAAAATTTTAGCCCCTCAAGACAAGTAAGGTTAAGGCAAAGGCCATGGAAGATCTATCTTCCCACCTAAATCACAGTTACTTAATTTAAATATATTTCCAAATCTTTCATCCATTTAACTTCACATGAGCAGCAGTCTGATTTAGTAAAACAATGTGAATGCGACGTATCAAACGAATAAGCAGGGTTGATATTGGAAAATGCATTACGGAATACAGAAGGTAGCATTTTATTTAAAAGACACTGTGTGAGTTATAGCAATTTTTTGGGTAGTTGATTAACAGGAAGAAAAACAATTATGCAAATCTTATAAAGAAAAAATATCCCCTGTCATCGTTGTTACTTTTCAGTATTAGTGTTTAATTCATCTCTTTACCTTGTGCTTATCATTGAGTTCAATTCCACTATACAATCTTATTTGTATGAAAAATTTTGGTGACACAACAGGACCCAATCGAGTAAATTCTAGCTGATGCACTACACACTTTGGCTCTAACTGCAAATTGATAATTAACACAATTCCAGGGTCAATATAACATTACTTATGCAAGAAACTATGGAGCAGATTATATATAGACAGTCATATCAATAAGTCTTGAAAAGTTCATTGTTCCACTGGGTGAATCTTGCTCATTGAATCAATTATCTAGGTGTGTTCAAAATCAATGGAGTTCTCATTGGTTAGCAGCCAGATGCTAACAGGCCTTTTGCCAATAACATAAACAACAATCCGTGAAGTGGGTTAGTTTTTCTTTTAGTATTACGCGCATGGCTAGAAACATACAATTAATGCCTAAAATTTCAGATGGGAAAATATAAAAAGATACAATTTTACAGTCCACCAGTTTCATATTACAGTTAACAGCTGTAAAATATTAAATAGTACAAACAATATTTTGCTCAAAGCTGAAAGATTCCTACTTATGGTTTCAAAGGAACCCATTTGGAATTCATCCAAAAACATTGTTAAACAGTCCAAATTTCTTTGTGCCAAAACTGGAAATTGAGCTGCATCAGTACATCCCTCAATTAATAAAAAAGTTTTACTCATTTCATCTGTGAGTGTTTAATTTTCTCACAGTCAGAACACTTTGTCAACGTAGTCACTTACAAAACACTTACAAGACATTTACAAACCTCAATTGTCTGTAAAGGAGAGGTTAAACAAAAATGAAAAGTTCTAATGACATTCTCGTCAATAAACTTCAAATGGTCCAGAGCCAAAACTATTCAATACAAATGTCTAACTTTTCTCCTTTGTGTACCTGTAAAATCGAATAAATACATTCATTTCTTCATTACAATCGCGCTAACTATGGCGTATATTCTCAAGAAGCAATTGCAACATTAATTAAATGATGTTTAACTGGTCTTACAACGGCCATCATCTTCAAAACTGAGTCGTAAAACGTACAGGAGAGCTGGGGGCAAATCCCATAATACGGCCCTTATTCCATTCATTTGGCAGCGCACAAAGCCCCCTAGCGGCGGAGACAGTTTAACAAGCAGGGCGCTGGGTGTCTGCAAGCAGCCGAGCGCTAGTCTGCCCAGTGCGATTTTCTACACACAGCGATCACTATACTTCCATGTTGAAATGCAATGTCGACAACCAAAAGTCAACCACAAGAAGACGGGCAAGTGATTAGTCTCCTCGTTGATAATGCCAAGGGAATAGGAGAGCGGCACATCTCGAAAGGTAGATGTAGCCCAACTCGATGCTGTATTAATCCGAAGGTGCGTGAAGCTGTCGGCGATTTCTGACAGGGGATGTACCAGGCACTTCGCAAAGAAGCGCTGCCGACCACGTACACCCACAAAAAGGCAATTTCTGGCCACTATAATAATAGTAACAACAACAACAACAACAACAATAATAATAATAATAATAATAATAATGGCCAGAAGTTGCACAAATAGCAATCTCTTGTCTCTTGTCGCGCTATAAAATATATTTGTAAAATACTGAATATGAATTTTAAACTTCTAAGAACATTCAGAGGAACGTTTCCCTTCTCCAGAAATTATCCCAAATAGTTCGTCGGCTTGTCGTGATTAAATCTCGTTTAGACCTTATTAATATACATTAAACTTACGCGCCCACCTTTGATTTCTGTTTGTAAATCACAGTCGCTTTTTTGTTGAAAAAGGCTCGATATTTCGTTCCGAAATACCGCTCTCATATACAGCATAAATATGCAAGCATGGCATGAACATGTCTATTGCAATATTATACGTGCAATGTTAGACATGTTTATTATGACCATTTATTGGGATTACAGAAATATGCATACGCAGGAAGGCTATGCTGCTGAAAGTAGAAGCCCGGCTATAGTACAGCTCTGTATATCCGTAAAAGAGCCATTCACAATTCATGGTAATTTACTGCGAAGATTACAAGTTAAAGTAGATCGCGACAAATAAACACATTCCCGCGATGTAGTTCATGCACTGGATAAGTACATGTATTAAATTAGGAAGCCGGTAGCATCAATAACGGCAAAAGTAATATTCAGACAATATAAGCACAAGTATAAAAATAACATTTTTCAAGACATTTTCAAAGCTATGGAGCGTAACTCTCTCGTAATGTCGGGCACGGATATGTGCAAGAAGATCTCAGTTTCTACCTTTTCACCATCATTTAGTTTATTCTCCTGTTATCTGCTTGCGATCAGACTTACCTTAACATCATTCTTGGGATTGCGGAGTACTTTAACCTCGGTCGTTCCCGATGTAGAGTAGAGCCGTTAGTTACATCCAAGATTCACTTACGGCATTAATCCACAATCTAAGCACATGTGTTTCTTTTTCCTATTCGGATCTTCCACTTAGCGCTTTTCGCGCTGTTTCTCTTTATCTCTTTTCTGCAAGGCGCTGCTTTAAGTCTTCATGGGTGAGCAGATGCATGTGAGGATCTGGAGGCGCAGGCTGCTCGTACCTACGGCACTCAGGGCGCTGTGTCGCCTCATACCCCGCTGCTGTGAAAGTATGTAGTTTGAGGCGCTGCACAGCATAAACGCGGTGAGAGTGGCTCACACAGTGTATGCAAAGGGGCAGAAATAGGAAGAGGGATTGGGGGGGGGGGTTACGTCACCACCCGGGATCAACTCGCTCCTCGAGATCCACTCCCCCGACCAGCGAAGGAATCTGTCATGCGAGAGATCGAACGATGATCGGACGTCAGGAAAGCAACTTAAACGCAACTCCAGGTATCGACTGTAAATCGGGGTGTCCCCTGCCCCTAAATCATATGAAATCGTTGTAAAATAAAAATGCCTCAAATGAGCGGAATGGCAAATGGCACAACGACTGAAAGAAGCGCACTGAGACAAAAAATGTTTACGGATACACACGCATCGCGTAGATTTAACAGGATGCGACATTAAGGATAAACAGAAAACTAATGAATTTGTCATTTTATTTCTGTCGGTTAACATATGATTCCTTAAATATCGTGTTTAGAAGGACAGAATGAGCTCGGAAGCAAAAACATCTATTTATTGAGCTGAAATTAACTCCATGGATAACTTGAGGATGATGATTATTACGTACCTATAATAATAATAATAGTAAGAATAATAGTAAAAATATTAATTAACATGCGACTGCAGGACTTAAATGAGGAAGCGTCCTGGACGCAGAGAAGAGGCTGCATGTGTTAAAGAACAGGACAAAATTACGTGGAATCCTTGCACTGCATAATCTACCAAATATACCGCCGGAGGCACTTCTTTCTGTGCAAATAAAGACGGAGTTTAATCCAACCTCCAAGTTAATCAGTTTTCTGTGAGATATTGCAAATCATTTTAAGCACAACTTCCGGCTTACATATTTGATTTAATAACAACAAACAGTATGCGAAAACTGATAAGGAACGCTCTCAAACTTAAAATGAATAACAGAAAAATAAATCCCACGCTCTGCCAGAGAATAGCCCCCTTCCCTCACATTAAAGTCACACTTTTCCACTGACTATCCATGTGCCATGATGACTTGCTCCAAACACCCAGCTTCGGGTGACAACCTGGATGGCACGCCAGGCCATCACGGGGCACATACATGCACAGGACTGTACAGGACAGGCCAAGCTGGGGGGCAAAACCCCAGTCTCAGGGGTGCTGAACCACCTTTCATCTACTTTGCATAATTTAAAGGTAGCACGTTCAATTCTAAGGAATTCGTATAAGTGTGGAACATATGTAGTAAATACAGCTGTAAAGAATTTATAACAGACATTTTTTTTACTGTTTTAACGTCGCTGTTTTTGGTGTATTTATAAGAAAACCCATTTGAACCTAACATCCTTTCATTCCACCTTAAAAGAAAACAAAAAAAAAAACGTACATCCAATCGTCAGCTGGTTAAAAGAATAAAATAGGACGTCATTTATGAAAACAAATAATGCGGTTTAAAATGATGTGTTTCATCTGCACGTGCTTTATTGTGTTGTGTAAATGCTGCTGTGGGTTAATAGGGCATCGAGACTCACTACTCTGAAAGGTAAATGAGTTGCATCACTCATTTTTGAAAACATGCAACGATAACCACTTACTGAAGACGTCTCCTGGATCACGGCAGCCGGCAAACTTCATAATAATGAAATTAGTGTCAGGCTACAGTAGCTGTAACTGAAAACCTGCCTATTAACCCCCATTCTCCTCAGTGTCGCCATCGCATATGGGAACTGATCAAAACCTTCTAGCTGGACGGGAAGGGCCTTGGAATCACGTTATTTGGGCAGAATTTCTAGACAACAATTTCATATCTGGCGAATCCGCTGCTGTCCCATCCTGGGTGCCCCCCGGCCTTGTGCCCAATTCTGCCTGGGAAACCCGCCCCCCCACCCCCTTCCCCAAGATAAGCAGCTGAAAGATTGATAATATAGCTGGAAGGTGGGCCGATAAGAGAGGGCTTGTTATGGATCATAAAATCTATAGAAATCAAAAAAATAATGAAAGACGACTGCTTTCCAAAAGCAGCGAAGCTCATACATTTAATATTCCCCTTTTAATTTCCCTTTTGTGAACATCTAGGACGAAGGCCAGAACGCACAGCGCTTATCAATAATGGAGCTTGGATAACTGACAACGACCTTCATCAGAATGCTGATATCTCTGTTATGGGCTTTTACGCCGTAGCATGTGTTGGATATCTGCTTCAGTCTCTGGGATGTTCTGGTCGTCCATATCATTGCGAATGATCAAGCAGATAGCGTTTTTTTTTTGTACGTTTATACACATATATACAAAGATATATACAAAAAAAAAAAGAATATATATATATATATATGTATGTATGTATGTA
>JABFEA020000054.1:3167425-3191552 GCA_019775915.2 Cyphomyrus plagiostoma
ACACACACACACACACACACATCTAGAATCTTTGGGATTGAAAAAAGTAATTAAGTTAGCAACCCACTGCAATGTGAAACAACAATCTATTCTCAGATGTCATGAAAGGGGAAGATGAGGAGCTCGCGTGGTACAGTGTCTGACACCGATATCTTTGATATAACAATATGTTCTGCTGTATTTTATTATATTTAAGGATATTGAAGATGACACAACACCAAAGTTCTCTCTGCCCTCATGCTGCTGGTCAGGTGAACGATTATGCGTATGTTAAATAACGCGAAACGTTCCCATGACGTCTGTATTTATCATCAAAGGGATAAAAGATGGAAGCTTTTTTGTAGCTCGGGCTGAAAGTATATGATGAGTGCAAGTGGGACAAAATCCGATAAAAACCAAACAAGGATTGACGGAGTTCATGCAAATCACTACATAATCACTTTAACGTAATTTCTGAAACGTAGAAAAGGGACTAATCAGGCTGATTCCCCTGCGCCGACGTCAAAGGCAAACTCGGATGGGCCATTACGAAAAAAGAAAAGAAAAAAAAAACGTTTAGATTAAAAAAAGGATATTATCTCATTCTTCAGTACCTCCTTTCAGATTCAGGAAATTGCAATTTCAGATATTCAAGTGGCAGACACATCCTTGTTGCATTCATGTGAAGAGAGTTGGTAAACCACAGTGGAAATCTAATTTTGGCTGTTTGAGGAAGGATGAGAAAATGCTATCTACTTCACGGCTGGTTAGCGTTTAAAGGTGTCTTTCATTTCGGAGCGATGATGGTTTGCAGGACGGCGCAAGTTTCTGTCATGTGTTACCATTTTTAAGATCCTTCTTTTTTCCACCCCTTATAATTTTAGGGTTGCATATATACATTAAGTGGTTCTTAAAGTATTATAGCCAGTTTTCTGTCGGTTAAGTACCCTGGCGAGAGATACTATCCTCTTGAAACCCACGAAGATTGTTATTCCCATCAGGAGACACTTCCACACGGTTCCAGCTTCTGTACATTCGATACATTAGTTACACGACATAAACCGATCGGTGCTCCAAAGTTCTGTAAATATTGATAAACACTTCAAGTTGTAAGTATATCATGCTGAATCCAAATACACATCAGACAAATGACTTGGCATGGGATTGGGAGTAATTAATATGCGCCAAATGTCATATATATTTTATCCTTGGTTATGTTACCGTCTTACCCTTATGAAATATGGTAATTGCTCAAAAATTGCATTACGTAAAAATATGACATTTTCATTAGGTGTAAATTATTGCTATAAAGTTTCATGCAGTTTCAAAAAATATTCCGACTGCACAAATATTCTTTTAAAATCTCCCATATATTAGAGACGACAAACCAGAGCAGCCTTTCTTTGATATAACACTTTGAAATAATATTTTCATGCAAATTTACGACGCGCCATGGATTCCTGGCTGAACTAGCTCTCCGGAGGTGGTACAGGATCATTCTGCACACAAGGAACACCGTCTTAACGATTCAGGCCAGCCAGCAGCCCATGTTACATAACGTGAGTGCATGCAAATGAAACGATATTTGCAAATTGTGTACAAGCAGCAGTAGAGTCTAAAATGCGTGTTCTTAAAGCAGTATAAAAAATATGTTGCTTATTTGATCGATATCGCTCCCGTTTCTGTAGGTCCCTTTTTCTTTAATTGCCAGAGAAAACTTCCAGTTATCTCCTGAGACGGATTGCTCAGTTCCCATTGGCTCTCATTCCTGTCAATCTATTTGGCGGTCATGCAACGCCCACTGTCAGCGAATCCCAACCGCCAAAAGTGAAGGGACACAAACTCACTGGGATCTTGCTAAAATATCCAAATAGAATCTAGACATGGGTCTTTCACATGTGGCACATAATGTCTATAAATGATATGTAATGTCATGAAGGGGTTGAATAATTTTGAGGCTGTAGTAGTTATTAAAAGTGGCTTTTTGTGTTCAATGTGGAGAAACCATTTTAATATTAGTTGTGGTGAGCTATTTAAATGGTGATTATTTGATCTGTTTATTGAAAACAGCTGGGAGTGCCAATAAACCCAATTTGCAATGGAAGTCGAATAATATTGAGTGCAACTGTATTTCTGTGTTTAATCAATTTTATGTCAATTACTACCGCATGCAGATGGATTTGTATAAAATTTATTAATGTGTCTTCATTGTGCTTCTCACAAACATTCTTAATGCATTGTTCAATATTTTTTTGTGACATGGATTTAAAAAAAATACACAAAGTGGAATTAATCCATCAATACTGACTAAAAATTCCCAGAACAAAGATTGCTAAATAGGCCCATTTTACCGTTTTTTTGTGTTACTTTACCGATGCATCTCTATATCGGTCTTGAGAATAAATGATCCAAAGTCCAAATATTTTGTGTTGATTGGATGGTGTTCCGGAGGCCGACACTGAGCTGAGCTCCATAGTGCCAAACAGACAATATCTCAATCTGATCTGAAATCTGTCGTTTGTTACAAGCTTCCTCAGCAGAGCCCTGACCCAATCTTACTACGGCTCTCTGCCCTAGCAATTCAGACAGCTACCTAAGAGATTAGGGCACGCACTCAGGCTGAATGGATTCCCAGTTTGAAGTGTGAGAGATTGCTTGATTCCTTTGTGTTGATAAGGAACTCCAGTGCCAGGCCTAAGACCCAAGGCGCAGAGATTCTGGCTGAATGCAATGACAGGGCAATCCTGAGGCAGTCAATCTCCAATCACTCTACTGCCTTTAGGGTGGTAAATAAAATGAAATGGGAGGTGCAGTGACAGGAAGTGAGTGTTAGCTCTCACGGCCAGAGACGCCAGCAACATGTAATTTTTCAACAGGAAGTCCCCTTTCTATCAGGTTCTAGAAATACTGAAGAGAACAGAAGGTTTGACAAATACAAAATTATCTCAGAAGGAGACAAAATCAAGAAACAACATTTCTCAATTGGCTGGTGGTCCAGAAGCCCGTTTCCCATTTTTCAAATTGTCCATTCTGTGCGTAATGTTATACATATTATATACTTATTGATGATATTACAATGGTAGCAATGTGAGGATTCTTAGACAAACCAGAAGCCTGATCCTGAGTGGCTACATTATTTCAGCAAGACCGCTACACAAAGAGACAAACATAAAGATCAAATATAGCTTTCAGGAGAAGCACATGAATCTTCCAGTAGTTATTTACCGCTGAGAACGTCCCTGCTGAAAATGGATATTGATCAGACGTCCTCCTTTTAGATGTCTGGCCAACACTCAACAATTTACGTCCTTCATCCGATATTTTGCCCAATGCATGTTTACAGCTGCATGTTGACAGGAAATTGAATGTATGGTATGTTCTCCGTTTTACTGATTGCAGCTGTTGCCCGGGGGTGCATTGGCACTCAGTCCAAGCCGTTCCCCAGCCTTGTGCCCTGTGTTGCCTTAGGGCATAGACCACCGCCCCCATGACCTTATACTGGACAAGTGGGTAGAAGATGGAAGACCAATGGATTTAAGTTATTGACTTCTGATGGATTGGCGTCCAGTCCTCGGTGTAGTTTTGCCTTCTGGACTTTGCTTCTTGGGGCAGGCTCCTCAGGGACCCCCTGACCATCCACGTTTTCGCTCCCTCAGCTCCCAGCCAATCGACAACACCATATACCTGATATGTGTGTATGGGGTACTGGGAGAGAACAAAACAGTGGACTGTCTGGGGATCGTCTCGGACTGGGTTGGGAAGCACTGCTGTACGGAGCACACAGCTATAGGCAATGGATACCTTGCACACTTCTGTATGCTATGTAACAAATGATAATAGCTGTGAATGTAAACAAAACGTGAAGCGGTGACTCATAAACCCAAAAGCATGCCATCGATGACGTCACGAATATGGGAAGGGGGACAGAAATACTCATATGTTATCTCTGCAAACTCTCGTAATGCAGGTCCTACAAGTGAAGGAATATCAGAACAGACGTATTTAAATTAGTGTTAATAAAAACATACAGAGCTTCCGGGCCGTGGAGTGAGTGTCTTAAGCGCAGTTGGTGGTTCTGGTTTCCCGGGTTACTAAAAATACTTCAAATGCATTTGCATATGATATATGAATCTCTCCCTGCTAGATGTACTGGGGAGGCCTTTGCATTCTGTGCCCGCAGAGCCTGGAGTGACAGAGCAGCCCATCCATAGCCGGAGCGGAGGGACCTGACAGGTGGCAGAATGTGCTTATAATTAAGATGGCATCGTAAACAAAGCGAGCCGGGAGGCCGGCATGCTGACAGCGGAGTGCCTTTCAGCTCACGACGGGGTCAGGTACAGCTGTCCATCGAGAAGAGAGTCTGAACGAATGGCACCCTTCAGCCGCCATGAGAAGAAGCAAGAAGATCCAGCAACATTTGGTAGGTACGGAATGTAAGACAATCTTAAGCGGGACACGACCGTTTGAAGAACCATCACGGCACTGACTGTGGAGTTCCTACGTAGGCAACGTCTTTATCAACTCTGAATATCGACTCTGAACATGCATGTTTCTCCCCATCCTCCTTGGCGCATTTCCCCAAGTTCGCGCGAGTTGCTCTGCGAATGCGCATGGGCAGCAGTTTACAAGAATTTCCTCGACAGGATTCAAATCAGAACTTTGACTGGGTCATTCAAGGACACAATCATTTCCCTTGCCCTTTAGCTGTGGATCATTTCCAGCTGAAAGGCAAATTCTCACTCCACTCTCAAGGCTTTAAGACAGAAGGATAAGATGGTACACCCTCCTCTGGTACATGCCAACACTTAGTTCCTAACCCCATCTAGGTTATGAAGCCTGCTGTGGATAGAAACATTTCTTTAATATGCTGCTTTGCTGTGGAGACTGTTTTGCCTGTTTGGTTTGTTTTAAGAAAATGTAGCAATAATAATAATTTACTCAAAGTAGTCATCAAAATGCATTATACATACCTTCAAAATGCATTCATAAAGTATTATTAACCAGCTATAACTATTAGTAAAAAGGTATAATGCATTATAGGCATATTTATAATGCATAATAAATGCGCTATCATCTATAATGCAGTATAGATACCATTATAATGCATTACAATGGTAGGTATAAGCATTAAGGATGCTTTATACTGCATTATGAATGTATCTACATTGCATTATAGATGAGAGTTTCATAGCACATCTACAATGCATAATAAACATACCTATAATGTGTTTTGTTATAATGACTGTAAAGTAAGTAAAGTGTTACCTAATTTACTATTTAAACTGAAGTCAGCTATTTAAAATACAATAAACTAACAACATTTTCAACAAACACGACACATTTAGCCAGGCTACTAAATTTAGGACACAAAAGTTGAACTGATTCGTAAAGCTAGTTTGAGTCTTATCGCAAATGTACCCCATAGCTTTAGGGTTACAAGACCCTTTTTAAAAGGTCACATCATAATTATGGCAAAATTCCCGAGCTCCGTTTTGACAGGTCATTACAACTATATCCGGAGCAGAAGAATCATAAACAGGTGCACAATTAATTTTCATAAATGTTCCTTTAGCAAAGGACTGATATAATTTTCAGCAAATGCCCGTATGTTGTCATAACGTCACACATCCCTCTGCCATATGTAAATAAGCCTGCTTCTAGACATTTCTTGTGTGTCCCTTTTTTTCCAGGAATACCTCAACTAGCTCATCCGATACTTGATCTTTGATTTTGCACATGCCTAGTAGGAACCGAATCCTCATGGTCTCTTGATTTGAATAGGTCTTCTGTTGGGTTCTTATGACGCAAGGTTCGCTATAACTCAGGGGTAGGCAGCTCTGATCCTGGAGTGCCAGGATCCAGCAGGTTTTCTGTCCTACCTGATGCATTCCTATCTGCCTGACATCAGATGTTGTTCATCAGAGAGCAGGTCGCATAGAAAACCTATCAGATACTGGCACATCTACCCCGGTATAGCTCTTACTCTGATAATAATTTGCACTAATTATTAGTTCCTCATGGGAAACCCAGACTAGCTGCACTTACACTTAAGTAGCCTTTTTCACAGAAGTACGTTTATGATGCATCAGTCTCACTTTACATCACATTGGACGAATGCATCTGCTAAATAAAAGCCAGCGATGTTTCCATTCCAATTGACCGAAGTGCTTTTAGCGAGCAATTATTTATTCTTTCATAATGTGAGGCTTTAACAGAATGAAGTAAGGTCAGAAATGGCTGCCAGCTGGACAGGATTAAAAAAAAACATCTTTATTATTCCATGACTCCAAAGTGTCACGACACAATTACGCGTATTAAAGGAGAAGGCTGCAAGTCTGTAAGACCTGGTAACCAGTTTCTGCACGGCAAGTTCCTGCAAGCCTCACTCCAGTGCTAACGGGAGCCATCAGCGACGGGGCAGTGATAGCATCATAGATCAATGTCATATGAGGCCAAACAGAGTTTGTTATTGGCTTTGGCAAAACCTGGCGACTGCTAAAGCGGCAGATGAGATCGTCTGCTGAACTAATACATGTGCAAGCAGCAGTCCTGATTGTTTTTTCTTTCTTACTATCCCGGCCTGAATTTTTAGCCTGAAGCAACAGAAAATCAACAAAGCGTAACTCATCATACTGTGGCGGGCACGGAGATGCAAGGGAAACGCTGAGTTCCAATGAAATTAACAATCACTAGGGGATCTTTAGTTTAATTGAGCAAAAAATTATTTTTCATTTAAGAGTTTTTAATTTACTTTAAATCCTAACAAAAGTAACATATTTCGTAAAGAAATATGTATCCAATAAATGTGCACTTACCTCTAGAAAACTCAGCAACAGTCCCAGAGATTTAAGATCTGTAATAAAAACAACACAGATTGGCATACCAAAGTGGAAACGGTTCTTTAAAAGGTAAACTTTAGATCATGATGCTAAACTAAACAAAATATTGATTGCAGGGATCATTGTCTAATAGTGATAAGATTTTTCAGGAGCTAAAAGCAAATAGATTTCTTTCATAAGATTAGCATGTCACTGAAAAAGATTTTGTTTGTTCTCATGTTTTTTGTGATTTATTGCCCGAGCTGTAGTGATAATGCAAAAAAGATGAATGATAAAAAACAAAAGTCATCTAATCTCAAGGCTTTCAATTTCCTTTTAACAAGTAATTACTATGAATAAATCAAAACAGGTCAGGTTTATAGTGTGGGAGTTTCCTGTGAAAACTGCTTTGGGATAGAACGCATGTGATGACTGACATTCCTTTATAATCGGTGGTAAACACTGGATGACTGATCCCAATTTATATAAGTGACTCTGCAGAAACATGTGGGAAATGGTAAATTCTCACTCTGTGATACAGATAAAATGAATCTGCTCTGCGCCACAGATATACTACCACAGTCCCAAAGAGAGTGCGATAAAATTCATCTTCCATTTTATAAGCTATAAGAAACGGAGTCGGTGTGGCAAATCATTCTTCAGAGAACAACACCTGGTCGATACGAGAGGAGGCTGTGCAGTGCACAGGGCCTCACCTCCCCAGATGTCATATTCACAGAACTAACGTGTGCAAAGTGGCATGAGGAAAACTCCCATTCGTGGTCGTTTGGCGATCAGGACACGTATGCGTATAGCTATGTGGAATTTAGTGCGGATGTCCAAGACTACAAAATTTTATTTTCCCATTTTGTGGATATTAAACATTTAAATGGTCAAAAAAATAAAAACAAACAAAAACATATATTGTAAGCACAGTTACAATATAATTCTTTATAATACAATGAAATGCTTTGTTTATTGAGCAGGTTACATTTAGGAAAACTATACAAAAATATTTGCATTCCCAACTGTAGAAAATTCCGGTAACCCCCTGCAGGATGATGGAAGGAGGGCTTATACAAAGTGCGCCCCCTCAAAGCCCTAGTGTTGTGTGAAATGTGGTGTTAGGCCCAGGGGGGCAATAAGGGCGTGCCAGGAGTGGGCCCCCCCCCGGCACCGGGCCCAGAACCCCGACTGGGAACCCCCCCCCCCACCCAGGCACAGACCGGAAAAGTCCTGCCCCACCACGCCCGATGAGACCCCAGCTAGAAGCCAAGGATGGGACAACCACAGACTCACTGGCAAACAGAGAGCCGGTCCAGCCAGGTGGAGTGACTCCCCCCCGCCCCCGGCTACACCAAGCCCCCCCATAACGTAATTAAGGCATTATAGGTGGAACCAACTTAAAGTTTTTTTTTTTTAAACAATCTAAAAATCCTACCTTCAGCAATTGTTTGGGATACCGCTCAGGTCCATTAACCAATTCAGAAATCATAATCGTCTTAACAATATTAAGAAGCAAATAACAGGAGACTACTTGGTCTTCTGGCTTTTTTGTTCAACTGCACTAAATCAAGGGCTGTTCTAATTAAACGTAAGTGTATGCTTATGCGTGCTGAATCGCCATGTTTCTTGCCAGACTCAGAATAGTGTATTCCCTCCATTCTCTGCTACCGTCCCGACAGATGATTGGGCCATTAACAGTTCCGCATCCTGGCTATCATTGTTCATTATGACATGAATAAATTGTTGGTCGTCCCAACAGTAAATCGGCTTATACATCCAGTGTGAAAGGAAAGGCCGCAGCTACGACAGGTCGCATTGAGGTCACACGTATTGATTTCTGACCCTGTCACAGTGAAACTGTCATTACAGTCCTTCATGTAAATTTTTGTTGTTCGATTTCATACACGTCATGCATATCAATGCATTCTTTTCCGAATAAATCAAATAAATATTGGCTGACGCTCTTTGCAAATATATGCATAATGTACACTATATCCAGGTTAAGAAAAACATATCAATAAATTTAGCTTATTTGCTTAAACTAGCTTTATGCTAGACTTCAGATAGTTAACCACCTCCTTATTTGTTAAAATGTAACACAACGGGCAACTTTCTGGACGGTTAAAAGACAGGCTGCAAGTTAAAACAGGCTTAAGACTGGTGGATGTTTCGAGGGTGGAAAACATCAGAAGTATTGCCAAATTTTCCCTTCTGTTGCAGAGTTAGCCTTTTGTAGTTGGCATAAAATGAAGAATTAGCATGATTTTCGATAAATCCTTTGGAAATTTAAATAGATAATCTGAAGGCAGGAGTGTTAATCATGCACTAGGTCATACTGGGATGCTGTGATTTTTTTTACGCAGCACACGTGGCCCAATGAGTGACAGCAAGCTGTCCTAAGTGTCTAGTGACACCCATATGTAGCGAGTGTGAAACTGAAGGTTGTCCCATTGGTAAGCTGTCCTAAGTGCCTAGTGGCACCCATATGTAGCAAGTGTGAAACTGAAGGTTGTCTCATTGGTAAGCTGTCCTGAGCGCCTATATGTGGCGAGTGTGAAACCCCCTTGTTCAAACCAGAAACACTGCAGACATTGTGGCAAAACGTGATGCCAAATTCTTCTCAGGTCTGACCAAAATAATTTCAGGTTGGACATCTGTGCAACCATGATGTCTGGCTGGGCTGGATGACGGTTGAAGGCGATGAAATATAAATCATTCGATGGCCTAAATTTGGGGCAGCCTTCACAACATTTTCCTCCAAGAAACTCCAGTTTCCATTTGTAGGCCAACGACATACGGTTATGTGAATCAGCGTCTTTGAATTGCATATGTAGGTGTGTTTCCGTGCGCAGGTATATGTGTGGGTGTGTGTGCTGCGATGAACTGGCATCTTGTTCCAAGTGTCCCCTTGCCTCATGCCCTTTGCTTCCTGGGACATGATTCAAACTTTATGTGACAGTGTACTGCATAAGTGATTATGTGAGACGGATTGAGGCTTTTTGGATGGAATATCAATCACTATGCATTTTACATTACAGATTCATTAATATACTGTAACTGCTCAAAACAGGGAATAAAAATCTAATATTTTCACAACATTATTAAGTGATATCTAGTAGAAACGAATGCGCAAGCATTTTTTTAAGAAAACAATTTACAGAAAGCACAATTTCAGCACTTCCCATTCTTGTGTCATTTCTTTCTAACATACTAAAACGAGGGTCATTAAAAAAACTCAATTACCGAGGGTTAGAAAAACAAGTATAAGCAAGCCCAGTCAAACCTGAGACATTAAAATGTACTTTCCCCAAATTAAAAAAATAAATATAAAAATATTGTTTCTGTAATACTCATACATATTCCATTTCTACTTTTGAAACTTTCGAGTTTTTACACGTCTAAATTATGGTTTTCTGCAGTTAGGGAGCTCGGTCCGGGGGATGAAAGGTGAAATCACTTGGCCGACCAAGGGATTTGATCCGACGACTTTCTGATCACAGGCGTAGGATCCAAACCCATTGAGCCTCATGTTGCCCCCACTTCCCAGCTTAGCGGTGATGAATGAATATTCCGACACTCCCCCACTAACTCATGAAAGCAATCAGTAACATTTTCTGTGAATGTCATATCTATTAGAATCTATGAACACATTCCTAACCCATTATTATGCATACAAACAGCATTATAAACATGGCTATAAATTTTTATTAAAAGTCATATGTTATATCTATGTTTATTATGCATTATACAAGCTCTCATCTATATTGCACTATAGATACCTCTATAATGTAGTAGAAAGTATCCTTAAATTGTATAGTGACCATCATAATGCATTATGAAGGTATCTATGGTGCATTATAGATTAGAACTTCATTGGCACTTATGAAGTATTATAATCAACACTATAATGCCTTATATGACTGTCAATAGAAAATGTTGCAGGACTTTAGTAATTCTTTTACTGACCATTATAATGCATTATGAATTATCTATAGTGCATTACAGATGACACCTTTAAGTAAAGTGTCACCAACTAGCCTTATCCTCACCATACATTCACAGCATCTTATATTTCCTGTGGTTAATGACTTCATACTCTTACGTCAGTTTCCTGATTGGTCAAAAAGCTTTATAATTTCTTCATACAAACCCCATGATCCTGCAGAGTCGGTGCGGGTTTTTGAGATGACCTCTCAATCAGCCAATAATAAAGCAGTGATTCTCAGCTCCAGTCCTAGGGTCCCTCTGTTATTGGCTGATTGAGAGGTCATCCCAAAAACCCACATCCACATCGGGCCTCCATGGATCATGGTCCCCACCCCTGCTGTAAAGAATAAGGGTTAGGACAGATAGACATACTCTAAAGAGCCCGTTAATTGTGGAAAAAAATTTAGTAGCTGCATTTTCACAAATTTGACAACACTTTCCAAGATATGCTGCTGGGAAATTAATCAATATTCATAAATGCATTTGTAAGAATGATAAACATGCGTGATTCAAAAACCCCACTCTTCGTCATTTACTATTGATTTTCTGTTGTTCTGCTAACCTCAGTGAAAATATTTCATATTCAGCGTGGTTGCTTAAGGGTGCGCTCACGAGATCTATCAGTCAGCCTGAATTTACGTTTCCACAAAGACAAAGTGTCAGAGTATAGATGAGGCTATTTTCTCTCTACACGTTCTGCCAGACCATGGTTCGGAGACTGCAGCAAACTCAGACTGTAGATTACAGTATAACATGAAGGACAAAATTATCTAATAAAAACAATTAATGGCAAATGGGTAAAAACATTCCATTTATGGTGACCTGTGTCAATAATGCTTCTTCAACAACATTTATTTTTACTCTCTCTTGTTCTTCACACATGTTTTACCTTGAAATTTCATTTTGATCAGTTCATTAGCACAGTAAAGCTGATCTGAATTCTGATTCGGCTCCTCACATTCACTCCCTGCCAAAGGAAGATGCCCGATCTCTTATGTGCTTTTCTTTCTACGTCCAAGCTTGTATCGCTATGAGGTTCTGACTACCAAATGTGCGCAAAGGATGTTTATGAATAAAGACCCAAAAACAGAGTGGGGGCAGAAGGTTATTTAGCATTAACCTGAAACATTAACCTTTTTTCTCTTCCTGTTTTAACACATACACAGAACCAAAATGAACCAATAATAAACAGATCTAAAATTTCAAGCTCCTGACATAGCAAGCTAGCTAAAAAGTTGATTTGCGTGCTAGAAATACAATTGTTTGGTCAATGCATAAACAAATACAGGATAGAAAAACTTATTTTGCAATTCATAAAATTCCACGTTACAGCATATTTCTTCTGAATATGTTCCAGAGATATTCGTGTATTTTAATTAGCAAAACCAGCAACATCACAACAATAAACATAATATAATGTGTACGCACACTGCAGAAACAAAGCAAAAAATAATCTTTAGCAAAGATATTCTGTGACAATGGTATCTTTATCTCGATAAGTACTGAATTGATAAGGGAATACACACTAATATTTGCAGAATAATTTGACGTCATTTGAATGATAATCCCAATAAAGTTTTATGTTTGCCTGAATTTGCTCAATTTTGTGAAATAGCCCAAAAGACCATTCTGGGGGTGTAGTTCCTGGCAATAGTAACATTTCTCTTACCGAGAGATACTAATTTGTGGTAGCTGATTGTCTGTGTTTATGTCCACCTACCTGCACTAAATAGCATAAAAAAAAATTCCCCATAGAATAACAAGCACACGGACATGCCGGAGAAGCTCCCTTGAGGCAGGAAAACATTCTGGCATGGAGGCTGACTTGTCTTTTGTTGTGTTAAGCGGGACCCAGCGAGCCTCACCTCGCCCCTTCTAATGAGCCCAGAGGGACATGGCAGCGTGCATGCACCTAGCCCCGAACCATAGGCTTGGCAGGGAAAAAAAAAACGCAGGTGTTGAAAAGAGGGCAGCGGTCGCGCGCAAAGGTGTGACGCGGTTCAGTGCCTCCCCGCAGTCTGAAGGCCGCTGTTATTGGGTCCCTGTCAAGGCTGCGGAGATTACTGCAGGAACATGGTTCTGGATGAACGGCCATATTCCACAAGGGGTCTTAGCAGAAGATGCTTCACCCCACTTATAGTAGAAAGACTTTCCTGTGCCGTGTGAGATATGGCCCATAATGCAATCAAAGTAATTTTAGCCAACTGTATCAATTATTGAAAACATTACCTCTACATGATAGATTTTAATGGATCCCACTTCACTTATTCAAGAAACAAAATCAAATGAAGTCGCAATGAAACAGCCTCAGCTTTGAAGGTGACTGTGCTAATTTGCCTACAGTAATTAAAACCTTTCATTACTGCACTTAATGTCTTCACCCCTTGTTGGCCTTAAATGGCCGACTTGTTTGACCCACAGTGTCCAGTAATTGCCAAAAGGCCAAAACTGCAAGGCGTTATTTTGAATTCAGGGGCTGCAGGCATTTAAAATAGCATTGTACTAACATGAATAGAAGCACAACAGAGCAAGTCACCTCTGGCGCCATGTTTGTCCATGATGTCTTTCTTAACGCCCTTGTATTTATTTGTCAGCCGGTTAATGGAAAGTAACTACTAATGTGTTAAATTCCGCACAATTGTTAAAGACCTTCTGTTTTCCTGTTTGAATTATCACCACAAATAATGTAGTGTGGTTTCTTCACGAGATGCGTAAGACTAATACATATCGACTTGTTTTGTGACAGGACCTATTTGTTCAAACTATATTGTTTTTTTAAAAAATCATATCTGCAGCAAATGATGCTTGGAGACACCAGGTGTGTGGTAATAGAAGGTAATAATAATAATTAAACGTAAATAAATTTATGAAAATGAATAATACTGGATGGAAATAGAACCTTAAGCAATGATTACTGTAAATAATTTTTTTCCCTAACCTACCGAAACACTGATTTGTTTTTTTCTTTAAAATACATTTCATGTTTTCCAGGCCATTTTCAAACATTAGGTGTAATTATTACTGAAAGATATAATTAACACAGTGTTTGAAATGTATATTTGTCCATAATAAACAAACAGGGAACAGTGTTTGGGCATGAGTGAACAAGCCCTCTTTTGTCTGTGAGGGCATGTGGCTCTGCCAGGACATATTTCCGGGCCCCTGGACGTGGACCGCAGCCTTGGACGTGGCTCGCACTGCATGATGGGGGGGGGGGGGTCGAACGCTCCAGCTAGGATACAGCTGTGCTCTTTCCTGCTGAGTGATCTGCTAACCCTGGCCCACAGCGGACAGGGGGGCCGAGGACGCGAAATCGGGCGTCAAAAGCAAAACCAAGCACAAAAAAACCGACGCCATGTTCTCCTCTCGTTTTGGTTCTGCGGTTTTTCGTATTTAAATTGCACTGGAGCTTTATTTGTAAAGGAAAAAAAAACCTAAGGGGTTTTGATTGAAAAGGAGAAAATGTCCTCTTGTTTAAAAGATTTATAGGATTGCATGGTTACCGATAGTTAAGAGATACATAGCAACTAAACAGGATTCGTCTGTTATAAATGAATGTCGTGTAACGTGTTTTCATGGGGATGGAGGAGATCAGGATCACCGAGACGACTTTTGATCCCACATAATAATCTACGCTTTTAAAAAGTGCAAATTAGGAAAAATAGCTGTCATGCTAACAAAAGCAATATTCTGTATTAAGCAATTTGATATTATGGCCAAGAATATGAGTCACATTTCTGTCAGACTAAAAATACTTTTAATACATACAACAGACCTATATTAAATACATAAACCAGACCTATACTATAGGAATTTAGAATTTTATTAAAACTTGGTCTAGGCATAGTATGGCAAGAAAATTAACCCATAGAAATTAACTACTAGTTCTTTTTGCAATAAACCTGTACAAAATTGACACCGACAAGCAGCGACCCTGACTGAACAGCATGTTATGTTATAACATGATATTAAAATTTATGGAATATCAGTCAGAAGTCATTTATGTATACTGCTTACAAACAAAACAATAAGTAGATACATGAATGTCATTAATATCTAAGGTTAATGCATAATTGAAGTATTATCCTTGTAATAACTCCCCTTTGCTCCCTCCCAGACAGTCCACATTTTTGCTCCCTCCCAGCTCCCTGCCAGACAGTCCACATATTTGCTCCCTCTCAGCTCCTCAAAGACCGGACTGGGAAACACTGGGCTACACACATCCCATGATCTCCTCCAGGAAGACCCACAAACCTTGTCTTGAAATAAGTCGAGAGACGGGACTCAAAACTATCATACTGCTGATGCTCAATTGATTTATCCCACAAAGCTGAAATATGAGTTACGCTCCTATAGAACACCACACATCAAGCAATCCAGAGCTTCCACCAGCCACACCAAATTCAAGTTTTACTAAATCACTAAACAGACAAAAAAAATCTCTGCTTAAAGAACAGAAGGATTCGACTCAGCGACATTCTGTCATCGCTACAAAAACAGCTAGGCTTTCCTTCACTAGATTCAAATCACTGCTTATAAAATATATAAGTTGTTGCTCCACTGGGGAGAAAGTACTGAAGTACAGTAAACAAAATGTTTCTTGCATTACCCCTGACTTTCCATATATATACGCATGCACAGTAAAAGTATTATCCTTACCGCAGCATAGCCACAGAAAAATAAAAAATAAAAAAATTGATTCCTATAAAGCAAGAAAATACGCTGGCATTTTGAGTTGTCAATTCAGCTGCTAAGTTCAAACCGCTGTGACAGCTGATATATGGCTACCCCCCGTCCCCCCTTTTTTCAGATCGTGTTCTTGCATTACGCTGCCGCCCTGGGGGTCTTTTCCATTTTTCTTTGCTCAGAATAAATCTATTCATGCTGGGTAATATAGCTGTCAAAAATAATTCTGTCAGCTTCTCGCAATGCCTGTTACTGTCTTTGCCTATACTTAATTTCCGAAACCTGCAAACAACGAGTAAATATCAAAATACGCACATAAATAATGGCTTACTTATATGTAACTGGCTAAATGCTAAGTACACAGTATGCAGTACAAACAGGTATTACTTTACACACTCAGAAGTAACCTGGAGAATGAGTCAGAGAGCCAGATTAGCACGAGTCAAACTGACACGTGATCGCTGGAGAGGGCTGACAGGGATCGCGACAGAAACGTGGCAGGCAGGAACGAGAAGAGACAAGCCGTCTCCATCGCTCAGCACGACGACCGGCCTGCTACGGCCTCCACTTACGACGAGACGGGGTATCACGGGAAACAACGGCGACGTGGTGCGTGTGAACACATGTGCCTGGTACAGCTGTCCGAAATACGAATGCTACGAGATCTTAACATCACTAACATTACTGTGCAAATCTGCCTGTACTTGATACAGCACAGTGCTTTACGGTGTGGGGTATCACACATGTCAATCATAATCTACATCCATGAATTTTAAATCTGAGACTGTCATACAGGCTAAAAACAGATTTAGAATTGACTGAATGAAATGTATGAAATACGCATTAGTTGTACAGAATTCGATTCCATTTTTTCTTAGTATTTTTTTGTAAAATACTTGAAAGTCACATTTAATAAACAGACAAAATAAGAGAAAAATAAGATGATATGAATCAATTTACATGTATTTATCCATCTACATTTATTGCGGAGATGCATTTGTTGAAGTATGAGACTGCTTTCTGACCACAATACGGTTAAACCATTAAAGATAGATCCGTCGTGTGATCGAAGCGCCAATTAAACGTTCGGCTAGCCAAAACAAAAACGCTTCAGCCGACACAAACATGCCCGTTAAAAGTGTGCATACGTAGGCATGAAGGGGAGATAAATACTTCCTGAAGCGCTGCTCCTTTGAGCGCCATTAGTAAGTCACGATCTCACCGTACTTGAGACACTCTTAACGCATCGGGAGTCGGCAAACTGCCCATTTCACGAATTCGTCCGGGGGCAGAAAGGTCAGGCGGGTGATTAAAGAGCATAGTGTCATTTAAACTGGATTACTCCTTACAAAACGTGCAGGTCAGAGGCCCCGATTGGCTCCCACCAACTTCCAGCGGGACGTGGTTGCAAAGCCCCTTTGAAGCCTGCCCCTCCCCGGGCCGACTGCGTCCTTTATCCCCTCCCGCACGCTCTGCTACGCCTCGCCCGTTATTAGGCACTGAAGATGAAATGACACCTGCACAATTCATAATTCTTTCAAATACAGCGTTTCTCATAACCCCATATATTTTTCCCCGCTCAATTACAGTTACTTATTACGAGCAATGAATCTAAATTTCTTTCACAGACGCATGAATGCGTTTTTGTACAGCTGTTGAATGGAAGCGGGGGAAAACCTTGTCGGGGAAAAGCGAGCTTATCATCAGCTCTGCAGGGTAATATTTTCCCTTTTTATTCCCATGATTTCTCATGCAGGAGTGCTTCCCTTTATAGGAGCTTTTCTCATTACGCGACCCGAGCAGCATCCTGGAAGCATAAAGCGAACGCGCTAAACTTGCGCGAAATGTTAAAAACCTTTCGAAAAACTTCAGAGTCCCTGCACCTGCCTTATCTATGAAAACCCCAGTTGTCTCTCGCCGCATGTTTTCTCTAGCAGGCGTAAAGTGCATCGGGTTCCGCCCATCAGAGAGCTCGGGTGCGCAAACTTAAGACACGTGACCAAAAAACCAAAAAACTTCGCAAAATAAAATGTGAATTCTGCAGTCAGTTTATAAGGTACACCGGCTTGTTACAGCCTGCTACCCCAAACAGCCAATCACGCGGCTGCCGCTGAATACATGTAGAATCACAGAGACGGGGTCAAAAGGTTCACTTCCTGTGTGACTGAGCATTGGCGTAGTTAGGATGTGTGACCTAAACGACATTAAACACGGTGTGATTATTGGTGCCAGACATGGTGATTCCAGCATCTTAGAAACAGTCTACTTTCTGGAATTTACACGCACTACTTGTTAATGAGAGAGGTCAGAGCAGGATGGTCAGACTCGTTAAAGCTAACAGGAAGGGCACAAGAGCAAAAAAGTGCAAGGCCTTTTGGAACTTAGCCACCCGTAAAGAGAAGTTGGTTATAAGTGACGCTAGCTAGGTGTACCCAAAAGAGACCATTGACTGTATGAAAACAATTATATTAAAACACATAAATAATATCTGCGTCCTCCTTACAGTTTAATAGTCCATATCTTATGTTTATGTCTAATTTGTATATGATGAACACATACAAATGTATATGTCCATAAAGGTTTTTTTGCAATTAGGAAAAGAAAAAAAAGAAAAACTTTCAGTAAAAGACATGAGAAATTTTAGGATAGGGAAAAAATACTGGGGATATTGCCAGTATACTGGGGATGTTGACAGTATTTCCTATTGTACATTTTAATACTAATTACTACTGTAGCGAAATAAGCTGTCGAAAATGCAGAAAACTGGTACTTCATAAAACCAAGCTCACTGATACTTGTGATTAATGCAAGACTGCTCACCCTGGTGTATGCAGGATTTGTACCTCCCATTGAGGCACTGATAACCTCAGAGCTCTGACAGTGGGGGGGGGGCAGATATGTCAAATGTGTTTCCCACACTTATCAGTTCAGTGGAGTGCAGCACTGCAGCCTGCACGGACCAGGGGGAGTACGCCCTGGGGTACGGTCTTCCCACTCTGCTTGTGCTGGGACCGTTTCTGAAGTACAACAGTGCGAGTTAAACAACGTTCACCCAGCCGATCACCTGAACGTCAAGTGCTAACTATACACATCTGAAGAAAATGTGTCACAGAGTTGTTTTTTTAGTCAGAGACTATGGTTTTGCATAGACTGGGGATCTCACAGCATCACTGGTGCTGGAGAGAGTTCACCAATCAGTTACTAACAATGTCTGAATCACTATTTGCATCAGCCAAAATACTATGATAATATTAAACATAGCTGATTTTATCGGAACGCCAAGACGAGACATAGACTGATTTAAGACAGCGATCCTGACCACCTAACGCCAAACGATCGAGATGACAGGAGTGCGCCACGATTCTAGAAAAACTCTTGCAATTTTATTCCAATAATTTGTTCACAACAGTGAAGTCGCTTGTAGGGCTATTTGGAGTCAGGCCGGCATATTGTAATTAACTAGATTTCCCTCTAACTGTAAGCTTTGTCACCATAAGACCACAGATCCTTTCCTATTGCCAATTTAATTCTCTATATTTTTATTCCGGTTGTATTAACAATACCAATTAGTGATTGAATCGTCCAGAAACAGATGTTCCAGTAGCTGCTTCACTTGAGGTTCTTAAAGGATAATATGTGTCATCGGAACTATTCCATTAGGGCTGATTTGCAAATGATCAAAATTAAATGATTAATCACAGAGGGTACATAAGCCAAAGCATTTGCCACGTCGCAAAAACAACCTCAAAGCATGCTTTCTACAAAAATAAAAATTCAGCCTTTGGTAGTCCAAGATGTTCCTGATAAGTTCTCCGATAAGCGTGGGTGTTCTGTTCATGTACATAGATCTCTGATTACAGACAACATCTCAGAGTAGGGGATATCAATACCCAGCCACAGAAGAACGGTAATGAGTAGAGATATAAATCTGATGACAGAATGCATTACTTCTTGGGGACCAAGAGACCAGCTTGTGTGATTGAAGGCTATTTCTCTATCTCAAAATCATTTCTGTGAGTCAAAGTCGAAACACTTTTAGTGATTTTCCACTTGTGTCCATCTACCACATGTGCTTTGAGGCTTTCCATGGAAATGCATTAGGTGTGCAGTATCGATACCAACCATCAGTTCGCCATAACGGCATACGGTGAGCTTTGTGAGCCTGGTGCCTATCTCTGTACTCATCGGGCACTCTGGATGGGCTGCCAGGCCGTCACAAGGCACAGGCAGGGCTACTAAAGCTATCAAACAACATCTCTGCTCCTTGGACCCAAGGACCCAAGTACTGTAACTTTAGGGGAAACATTAAGTATGCAGTGATCAACAATCAGGAAAAAAAATACCTAAAAATAATTTAATGCAAATAATTAAAACTTATTAATAATTAGATATAATTATATCCATTAGAAGAAAAAAAAAACAAAACAAAAAAACTGATGTTTATGCAAGACAAATGATACTGATTACTCACTGCGATTTCATATCAACCAATCAGCTGTATTTTTAGACAGTATACTTAATGTTACATCACAGGCAGCATTAGCCAAATCTCAACACACACCGCGAGGCAAAAGTACATCAGGGGGTGAGCAGGCTGCGGAAATTTCAAACGAAAAAGAAGCTTATATCTGAGCGTTCCAAAAGCAAGCAGAGCAAAACTGGTCGGTCGATTTATATTCCGTACCCTGGTGTCAGGTCAGAAGGGTTCATTCGATTGTGCGTACTTCGGCGTGTGCATGGTCATCTTGGACGTAGACGTAAATAAGTGCTCTGTAGTCACACATCACTAATATATGGCTGGTTCAGTGAATATGGCCTCTACTCCTGCTGTAAAATAAAGTCAGCATGACTAATTCACCAAACTATATGTTCATGATCGGCAGGAATAGCAGCAGCCATCGCACGTGAACACAGGAAGAACGGACAAAAAAAGGCGAATTCCATGTACCCAGAGCTGGGGGCGGGGCTCACAGCCCAGGGGGTGTGGCTTATGCCACTCCCCACCCAGCAGCAGCTGCCAACCCTAACCCTGCTCTTAAATCAAGGCCTATTGATCGGAAACACTACTCGTGAATGACTGCACCCCAAAGGGCATGTTGGAAATCTCTGCATTCCCTGTGAATGCTTCTGTTCGGAAGTTCAACGTTTATTATGAGCAAAAGCAGCCCAAATTCTGCATGACAAAAGTGAGCAAGGGTTAGCAATTATAACATAACACCGACGTGTTTTGCACACCATGCATATGTAATAGATAAGATTGGATTAAACTTCATCGCCATGCTCCTTAGTACAGGTACGTCAATGAAATGCAGTCAGCATCGAACCAAAAGATTTTTTTTCCCCAAACGAGTGGAAGTGTAAATTCTTTAAAATGAATTTAAAATAATGGTGTTATTTAAATGCACTAAAAAAGGAGCCTATGTAAAGAGCAGGGGGCAGCAGGGCTCTCACTAAGATTAATTTCCCGAAACAGATTATGTGTGTCTGCAGCGTAAAAGAGCAGATCTCCTCTTTCCAAGTCTATTCAGCATCCGTTTATCCGGCTCCTCGGCTCAGTGTAGGGTTCATTCTGTTTCAGCATGACATGTGTTAGATAGACTTGACAGATCGGCTTCTGATAAATCACAGGGCCCATAAAGAACCGGGCCCTAATCTGAAAATCCGAAGGGGGGAGATTATGCCGGGGACCATTACCGCAGTGTCACTCTTACTTACGGGACGGCGACGTTACGTTACGCCATGCCGTGCATATGCCTTTCGGTAAGTACTCGCCAACCATCAGTTGCCTGAACAGTGAACAGTGACAGTCAGAAAGCCGAGATGTGCAAACAAGTATGGGCATCTCCTGGCACTGCCGTCGCCTCTGAACCTCACGAGAGAATATTAAGTCTTCTGCTATTCCCCATTACCGACAACATATATCATACATAGGAACTTTACGTCTACCAACCGCAGTCGGGCACGCTTTTCAGTTGTTCCGCACTTTTTCCGCGAATCGATGACTAAACTTACAGTCAGTCACCGCTCTTTGAAAACTTTATATGATCTCTCTCTCTTGAACTGTTGACTGAAATGAACTGTTGACTCTTACCAGCCGCAGGGAACGATGCGTTAAGCGTTCAATGAACATTGCTTGGCTCACAAAGATGTCAGGTTTCCTAAACATCAATGCTTATTGATGTTTATCAATGTTTATGTTCATGATCGGCAGGAATAGCAGCAGCCATCGCACGTGAACACAGGAAGAACGGACAAAAAATGTTTATCAATAAGCATTCTATGCTATCCACACCTATTATAACATGACCCCCCCAGGGGTACCCCAAACGAGGCCCCGACTGGAACCAGCAAGCTTAGCCAATCAGCACATGTGCCCGATATGCTGATGGCGTGGACGCAGGTCACCAGCTGCCGAATCTCCAGCTAGATTCTGGACTAGCGGGCCGTTAGCCCATCCTGCGGCTCCATCAGACCGGGAAGCGCAGAGTGCTGGCACGGTGACGGCCCAGGCCGCTGTGCTCACTGCAGGTGATCAGCGACACTGGCGTAACGTGCAGCTACCTGTCCTTCTCCTGACAGACCCAGGACTGACTTCGTTTAGCGCCGACGCTAGAGACTCTGGGAGAGAAAATAGAAACAAGATACTGCTGAGCCGTAGCCCCAGCCTCAGCAGGCTAGGACACGCACACGTCTGTTCCTCGATCCCGCTGAACATATTTCCCTCTCCCATTCACACCTTCCAAAGCCATGCCCAGCATGTATGAAATCCTGCATCGATGCCGAGGTTCTCAGCAGACTAAGCAGATGACTAATGATGTAAACGTTTGTGGAGTGATATACAGGGATATGCCTATCAATTACAGATAAACTACGGCATCCCTATCATCTCTGAGAACAAAGGCTATTTTTTTTAAATATAATGGAATCATCAGCCTCAAGTATTACACACATTGTGATTGTGTGGGTTTGGTTTCCAATCCCCCCCCCCCCCCTAATCAGAAAGTGGCCAACCAAGAACAGAGATTAAAGCGGGTGACCCAGTTATGGGTTTCAGCTTCGGTGAGGCATGGGTGGGTACTTCCGAGGTTCCTACGCTGTTGAATGTGGACTTTTAGAGCCTCGTGGTGCGAGATTCATTTGCTCGCACAAAGTACACCTGATTAAAAAGTGGACCTTGTTCAGGGCTGACCCCTGTAACTGGACCCTGTTGGGCAGCAGCACTTCTGGCAGGTGACTGGGGATCAGGGGCTCATCTCTCTTACCGTTCTGTCTTCATTGGCGGATTCCCAGACACTCTACCATCACACAAGGTCTGGGGGTGGTAATGACCTTTCCTTACGGGGAGTCTCTTTCAGATTCCAGGTATTAAGATAACTACTACTGTACTACTACTGCTACAGGTCAAAGTCCTTCATCATAAGGATCAGTGCTTTGGTGGAGGGGGTGGACCTGTCTCTTCTTTTTGCAAAAATGTTTGATAAACATTAAAATAATTGTATATCGAACAAGGGGAAGGTTACCGATTTTATATGCTGGGGGATCTTTAATTGTCAGCATTGCTCTGAAGAGACCTCCAGCATAAATAATCATTAAGCCCAAATAAGTACATTATTTTACTGTGGGGGTGGGAGAAATGAGGCTTTGAAGCCCAAGGTAGGCGGTATTTTTATTGCACAATCAATCGCTGCCTATTTTAGCCTAGTAGGAGCCAATAATGTAGACTTTGGGTAGTGGGTTAAAACCAATCATGGACTGACAAACCGCCACATTTGCACCCATTATGGTTTCCAGATTCTCATTTTGTCCATTCCTTACTACAAAGGGCCATCTGGTGTTCTGCTCATAACTGTTTTGGTCGATAGCTGTAGCACAAACAAACAGCTAAGCCTTACAGCTCAGTCCACAGTCGGACTTGTGGGGCAGACTCTGTGTCTACTTCAAGTGGGAATTACTGCTCGGGGGAGTTTAACTTGCGCAAAAATGTTCTGAGGGGAGCATGAAAAATGATTGGCTCAGAGAGATAACCAATCAGATTGTAGAGAAGGTGGGTCCAAGTAACTAGAGGAGGTGGGACCAAGACATCTAACTGTTCTGCCCTCAGAACATTTTTGTGTAAGTAAAACTCTCATGAGTGGAGTTCCTACGATGGACAGTGTGCAGTTGGCCCCTCCCACAAGGGCTGGCTCTCTTTCCTGTATCATGTCAGCTGATGGTATGGTAAACAGTCATTGGCTGGAAGGTGTTTGCATATAAACAGACCCAGCCATTTGTTTTCTGGCAAGCAGGCCAAGGTTTTATAAACTGCCAAATATGAGAAACAGCTCAGAACTCTTAAAGGATCTAACCTAAATAAACGCTTGACAAACAATATGGAAGCCAAGTAGACTATGATATATGATATATACTGCAGGGTTTTGTAAAAATATTGTTTTGGTTCAGAAATACAGAGGATTACACTCACCTAAAGGATTATTAGGAACACCATACTAATACGGTGTTTGACCCCCTTTCGCCTTCTGAACTGTCTTAATTCTACGTGGCATTGATTCAACAAGGTGCTGAAAGCATTCTTTAAGAAATGTTGCCCCATATTGATAGGATAGCATCTTGCAGTTGATGGAGATTTGTGGGATGCACATCCAGGGCACGAA